>CM041780.1:161584510-162184510 GCA_023374045.1 Limonium bicolor
TGCCTGTCCCCGTCAAATGCGATAATCAGGCAGCGGTATACATAGCCAAAAACCCTGTGTTCCATGAGAGGACTAAGCACATTGATCTAGACTGTCATTATGTACGTGAGAAGCTGAAACAAGGACTTATTTCAGTGGAGTTTATACCTGGCCGTCTACAGCTCGCGGATCCTTTCACCAAAGTCATTACAGGGAAACAATACCATTATGTTCTTCCTCAGTTGGGGTTACATGATTATACTGGAATTTTGTAATATAATCCAATCTCTATGGTCTCGACCCTAGAGCTTGAGAGAGGGGGTATTAGAATTATATTCCTTCTTCATAGTTTCCTTCTTTATTAGTTTCCCTTCTCTAATTAAGTCTAGATTTTAGTTAGTTTCCCTTCTCTAATTAAGTCTAGATTTTAGTTAGTTTCCCTTCTCTAATTAAGTCTAGATTTTATTTCCTTATTCGATATCTTTTTCTCCTATATATATGTACCCATTCTTTTCATATAGAAGCAAGTAATAAGAAAGACATTCTTTCTGTATCTCCACACTCCATCTTTCTCGATCTGCTCTCTCCCTCTTTCTCGCTGTAGAATACAACTACCGATTCACAGCAATCCAACAAAAACTTTGGGTTAAAATGATTTATGACATAAAATATTAAGTTTATAAAAGTTATAGGGTGAATATGTAATTTAAGAAAGTTTATATATAAAACCGAAAAGAACAAGGGGCGCAAATGTAATTTGTGGAATTATGTGGGTCATTTCGGTTATTAGAGAAAATTGAATATTAAAACTATAGTTTATAAGTTAATATGTAACTTATATAAAGTTTTAGGGGTTAAAATGTAATTATGTGGAAGTTAATATTAAAACCGAAAAGTACTTGTGGACATTTGGTAATTTATAAAGATTAGAATATTTATTTTGGTAATTACCGAAATGATTAAGTGGTTAATTAGTAAATTGTAAAAGTTATGTGTTCAAAATGTAATTATCGAATTTATAAGGTTGGTTTTGTAATTTAATAAATAAAGAAATTAAAACCATGTATTATGGTATATTATGGAGTATAATATAAAGTTTATAAAATAAAGGTGGTTATAATAAAAATAACCAAATGGTATAATATAAAGAATAAGTGGAAACAATAATGAATATATGAATAAGGAAATATAAATATACTACAAGGTAGAAATTCATTATCACATGTGGATGCTACATAAAATAATGAATTGTTGAACTACCTAGAGCCACTGTTAAATAACAGTGGGAAATAAAGAACATACAGAGTTAGTATACAACGAGTATAAACTCTACAGTGACAGTACTGTAATATTTAATGAATAGTTATATTAATGTTACCCGGTATTGCTTGTAAATATAACAGCATACGGGGAGGGACTGTTAAAGCGTGAATTGTCAAGCTAGTTGTTATCCTGGTGAACGGTATGTTAATTGTGTGGTCTGAATGTCCTAAGGATTTTCCTAAGGTCCAGACGTTGTGTGTTTAATTGTTAAGAGCGATATCTGTGATTTTATGTATATTATATTGTATATTGTATTGCTCAACACCACTGCGTTTATTTTACGCGAACGTCGTATGACTGAAAGTTTATACATCTAAATTGGATCAAGACTAACTGACCTTTAGGTATTATTGAACCTAACTGATGGTCAACTGTTATAGTTTTAACTCAAGGATTGAATATTGTATCACTGACAAAAGGGCTAACTTATAAAGAGATGAATCCAGACTGTTTCGACTTTCTGGTTGCGCATCGTGATCACTACGAGGGACTTCAATGGGGAGTCACTCAAGGAATCCATTGTCCACATTCGACGATGGCGGAGGGCGCTGCCGTTGGTGCACAGGTTCGACCGGATCGGTCAATATATTATCCAGGGCCATAAGGTCAGCTAGTAACGGTTCCATTGGGACCCAGAGGACTACTGTCCATTATTAAGTTATTAAGGGTTGTCTTAACATGACGCCTGAGGTGGAATTTAATTGGAAAAGTTTAAGTGGTTGATTTAAAGGATAAGGGTCAGGTGGCCAACTAACAAGTATAGTTTAATACGCGTATCTTGTTTGATTGTTGTTATGGATTATTGGTGTTTGAATATTGGTTGTTGTTTACTATTACGCACTGATGTTTGCAGGTGAACTGTTGCATGGTTGTTTAATACTTACAGTTATTTCTGTTATTATTGTAACCGATATATTTTGTAAAGAATCTAATATCAAGATGGCTAAAACGACTTAAGGAATCTAGATGACTTAGGACTACATCTAGCATACCAGCATTTCGATTGCTGAGCCCTTCAATGGGCAAAACATTTCAGGTCATTGATTGAAGACACAAGCCGGAGTGCGGGGAACAGGGTAGCTGCTGTGTTTTAATAAACACTCTTAAGTTTTATTTGGTATTGTAATAAGGAGTTTGATGTATTTCATTTAGTTGCTCATCTAGTTTGGATTTGGTTTGTAATAATTAGAGTGCTCAGTATCTGTTCATCACAGCGTGAGGAGTGAGGTTGTTGGAAAGAGTAAGGATGTCTTGTTACTCACAATGGTGAGTAACGACGTGTAACACCAAGGTAGATAGTTTTATTTTCCGCTGCGAATTATTATTTATTATGCTACGACTTGCGACGTTAGTACAGGTTTAGGTTTAGGGGTGTTACATTCTCACACCTCCCCCTAAGACATCCCTTGGTTTTCCACTCTTCGGCCTCGCTCTGGCTCTCTCTTGCTTCAATATCATTTTGCCTCTTTGATGGTTATTGTATCCCGTCACAATCTCTTCTAGCGGGGAGCAGATTTAGTGACGGATCACTAATCTCCGTCACGCTGACGGACATCATCTCAGCCATTGATTTGTAGTAAACACAAACAAAACTATGCGCGGCCAAAGATACTACGACCGAGGGAAATTTTCTGTCAGCGCGACAAGACTTTTTTTCTTTATTTTTTTATTAGTCAATTGTGTAGGTGTATAGCACTAACGAACAAATGTATTATTATTTTTCTTTTACAATACTTCAATCATATAATATGAATAAGTCTCCAATTATTTTAAAAAAGTTATCACAATATGCATATATATAAGATAATTAAATAATATTTTATTAATCTAATAAACTTTAACTTTTACTCATAATTACAGAAAAATAAGTATATATCGATTCAAAAATAAATAACCTAAATGTGTCTATAATATACATAATTATTTATAGATATTTATTTTTATTAGTTTAAAATATACGTAAGAACCAAGGTTAACAACTATATAAAATCATCTCAAGCTATTCAGTTTATCGTTTCGAAACGTTTATAGCCTTCAGGTTTATCAATTAGTCAAGCTCTATAAACTAATAAATGGTAAGAATGATCAAATGAAAATATATATAACAGTTAGTGCCATCTTTTTTAAAATAGTGATGGAAACGTTATACGAGGTTGTGTACATGTTTATAATCATCAATGGAAATGTTTATAAATTATCGTAGATACATAAAAACCAAGGTTAATAAATACGTAAACTCGACTCCAATAACTCAAATTATTGTTTCCAAAATAACCTTCAGGTTTATCAATTACTCAAGCTTTGAAAACTGATAAATGGTAAAGAAAAATATATTCTTATACACAATGTGCGATAAGAACGGCCAAAGGAAACTATATATAACAGTTAGTGTCACCTTTTTTTTAAATAGTGATGGAAATGATTATAAGAGCTTGTGTACATGTTTCTAATCATCCGTGGAAACGTTTTTAAATCATCATGGATACATAAAAACCAAGGTTAATGAATACATAAAATTGATTCCAATAACTTAGTTTATTGTTTACAAAATAAGCATTCAGGTTTATCAATCACTCAAGCTTCAAAAACTGATAAATGGTAAAGAAAAATATATTCTTATACACAATCTGCGATAAGAACAGCCAAATGAAACGATATATAACAGTTAGTGTCACTTTTTTAAAATTATTGATGGATACGATTATATGAGGTTGTGTACATGTTTCTAATCATCAGTGGAAACGTTTATAAATTATCGTGGATACATAAAAACCAAGGTTAATGAATACGTAAAATCGACTCCAATAACACAATTTATTGTTTCCAAAATAACCTTTAGGTTCATCAATCAGTTAAGCTTTGTTAAAAGATAAATGATAAAAAAAAATCTTATACACAATGATGCGATAGGAACGACCAAAGGAAATGATATACATTCTCATAATTGAACATGTACATTCTCACATTGAACATGTACATCGTCACAATAAAACATGTACATTCTCACATTAAAATATGTACATCCTCACATTAAAGTATATAACAGCTTCCTAATAGATTACCCTAACCCCACACACCCTAAAACCCACCATAGGAAAGCTAAAAAATGTCAAAGGCATTTGTAGGGTTTGTAGTGGCGGGTTTATGGTCTAACGAGCCTAAACCCGCTACCACAAACCCTATAAACCTGTCGAGTTAGTTGCTACCATGTAAAGTATAGAACAACTTCCAAATAGATTACCCTACCCCCCCCCCCCCAAACACCCCAAAACTCACCCTAGGAAAGCTAAAAAACATCGAAGGCTAAACCCGCCACTACAAACCTTAAAAACCTGTTGAGTTAGTTGCTACACTATAAAGTACACAACAAAGTCCAAATAGATTCCCTTATCCCCCAAAACTCACCCTAGGAAAGCTAAAAACGTCGAAGGCATTTTTAGGGTTTGTAGTGGCGGGTTTAGGGTCTAACGGCCCTAAACCCGCTACTATAAACCCTAAAAACCTGTTGAGTTAGTTGCTACAATATAAAGTATAGAACAAATTTCAAATAGATTACCCTACCCCCTCCCAAAAATAAAAAAAAACTCCCCAAAACCCACCCTAGGAAAGCTAAAAACGTCGTAGGCATTTTTAGGGTTTGTAGTGGTAGGTTTAGGGTTTAACAACCTTAAACCTGCTACCACAAACCCTAAAAACCTGTTGAGTTAGTTATTACAATATAAGGTACAAAACAAATTCCAAATAGATTACCCTACCCCCCAAAGGAATAGATATATAACAATTAGTGTCATCTTATTTAAAATAGTGACGGAAACAATTATATAAGGTTGTTTATATGTGTCTAATCATCAGTGGAAACGGTTATAAGTTATTGTGGATACATAAAACCAAGGTTAATGAATATGTACTCCATCCTTTAAGGTTTATATGTTTCTGGATATCAAGATTAAGGTTAAAAGTAGTTTTATTTTTTAGTTCAGTCCTTACCCAATAACCTGAAAGAACACCACACATCTATGAGTTTTATGATTATCTTTATTTTGATTTATGTGTCTTGTTAACTATTGTACTTTAGTTTTAACACTTTTGCTTTGTATTTCATTTTTAAAAATACTTTTTAATGTTTTTTAAATGAATTATGTGAAACTTTTGAATTTAGAAGAGTTACACATATTTCATTTTGTGTTTTTATATTAGTTTAACTTCTTTTAATAAAATCATGCAATTTAGTTTTGAGTTGATACATACTTAATTTATTGTATAGATGTGTACAAGATAAATATTACTATTAGATTAAGAAAGTATTAGTTAAATATCATATATATGTGCATATAGTAATATAATTTTTATATAATTGGTAACTTATTTGATGACGATTATAAGTAATTATGTTATTAAAGTATTGTAAATGAAAAAATTGTAAACAAACGCTAAACAAATACTATTATTGAACTATGTAATATGGATGCATGCCCTCATCGGCAAGTATTAACATCAGTTATAGTCATCTGGTGGACTTTCTCCCTTGATGACAATGCTGCTGCACAGTCCAACGGTCGTCCGTCTGGGATGGGAAAACCTCGTCCGTCACTATGTCCCACTCGGGCGTACTACCCAACCACTTGGGTCAAGGCTCTAGCACAAATTCCAGCTCCGTCAAATCCCTTCTCCTTACGTCTAGCTCTGGATCTCTTCTATGAGCCAGCGGTTTCTAGCTACCAAATTCACTATGACTGAAATACCCCAAACCTTGATATATTGTTTAAATACTAAACAATGGTATGTAAAGGCTAAAAAGTGCCTTAGAAACATCAGTGAACAATTTAAACCATAGTAAAATGCAATAAAGCACTAAGATACAGTTTGAGCAAAACATGCTCTAAGCTAGGAGTGAACTTGGTTAGGACCCAAAGAGCCTACCAAGACTTAATAATATTCAATTATGATTTAATAAGGCTAATTAAGTCCTTAGGAAACTTTGGTAGACAGTTAAACCAAACAAAACACAAGAAAATACCTTAAAGTCAATAAGAGCAAAAATGTGCTCTAAGCTTGGGATAATTTGTATAAGACCTAATGGTCATACCTATACCTTATAAATAAGTTAATGAACATATTAAATCAATTACCAAAGAAAACCAAGCTTGAAAACAAGTTAAAACACAAAAAGTGCTTTAAGGAGTCTTAAAGCACGTTTTGAAAAATTGTCTTGTAAATGAGTTTTGAATGGCTAAATGTCCATCATTACTCTTTAATTAACATGTGTACTATATAGTATCACATTTAGAAGTCTATATCAATGGGAAATCAAAAATTTCACATCTATGTGCCTTGTTTTAGTGACTAATAGTAACTATTATAAGCTAGTTTGTAACATATGATATATAAGTTATGTTAATGGTCAACAAAGACCAAAACACCCTTATTATGATTATGGGGGCCGGTTTTGTAGGGTGAGTCATCACCATTCACAAATCAATTAAAGGAAAGGAAAGTGAGTAAAGTAAAGTACTATTGCTTTATATGTAAAATATCTTAACAAAGTGAACACTCTCACCTCATTCTCTTCTTTCCTTCCATTTCCCACGGTTTGACATCTCCTTCCTCCTCTCTCCATCGGTTTGCTACAGCCATATACCATTCTCAATCTTCCTTCACTTGTAACTTATGATTCCATGCTCCAAAATCAATTTCAAGACTACCTTTGTCTTAGTTAGATCAAGCTCTTCATTTCCCTCTTTTCAAATCTTCAAGAACTCAATTTTGGTGCCATGGAGATTCACCATTGAAGGAGCTTGAGCTCACCTTTTCACATATTTTTGTTCCCCTTTGCTTCAAGGTAAGGAAACTCAAAGAAAAATGATGTTTCCTTCATGTTTTGTGTTGTCCGAAAATTCACCTCACAATGGTGTCTTTACCTTGCTTGTTTTAGCTTCATTTGAATCTTCCAAGGGCTAGGAGGAGTCCTCTCTTGATACTTATTCAAGCTCTCTTTCCATTCCAAGGTAAAACAATCATTTTAATACCTTAAGATAATATATGTAACTAGGGTTTACAATGAAATGAAGCTTAAAGCTTGTGTACTCATTATATTATTTGTATAATGTTTAGAAGTTGACAAGCAACTAAAAGCCTTGCCAATTTAGTCAAGGAAACAAGAAAGAAGTTTGTGAGGAAAAGAGGTAAATGTGCTAACCTAATGTGGTTTAAAGTCTTAGGAGAAATGAGCTTGTATTGCTTATGAAAATGATTTAAGGAGCCAAGGGAAAATGACTTAGAAGGATGCTCTCAAGGGCTTAGTAAAAGGCATATGTATTGTTGAGTGTATTTGCAGGTCAAAGGCAAATACAATGTGGGAAATTCAGTGTTTATGATTTATGCATCTTAAGGGCCTAAGAGCCATGTTATTTAAGGGCCTAAGTGCCATGCAATTTAAATTATGCACTATATTGTGATGTAGTGCTAAATGTGTGAAGTTTGAGTATAAGAATGTGTTTGATGGATTTTAGTGTTCTTGGTTGTTTGATGGTGAAGACATTGTGTCTTGGTTTAGTAATGCTCTAGGAGAGTTCATGTCAAAATTTAGGTAATAAACAAGAAGTTCTAAGGGTTTAAAATGAGTTTGGTAAGTTAGGAAATGTTTAAAATGGTTAAGTGTTCAACTAGTGGAAGAAACATGTATTATGGTGTTTAAAGATGTAAAAAGGGCTTAGGCAATGTTCTAGAGGATTTAGAATGCAAAAGAATGCTTTGGGACATTTCAAGATTCATGGTGAGATTGTATTTAAGACTTGTGTATTGTGTGGTGAAAAAAAAGGGATGAAGTGATTTGTTGCATGGGAAGCTATAAGCTTGTAAAGATGTTCAAGGAGTTGTTTAGAAAGAAAAGATGCTTGGGAGATGATGTAGTAGTGGTGAGGAAACATTGTTGGTATAGTGGTTATCGTAGGTATGAAACACCACTTGGAAAACTAAAGAGGAAATAATATAAGTGTTAGGAATTTCGGTATGAAATGAGTAAGTGTTTAATGTGATAGATAATGAGTTTCATGGATGTGGTATGAGGATATAAGTGTACCAAATGATGTTAAGATACAATTGGAGGCCTTAGGAGAAGTTTGGAGAGGATTTGACAATGTTTGGGCATATTTTGGTGGCGTCCGACCCAGGGGTCCGACCCAAGTTTGGGTCGGACAGCCTCTGTTAGACGTCAGTAATAGGTTCTGGAACGGTCCGACCCAGAGGGCTTGGGTCGGACATGGGTCGGACGTGAGTGCTCTAAGTCTCTGGAATGGTCCGACCCAGATGGTTGGGTCGGACATGGGTCGGACAGGTGTATTTAAAAGACGGGAAAAGTTTCTGGAACGGTCCGACCCAGTTGTGGGTCGGACGGCCCAAAGTATGTAAAAAAAATTTGTTTAAGGTTATAGGATGAAATACCCTAAATTAATTTAAATTAATTTAATAATTTAGGGGATTTCTTTTATTAAACCTTTAATAATACTATTAAGTATTAAATTATTTATGGAATTATGAATATTAAATTATTTTATGGAATTATGAATATTAAATTATTATATGGAGTTATGAATATTAAATTATTATATGGGATTATGAATATTAATTAGTATATGGAATTGTGAAATTTATTTAGGGGTTTTCTCCTATTTAACCCTAATTATTATACATTATTATATAGTATTATGAATTTAATAATAAGATTTATAAGTCAATAAATCTTGGGAAAATTATTAAACACTCCAAATATATTATAAAGATTTTAGGAAGTGTTGGAACATTGTTTTGAAACATAAAAGTCAATATAAAATTCTAGAAACCTTAAAGCTTATTAAGCCTTGCTAGAGTTGACTTTTTGAGAATGGTCAAACCAGGTCATGAAACCTATACCAATAAATAGGTTATGAAAAACCATGAAGATCGATAAAAAGAACGTCAAAAACGGATCATCCTAGCCAAAGTTATGCTAGATTGAAGTTTTGAATCAAAATTTTAAGAGATGCCACGTGTCACTCTGTAATGAGTCGCCCACACTTAGCCGATTTCTTCCCTGATTTTCGTAACCGAATTCCCTTACTTTGCCCTAACTTTGGACGGCTGTATCTCACTCATCTCTCAATATTTTTCAATGCCGTCTTTTTCTTCTCTTCTCCTTTGAATCCTCTTTCCAACCATTACTCACACATACCCTAATTCATTATACATCATCCGGAAATTCGATCCAAAGTAGGCACCTTGCAAAACCGAAACTGCAGATTCCAGTTTTTCCTTTCGAATCAGGTAACTTCGACTAACCATAACTTCTTCGTTTCTCATCCAAATTTCGTGTTCTTTAGCTCGTTTTAAAGAGCGCTAATCCATCTACAACTTTCATGTTGATGACCAAATCTAATTCTTAATCATATGGAAGATATAGGCGTCTAAAGTTCCGACCCCGATCTGGTCGCGTTTTGCCCAGAATTTTTCCAGAAACGAGAAGGTAAACTCGTAACTTTCGGGTTTGATTTCTTCTTTTGTGTTGTGAGTTAGAGTGAGTTCTTGCTATCAATACGTAGATCTAAGTTTTCTCTTTCGAATGAGCCCTTACTCATAGCCTAACTCAATTTGTACTGCTAGTTATAGATCTTCGAAGTTGGCACCACGAACTGCTCAAAGTTCATATTTTTCCAGATTTCCGATTTCGAAATCACCCAATTCGCACAACTCCGGTGAGTTTCCGATCAAATTGCCCTGTTATTGTCATTAGTTATCATGTTACCGACCTAACCCATGTCTCAATTTAGTCAATTACGTGTTAGATTAGGAGAATTTGATGGAATTGTCTTCGAATCGTGTTCTGTACCGAAATAAACCCTAACATTCGAATTGAATTCGTAATCCATCGTATAGTGCATTATAATTGGGGAAACGGGTTTCAATAGAACCGAAATTTGATTACGAAACTATAGAAACAAGAATCACTCGATTTCGTTCTGTAGATTAGAAGATATTCGTGAATTAGTACTCGACCAGCTTGTTGAACTCGCTGATGAACTAGGAGTACAGGAGCCGTTGATTTCGTTTTAAGAGATTGGACGGCCGAGATTAAAACATACCAGAATTTGTTTATAAGAGTTTTAATAAATTCCAGTAAATAGTCTTAACTTGTTGGGTTAATTTAAATATCTTCCCGAATGTATTTTGACTTGAAATTTTAACCATAGATTCCTTATTTTATGTAGTTTATTTTGATGTAAATTATTATGGTTTTGGAGTTTTTAAACATAAGTTATGATTTTTACAAGTTACGGGGTTTCTGGAATTATTTGGCTAAATTTAAAAGATATTTTATGAAATAAAAATTTTATAATATGTCTAAAATGTTATAGTTACTGTATATTAAATTTGGGAATTTTTGGGCAATGGTAAAAGGTTTTAAAAATTGTGTTTATGAGTTTTCCATAAGAATAACCAATAATATAAGGTTTTTAATGTAACCAAAAATTAAAGTATGGTTTGTTAATTAACTTTTAAGCTGGGGAAAATAAAGGAAACTAATTAACATTTTATAACAGTAAGTTATAAATGTTTTTTTGTATTAGCTTTTAAGAGAAGTGAAATTATTTACATATATGTATATATACTTACTTAAGTAGAAAGTTATATAAATTAAGGAATTTAGTTATCCTACATTTTATTTACTATATATGGGAGTTGATATTTTTAATTAAACTAAGGGATAAAATAGTAACTTGGGTTAAATTAAGGAACTAAATTAATCTACATTTATATAATTATATAATATGGTAGTTAATATACTTAACCGAAACTAAGGGAAAATACTTTATTTTATTAACCATATTTTGGATGTAGGTGTGTGTAAAAGTTAATATAAATAATTAAATACAATAAAACTACATAAATAATGTTTTGTATAAATCCTAGTATATATATGAATATATACACAGTAAACATAATAAAATTAAATACCTTATAGGAAATATAATACGAAGGAATTAATAAGTTAAACTAAACCTCTACATAATACAAATAGAAGAATATTATATGAGGTGGTATTAAATTATAGAATGTATTAGGCTTAAAGAGTTACCTTTAAATTTCTAAGATTCATATAAATAGTGTTAAAATACATGTATATATTTAGTCAATGACCCCAATGTAAATCTATAATTGGGTTAAGAAATTAATAAGTTATAATTTAGGAGTATTTGTAATTAGAGTACATAAAGTGTTACACAAATAGATCTTATTATATAATTAATAATAAAATAAATGAAATACTTTTACATTTAAATGTTCTTATTTATAAACAATAGTAAAATAAATGAGTTACTTTTACATCTACATGTGAAGAGGATAAATAAGTCTAGATTTAATTATTTCTTAATATTTATAGTATTGAGTAATAACTTAATATTTTAAAATAAAATCATTAAAAGGATTATGATATAAAACTATATTAACCTATGATTAGGAGATCAATCTAAATAATAATCCTTAAGTTTCTTGGAATTAGTTAAGCCATATAAAATACATTCATTATCAATATTCAGGATGTGAGTTTATAAATAAGTGATGTACATAATAGTTAAAGATTTACAAAAAGGTTTGCAAATAGAAATTTGATACTTAAAATCATTGAACCTTTAATTAGATGAAACTAGGTTACATAAGAGATTATATTGATTTACCTTTTGACACTGGGAAAATTAATGTGTCATTTGAATATAAGGTATGGGGATTTCTCAGAATATGTTATCTTATTAAATAGTTAACAGTTTCACTTACGATCCATAATTTAATTCTTTGATAAATTCTACCTTATGTAGATATATTTTCCATCCTAAATACAATAAAGGAAATTAATTTATTAAAGTTATACCTTTGAAACCTTTAGGTTTTGTAAACAATTTAAAACGTATTTAAGACTTAAGTTTAGTGAAGTTTAGTATAAAAGGTTTATACATAGCCTATGGAGGGAATGTGTGTAAAAATAGAACATTTAGGAAATTAAATGTAAGTAAGGATACATAAAAGGTTATCTTAAAACACCTTATTATATAGTTATGATAAAGTAAATAATATACCCTGTGGATACTAAATGTAAGAGTTCTATGAGTCTAAGTTAACTATAATATGGTTATTTCAAGATGAAAAGTAATTTAACATCTTATGACAAGATTTTTAGATGGTTGTAATTAAAGTTATTCTGAACTAAAGATAAGATAAATGAGTTTAGTAACTCGATTAAGTTATAATAAAATGCGTTACAACACTATGATTCCAATATACAAGATGTAGGTCTTAATTAAGTTAAGGGAAAGACTTAATCATAATGGGTTGTCTAGTAGAAATTGTTTAAATACATAATCTTTACATTGTGAGATAATAATATAGTATTCTGAGATGAGTCCATCATAGGTCATAATACAATGTTTATTTTAAATTAAGAATAGAGGTATTGAGCTTAAGATTATGTCGAAATTCTTAGATTTAATTATATAACATAAACACATTTATGATATAGAGGTCTCAAAAGTCTTGAATGTGAGGATTGTGGTTAAGTATGAATAAAGTGGATAGGAGTGGACAATTAGCCAATGTTGATCGAATACATTCCTTGATCTTACCACCTTGGGCTATACAACGTTCTCAGATAACACAAAGATTGTACATAACATTTAAGTGAGGGCTTAAAAGATAATTGAGACTTTGAAATAAGAGTAAGGAGTTTATTTAAGCGTAACATAGGCTACAAGTGATTGATGGTAGATTATCTTTAATATTCTTCAGAGTACTGTTGATTGTTTGCGCAAGTTGATTAGAACTGCTACAGCGTTACCCAGGTACGATTTCTCGTACTCAGCTTGATGTGTTTTGGACTTTATGGAATGTGTTGTACGATCTCTCGTACTCCGATATTTCTGATGTTTGACCTATGAGTCGTTTTCGAGAAACGCTAACTGACTTTAAGAGGAATTTAAAAAAAAAAGAAATGGTTGTGTGATTAACTCAGCTTGTCTGACTAACTGAGCCTTGTATGTGAAACTCACTTGGGTATTGGTTCCTTCCCTTCGGTTGTTCCACTGGACATTGATTACTTGGGGTTTACGCCTCTGCACTCTGTAGGACTGAGTGTTTTGGTATTGCTCTGGGTAGTTGGTGATCTGGTGGGAATTTGGAAAAAGTCATCTTTGGTATTCTTTCTTTGACTCTGGATATTTGTTTCATCCATGAGTGGGGTCGTTGCTGTGGCGTGCGCGCGTCTTCATCGGTAAACAGTAAAGGGCTGTATATCCCTTGTCCTGAGAGGACGTAGTTAACAGTAAGGGGCTGTATATCCCCTTGTCCTTAATGGACGTTCTTGGCGGTGGGGGCCATCTCTCCCAGTTGGTTTCATTCCATTCTTGAGTTGCTGGTTTTGGTTTTCTCTCATTCATTCCTAGTCCTCGTGACTACATGGGTCTTTCTACTCCAACTTGGAAATGGATCTAACATAAGTAATGATTGTTCACTAATTCTTGGTGTGGTGATATTTACTAACTTTACTCTTCTGTTATTTGTCTCCTTTGAAATGTTATGTTTGACTTGGTATTTTAAAAGGGTGTTTTGTTTCGCTATTTTGTTTCGCTATTTTGTTTAAGTGCTGTTTTCAAGTTATTGTTTATTCTCAAGTTATATTAAAGTTTTGTTTTAGAGAATAGTACCAGTTCCATTCCAGGGAACTGACTCACCCCTCCCGGGGTGGGCTGCTTGGTTTCATCTTGCAGGTACGAATTGATTTACAGGTGGCCACGAAGAGAATGAGCGTTTGGGATGGGACTAGGTTTTGTGGAGAGTTGATATGTTTAATTTCTATTATGTTTGTGTTAAGTTTTTCTCGAGTTCAGACCGTAGCTTTTATAGATTGTAAGTTGTAATTGGTGAGGTTTGGTGCCGGGTGTTTGGAACCCGATGATCTGTACACCTTTAGTATTTTATTTCCGCTATAAATATGTTAAATAGGGGCGTTACATAGGATGATGGGGAATATTAAGTAATGATGTTATAAGATTACTAAGGACATGTTAAGTGAGTTATAATGACAATTTAGTGGGGGAGAAGTTGTATTAAAATGTAAAGGTAAAATAAGTTAAAATGTGAAGTTATTTAACTAAGTTAACGGGGGTAAGTTATGAGCGTTAGACTTTAAACAATCATGTTACCCCGATGATAATAAAAGTACATGTAATGTTATCAGTTGTTCGAGAATTGCTCGAGGAACATAAGTGGACGTGATAGAGTGGACTCCGGTGACAGATATGGTTTTCTTGCAACCTGTGTCCTACCGGATTACACCGGCTTGTATGCCAATGTGTTTTTCTGTATGTTTGCCACGTTGTAAGATAAAACATGAAATGAGTTTACAGTAATTCATATATGTGGCGTGTTCAACTCCGATACCATTTAACCTCGGAAGTGTTAACCTTAGTTAACTGAGTCTAAGACCACATGAGAGTTCGGTATTCGGACTAAACGACCCGAACCATGGGACGTTCTAACCACGGCTATGCGTGTGTTAATTGTGTGATATGTGTGTGTGAATGTAGGGACCTCCCTTGTATGTTTAACCCAGTTGTAATACTGTATGGTGTGTAGATGTGATAGACTCCATAGTGGGGTTCTAACTAATATCTAAAAGTAAGTATGTACTAACAGTGATGAGGAATCCGGTTAGGCCGGTCGCGCGTTGTTTGGGAGTGGGTATCCTTTTTAGCCTTACCCTTTTCTCTGTTATGGTTGTTTCCCTCACGGGTTATGATCTCTCATTAGCTTATTCCAAAGCTTAGCTATTCTGACTTATGATCGGTTTAGGGGGAACATGTGTTTGTGTGGTATGTTCGGGTCACAAAACCTGAACCATCTTAACTTAAGTTACTCGTCCGACTATTAGGACGGTAACGAGTGTTGTATAACGAGTTTATCATGAGGGTGACATCATTCTCTAGGCTCACCAGTGAATTATCAATGTTTGGGTCGGTTCCTAAGAGAGCCGCTCCCGTTATGTTATGTGTTGTTGTTGTAATGCAATTTCTATTGCGATGTTATTATGTGCACGTTGAAACGTGAAAAGTGTTGTTATGTGTGTTATGTGATGCATGTTATATGTTGTAAAATGTGAGTATGTGGATCATGGATATGAATCCCAGTTTGTGATAAGAGGCGTTAAGGATAACCCGATTAATGGGTAGTTGTCGTCTATTAAGGAAGTAGCTCCATTAGAGGAGAAACACTCTAGGGGTAATGAATACCATGAGTGACTTATCAAGTATGGATATGTTATCTGTTTGTTGAGCCCATTGAGGCGGAATGATTCGTGTTGTGTGTTTTAAGTACATGCATGATTTAAATATAATCAACCGCATGCTAAGACGACAATTAGTTGTGCGTGGCCCGGTAGCATGTGGGCTGCGGGATTACCATACCAGCAAAGGTGCTGAGCCCCTTGGGGGCCACCCTTTCTCTTCTTTTTCCTATTTCAGGTACAAGGAGCTGGAAGCCGTTCGAGAGTAGGACGGGGTAGTCGTTGTACATGGGTAATCATTTAAATTGTATATGTACTGTAGGTGTAGTAAGACCGAGATTGTTATCGGCATTAGTTTGTGAATACTCGGTACAGTTGGAAGGTGTATGTGTTTCTATTGTTAATGGAAGGGTCAGTAATGTGTAGTCGCTCGGGAATCTAGTCCATCAGAGGTACAATGTTTATGTAATAGCCTTGTTAGCCACGTGGGTGGTTAACGGCGTGTAACACCAACGAGTTAAGTAATGTGTAGTAGTATATTTTCCGCTGCAGAATGTTGTTACGTGGTTGTTGTTGGATGGGGTGTTACAATGACCTTTGTGCAACTGTATTGTTTTTCTTAGTGCCCCACATACCAGAGCCTTTAGTATTAGTCCCCATGCCCCAACTTAACCATAATGAACTTGCTCACTTTCCATCATCAGATATCTCTTTTGTTGCCAATCGTTAGCTTTTGATTAACATTGTGAATTCCCTTCAAAGGCAATTGCCCAATCCCTCCGCAGAGGATATGGTGACAGATGCTCTTTTTCCATCTCTGACAGATTCAATCTTCACCATCAGTAACTTTTAATAATATTCTAATCTCAACCGTTCAATACAATATACACATAAGACTTGTGTTTCTTTCTTTTGTTCGCCTTTTTCTCTCACACAAACACAATCGAACACTGCAAGACTAGCCAACACCAAAGACTATGGCGCGACGAATTCCACCAACTGAAGGCGCAACTACAACCAGTGACCTGAGGCACAACTACAACCAGTGACAAGCGGCAACTTCGGCAGTTACCAGCAATTTTAAGAGCACCGGATGAAAGTTCTATGGGCGGTGATTTACGTAAAGCCTCAAATTCTGAACATGAGAAAAGCCATTGAAATTTGATCATGATCCCACATAAAATGGCAGGTGCAGTTTCAAATATGATTTCTCTTCGTAAATGGACACACTTTATCAATCTGTTTCATACCCAGGCGTCGTTCGTCTCCCCTCTTCTTTACCCCCAATTTCAGCCCACAAGGTTACGATTTCTAAGCGTCGCTTGCTAGTCAAACTCGGATTTGTCTGATCCTTCTACTCTGGTAAGACTCTAAAGACTTTGCATCAGTTTTTATTTCTAACATTTCATCTAAACTGATTATCTATTGGGAACTGGCAACTATTCCAATTGTATCTAGTTTTGGTAGAACCTATTTCTTAAAGAGGCGCTAAACATGCTTGGTTTTCTATTCCATTTTTTGCTCGTATCGGCATCAGCTCATGCCCTTTCCACAAGCTTCTTAGTTCACCAAAAGAAAATTCCCTTGGTCTATATTTGTTAATCTTGAACATAACATGGTTTCCAAACAGGGTATAGCTGATGAAGGGGATAAAAGCCAAGATGCTGTAGCTTCATCTGAAAATCCAGTCACCACCGAATTCCCAAACAAAGATGTAAATCAGAGAGTAGCCTTGTTCTGAAGTACTAGAGTGTTAGTCTATTCTTATCATCTCACTTAGATATTTGCATCTCTCTTAAGGACTTATCTGCTTCTGCATTACCATGTAAAAAAGGTTCCTTAATGTTTTGTTGTTTAGCGATTCTCAACTTCTTTTGGTGTTGCATTTAATGTTGGTGACATGCATCTGCCTTTTGTTTTAAGGTCATTTCAAATGCAAACCCACTGTTGTAATCTATGCCGATTGGTGCGAAGTATGTAGAGAATTGACCCCATATTTTCTAAAAGTGGAGTAGCTATACAAGTATCTTCTCTCAATTCTATTTGCCTGTCTTGAACTTTTGTGCCTGATGCAATGGAAAATGTATTTACACAAAGACTTGTGTATTGCTTTGAGAATTGAAGACCTTATTTCTTTCCATTATCCGATGGTATTGCTCAGGTACCAAGTAAACTTTATAATGTTAAACGATGAACACCAAATGGGAATTGGAGCTTGATAAGTTTGGTGTGGAAGTAATCCCGCATTTTGTGTTCTTAGACAAAAAGGGAAAATAATGAAAAGGAAAACATAGTTGGAAGGCTTCCAAGGCAGTATTTTCAAGATAATGTAGATGCTTTGGCTTGAGCGGAGTCCTCGGTTCCACATACTTGTGTTGTGGGACAATTCTCTAGTGCTGAATCTAGAAGGGTGAAGCAAGTGGTACAATATTAAATAGATGGCTTTGCTTATAGTCACGTTGTTGCCTCTCATTCTTTTAGCCCACAAACAAGTTCAAGGATAACATTGCCCTAATTTATGGTGTTTGATGAGGGGAAGGAACTAGTTAAATGGGCAGTGATTTTATGTGATACCATTTTTTATCTTCATAGTCCACAACACTGTCAGTTTTGTTTCCGATATGTAACAATGCAACATTCATTTTTCATTTTCTTTTGAATTTGGAAATGAAAAACTAAATTGTTGGAGTTAATTTTATGTATTCATTCAAAGTTTAATTTATAGAAGCTTCCACTAATGATTGGAAATATTTACACAACCTTTTATTATTGTTTCCATCATTGTTATAAAAAAGATTATACAAATTGTTATGTTACGTATATTTTCACTTGGGCGTTCTCATCGAATCATTGTGTATAATAATATTTTCTTAGCATTAATCAGTTTACAGAGCTTGACATATTGATAAACGTGTGGAAACGATAAACTGAGTTGTTGGAGTCGATTTTACGTATTCGGTTAACCTTGATTTTTTCGTATCCACGATAATTTATAAACGTTTCACTAATTATTATAAACATGTACATAACCTTCTATAATCATTTCAATGATTATTTTGAAATAGATGGCACGAGCTGTTATATTTGTTTTCCTTTGGCCGTTCTTATTGAATAATTGTATAAGAATATTTTCTTATAATTTATGAGTTTACAAAGCTTGATGGAATGATAGACCTGAAGGGTATAAATGTTTCGAAACAATAAACTGATTTGTTGGAGTCAATTTTATGTATTTATTAACCTTGGTTTTTACGTATGCATAATAATTTATAAACGTTTCCACCGATAATTAGAAACATATACAAACCTTCTATGACCGTTTCCAAGACTATTTTAAAATAGATGACACTAATTGTTATATATATTTTCCTTTGGCTGTTTTTATCAAATCATGGTGTATAACATTAACCATATTAAAGAGTTTGACTCATTGATATACTTGAAGGCTATAATAATTTGGATACGATAAATTGAGTTGTTAGATTCAATCTTACATATTCGTTAATCTTAGTTTTTACGTATACATGATAACTTATACTGGTCATTAGAAACATGTACACAACTTCTATAACCCATCACACACTAAAAAACATGTACACAACGTTGATTCTAATTTAATGATTTGTTTCAACCAACTCTTCTTCCTTTCTGTGCATATACCCCACCACACACTAAAAAACATTGATAATTATAACCCATCCTCAACTTCTTCTCATTGTTCAATCTTTGTCACTTCCTCTAGCCTTCACTTCGGCTCTGTTCGGCATGGCTGTTTTGGCAGCAGGAATGCGCTGGCATAAATGCAGCATATTTATTGGCAGAAATGCGCTGGCATAAATGTAGCTGTTTTGAAAACTGCTGTTTGGCAGTGCGGCATATATGCAGCATGTTTGGTTAAGTTAGTTATATGTGGTGCGTTTACCGTTTTCGTATTACAATTACAATTTATTATATTACACTACGTAATTTTATTTTGTTAGTAAAATAAATAGAAAAATTCACAAATAATATATTACTATGAGTATTTAATTTACAGTAAAAAACTTGAGAAACCAAAGAAAATAAAATATTTATATAACCAATAAAATTTTTATTTTTATTATTTAACCAAAACTTGTAACTTCTAAACAATATATTTTTATTATCTAAAATTTATAATTCTTACAAATATAAAAGCGTAAAAAAAGAGAACAAGCGTTTCAAATTTTCTGATAATGTTATGTGAATTTATTTAGTGAAATTGTAACTTTTAATAATATATAATATTTTTGTAACTTTGTATGTTAATAAATTTATATACATTCATATTTCTATATACTTTTTTAATATTTTAATTTATATATCAACAAGTGTGTATATTTATTGTTTTTTTTATTTCATTAATCTATGTGGTATTACAAATAATATATTGTAGATTTGTATTATAAATGTGGTTTTTTTTAATTTGACTAAAGAAGTAGTTATATTTTTTTATAAATTATTACTATGTAATTTGTAACAAATAAAGTAACTTGTATTTTTTTTAAATCAATAGTCACAGTAATTGCATTATGAGGTGAGTAAAGAAACAGAAGTGAAAGCACAGAAACAAAAAAATAGCATTTACCGCGGGCATTTATGCTCTTTTAACCGAACAGCAAAAACAAATAAAGGAGTCCAAAACAACATATGTTGTACATTTATGCTGTCCATTTATGCCATGTTTATGCTCACCCGAACGCTCCCTTCACCCATCAAGCAATACGACATCAAATCATCAAGCTACATCTCAAACAAAGAAATATATACTCATAAAGCACAAAAAGAAAAGACAATAGTATGGATGGGTGTTCTCTGGAGCATATACAATGGTGTGGATTCCACCCATAATGTTAAAAAATAAAAAAGAAAATGATGAGATGGGGGAGAGAAGATATGTGAGGGGTTAACACCCTCTTTTTAGAGAATCTAGGTAAATAAGAAAGAGATTGTATAGGAGATAATCAAAATATTTATTGTTGGATGTAATCCACTTTTGTTATTGTGGATGCCCTTAGTTTATGGCTATTTTTGCAAATATCAACCACAATTCCTCTTTCTTTCTCTCCTTCTTTCCGGGTTATACAGAAGCATCTCCAAAAAGCAAAAGCAGATGAAATTCTCCAGATCCTCTTACCAAAAGCTAAGCGAGATAAAACGTCCATATCAGAGGACAACGAAGTAGAAGAAGCCATCATACGATTACTTTACAACAACAACCGCGGTCTAGCAACTTCATTTTCTCCAACACCGCCACACCCATCCATGAGCTTCAATTTTGTTCTCTCTGATCAAGCCACAACACACTATCTACCTCATTATTCCACTTGCTAGCAGCTGAAATGAATGATGGCCATAAATACGAAGCAATGGTCGGTCTTCCCCTTCCTTTTGAATTCTCGTTAGGGTAGAGATATTGGGAAAGGAAAAACAGAATAATTGAGGATTTACGTTTTTTTTATAGTTACGGTGGTGGGTAGGTTTTGAACTAGGATCTTTATTCTAGGATATCAATCCTTTACCCACTAAGGCCAGCGAATTTGCCCCTTGTCGATTGTTTCGTGTCGATGAGTACAAAATCTGGTGAGCAAATGGTGAACAAGTCGGTGAGTACAAATTCTGATAAACAAATGGAGGGGGCGCAACGAAGAAAGGGGGGAAGGCTTTGGATTTTTCAAACTCTCGACTTGGAGTTGGATTTTTTAAGTCGTCAAGTGCAAATTCTGAAGTTGATGAGTAAACATCTCCGCCTCCAATCCTCTCTGTTTTTGCTCAAGCAAATTCTAATCTCACCGTTCGTTTTAATTGACGGCGGATATTGAATCCATCAAATTGACAGATATATCATGTCCGTGACACGATCCGCTCCCCAATCCCTTACCCCCTCATATTTCATTTGGTATAGTTAATACTTCTTATTTTCAAAAAAAAAAGGTATAGATAATACTTCTTCTATAAATGTTGCCATGTAATTTGCCTTGATGAGGACATGACCTCGGATAATGAAAAAACACACAGTAAAGAGTGAGAAGGGGAATATCAACCGCCAACTGTGGTAGTCAAAACGGAAACTTCAAGTTTCTGGCGGCAACTTTGCAGCCCTCCGAAGAACGCTTGGAATGCTTTTACTGACAGAGGGTTAACGGGAGCTTGTCCGCTGAGAGTGAGAGGTGTTGATCAACTGGAGTGGTTACGCAGATGGTATGCTCACTGTCGGCATCACTCGTCTTCTTTCCTCTTCTCATTCTTGTTCTCCAATTTCCGCGCTCTTTACGAAAGTAATATTTACCACTACTTCTCCTGTTCTCATTTCTTTCCTCGATCCGCGCTCGAATTTCAGGAAGGAGACGACGAGTCTCTGTTGAGTAGCCTGGAACAAGCCGTGCAATCTCATCCTGATGACCCGTCACATCATTTCAATCTCGTAATTTCCCACTTTTTTCCTTTTCTATTAAAACTTTCATTTATGTTTAGGGTTTGCAATTTCCTTTGCCGCCGTAGCTTCCATTGTTTGAAGAAGCGTTATCAATGAACTCTTGGCGGGTCTCGTAATGCATGGTTTTATTTCCAGGGATTGTTTCTATGGGGCAAGGGAGGGAAGGACTGGAGAGAAAAAGCAGCTGAGCAGTTCATGGTGTCGGCCAGACTGAATCCCCTGAACTGGGAAGCTTTCCGATACCTAGGCGACTACTATACTGATCTGGACACCAACAGAGCTCTCAAGTGCTACCAGAGAGCAGTTTCTCTCCATCCTGAAGATTCTCATTCCGGGGTGCCTCTTTTTCTTTTCTTTTTTTTAATGTCACCATTGATATTACTGAGATCAGAGTTTTTTTTCTTCGTTATACCTAATACTACTGTTGATATTGGCGTTATTTTTCATCTTCACAGTTGACTCCATTGTTGTTATGAATATATCCTCTCCTAATATAAACCGTTTTGGCAACAGGAAGCTCTGTGCAATCTGTTGGATAAAGAAGGGAAGGTTAGCTTAGAGTTTTCTCTTTGCCGGGAGGCTTCAGCAAAGTCACCTCGGGCTTTCTGGGCTCTGCGTAGATTGGGTTATCTTCTGGTATTCCATGGCTAGTTTTTGTACTTCTCCTATATTGTAGACTTGCGGACTTTGTTTTGTGGTGTACTCAAAGCCCTTGGACAGTGATTTAGTATCTCTTTATCATAAGAACTGCCTTAATGCAATTTCAGGTTCATCAAAATAAGTGGTCTGACGCTGTGCAAAGTCTTCAAAATGCCATCCGTGGTTATCCAACATGTGCTGATCTCTGGGAAGTGCGTACTCTTATTGATACTATCTGAACAGGAATGATTTGCAATAAGTGTCACAATATGCCCTTTTTTCACTGAGCTTTGTCCCTTAATTCTTTATGTCTAGGCTCTTGGCCTGGCTTATCAAAGGCTTGGCATGTACACTGCTGCCATTAAGGTGCTTCCTTATTTTTCTCTTGTCAATTTAATATTGTCCATGTGAAGCCTTAATGATTGCAGTCTTTATTTTTCTCGTCTTTCATTCCATGTATGTTATGTGACAGAAGCTTTTATTAATATTGAATACATTTCTTTCCAGTCGTATGGCAGAGCACTGGATCTAGAAGATTCCAGAGTCTTTGCTATGATTGAAAGTGGCAACATCTTTCTAATGCTTGGCTCACCCAGGAAGGTCAGTAATGAATATATATTCCCTCCTGTTCTAAATATATGACTTTCTAGCTTTGGGCACAAGAATTAAGGAGGACAATTTTACCCTTACTTTTTGCATTGGAAATTGGAGTAAATTGAAAAGTTGAGTTGTGAGTCAAAAGATGAGGAGTAGAGTTGGAAAGTAAAGGACAAAAAAGCCAAAACATCTTATATTTTGAAAAAAAATGTGAAGAGCCATAAAATCATTTTTTAAGAACAGGAGGGAGTATGATTTTTGTCTAGGTGGACATAACATTTTTCTAATCCTTAGATGTCCGCTTGAGGAACCATTCTACCTGCTGCTACAAGCAGTTCATTGCCCATTCATGTAACCAGTTCTTCAACCAATTGATATGTGAACCGAGCCGTAAGAGAATCACATTATGAGATGCATGCATCCTTATCTGTTCAGATGCTTCTGGGAAGAGATATTATCAAGACATGGTTTATATTAAATGATTGGTTAAGCACCTGTGACAATTGTTTTAACTCGACGCACCTGGATGTGTTTATAAAACTACAATTATGTTATGACCAAGGAGAAATTTAGGTTGTCTAACCATTATAAAGGCAACTGACGCTGAGAGAGGAGGCTTCTTTTCTGGATGTGCTTACTTGTGAAAGGATATAGTCACTAAATGGCTGCTAGAACCATAATTTGATAGTAGAAGTGACATAGGAAACAAATAACATACCAATTTGAGGGTTTACCTCACGTTGATAAATAGAAACAAGTTTAACTCTAGCTGTGCATTGATGTTACTGCTGAGTTTGTTGAACTTTATTGTCTAACATATTTAGTTTCTGCTATCTACATGAAATTGTTGGATACATACTGTTCCTTCTTTATCATTTCAATGAAATGGCTTGATCAACATATCCATTGCAGGGAATTGAAAGCTTTCGGATGGCCCTGAAAGTCTATCCAAAAAATGTATCTGCACTGTATGGCCTTGCTTCTGCATTGCTTGCGTTATCAAAAGAATGCTTAGATACGGGTGCATTTATATGGGCAGCATCTGTTTTGGAGGTTACTTTTTTTTTTGTCTCTTGAGAACAATTTACCAATTAATTGGAGCTTTCCACTGATCAAATAAACAGTTGTCTGATGACGTTATTGTGTAGGAGGCAGCTGAATATGTTGAATCTATCTCTAAGTTAGCTGCGAATATGTCATGCATCTGGAAACTAGATGGTGATATTCAGGTATAGTTTTTGAGCCCTTATAGCTTGACTTTGCTGTTTCACTTTATAAGCTCACTTGAATCTCCCCCTTGAAATATGAACTTCAGACGAGGAACTACTTAAGTGCCGCCCCTAATAGATTCTCGATTTACTAGTTCCTTGAAATTTGCTTTCTTGTGACTCAATAAACAATGATCTTTTTTTTTTTTTGCATAGTTTACATTGGCTAAATACTCTCCATGGATGGGGAGTGAGGAAATTTTGGGGAACAGTCAGAAATCTCTTGCTGCGTCAATATCTGCATGGAGAAAGATGCGCTCTTTGGCGGTAGAGCATTCAAAATGCTCTTATCAACGGGCTTTGCATTTGGCACCTTGGCAGGCAAATATCTATACTGACATTGCTATATCCATGGATCTAAGTTTCAGCTTAGATGAATGTTGTAAACTGGATTCAAATTTTCGGTAAGACCTTATATTATTATTTTAAACCTTATGTGACAGAAGGTGGAGAATTTTACTTATCTACATATTTACCAGACAATTACCTGAAAAGATGATGCTAGGGAGTTTGTTGCTTGAGGGCAATAACTATGACTTTTGGGTGGCACTCGGAATCTTGAGCGAACAAAGAGCACTAAAGCAGCACGCCTTTATTAGGGGACTACAATTGGATGTGTCTTTAGCAGTTGCTTGGGCATATCTTGGGAAGGTATTTTATGAACATCTCTACATTCTTGTTTCTAGTTTATTAATATTCATGTTCCTACTTTTTTTTTTTTTTTAGTGAGCTATGACTTTTAATCTAGCTTCATTGAGTAAAGTTATGCTATTTTATACTTTGTGTGCTGTCTTCATTTACATCACAGAGCATTAGCAGCTTGTATCCTTGAAAAGTAAAATTTTCGATGATGAATAGATAATAAGGCGAGCCTCAGAATAAAATATTCTAATGATTTGGCTCTAACTGTACTTTGTTTTATCATATGAAAGAATGAAATACAGATCTCATCATTGGTCTAGAAGCATGTTTAATGAAGGATTCAGGGTTGGTACAGTTGATGACAGTGATGGTTGGACGGAGATGTAGGGGTGGTTCTTAGGGTTGATGATTTCACGTTTGAGTTAGTAGATGTGGGGGGGGGGGGGGTGTTGGAGTTTACCTTCAAAAGTATACCATTGTTGTCTGAACACTATTGTTTAGCTCATTGTCGTGGCAATAATTTTCTGCACTTTGGCTACGTTTTCCTTGTTGCTCAATAGTAAGGATGCTATACTATAGGGTGTGGCATCTTTAGTGGTTGACCAGATTTGCTAGGTATAGTTGGTGGGTTGAAGGTGTTGTTTATTAAACCACACAAAGAGCTTTCCTTACAGGGATCAGCTTCTAAAAACCTAGTTTTGGCTAGGCTTGTGTCTGTGGGATAGTCTGCTCCGTTGCTTTGAGTGTAACATAAGGTTGAGGAGACCCCACCCTCATCAGAAAGAAGATCTGATAGTGTTTCTCAAAGAAGTTGGCTTGGTTAGAATCCAAAATGCCGCCTAGTGCATGTACCCATGGTCTGTCTTTTTACTATTATGAATTATAGTACTAGGTGAGAACTCAAAATAGGTAATAAAAATTATAGATATATTGATTTCTAAGTTGGTATCACCTCTTAAAATTGGTATGATGATTGTTCAACTTCCAGAAATTGTATTGCAAGGCTGATTAGCTTCTTCTTGACTGCTTGTTAAATTTTGCCAAATCAAGTTATAAACAATTCGTATCTTCAAAGACTCCGCTAGATGTATCTGTCCTTATTTCCAAACATGAAACTCATGATCATCATGCCACCATACTGTGGGTCCCTTAACTTTGTAATTTGCAGCTGTATAGAGAAGAGGGTGATCTGCAACTCGCTAGGCACGCTTTTGACAGGGCTAGAAGTATAGATCCTTCTCTTTCCTTGCCATGGGCTGGCATGTCCGCTGATATACAGGCCAGGTAAAATTGTATAAATACAAGCCTCAATTTTTTTGTAGTAGTTCTCTATTAAAGTTGCTCATTATTCTACATTGCTGATAATGGTTTAAGGGATCCTGCATCAGATGAAGCGTATGAGAGCTGCCTACGAGCTGTTCAGACAATGCCTGTAAGTGTAATTGTACATGCTTTTTGGCACAACTATATGTTGCACATTTGCTCTTCTGCTGAGTTGTCATCAATGCTTCTGCTATGCCACTATTGTTTACATGAAAATATCCTTCACCTGCTTGTGCTTTGCGATTCTAGATCCATCTTACTCACAGCTTCTTTTGATGGACAGCTTGCCGAGTTTCAGATTGGTCTTGCTCAGCTTGCACTGCATTTTGGCCAAATGCTAGCACCACAGGTATTGCCTATATTAATGTATTGGAGTTTTTTTTAAAAGGTGATTCTTTTGATATTGAAGAGACCCCATATCTTATTTTAGTTTTTCCGAGATACATGCATTTATGCTGTGCTATTTGTTGGGGATAGGTTTTGGCGGCCAGTAGACAGGCGGTGCAGCAAGCTCCTTATTATCCAGAAGCTCATAATCTTAATGGCTTGATCTCGGAGGCTCATGATGATTACAAGACTGCTATTGCTTCATATAGGTTAACACGCCTTGCATTGGAAGCTTATAACTCCCCTGCTTTGAAGTGGCACTTCAGTGAAGTGACCATTAATCTTGCAAGGGTCCTTTGCAAGGCATGTAATTGTCTGGTCGTTATGTTCATTGATCTGCTTCTTTCTTTTGACTTTCTGTTCCATGTAAACAATTTCACTGTCTAGGTTTATACTGCTGTAATTTGAATGTTTCCATTATTTGCAGGCTGGCTATGTTCATGATGCCATACGAGAACTGGATCTTTTGAAGGAAGGAGGTCACTATTCTGTTATTGATGGCCTTTGCTTGTTTATTTGCCTTTTGTTTTTTTTATGTGGATGTTTTGTCTGCATATGTGGCATGCTGGCTCCTTCTGAAGATCTATTGTTTTGTTAATATGTTACTGGTTTTATTTTGTTTTGTAGTTTGTTAATGTATTCTCTAAATGGTGTTTTTAGGTTTGTTGGACGTTGAAGGCTTACAGTTACATGCCATATCGCTATGGCAAGCTGGTAAAAATGATCTGTCCCTCTCTGCAGTGAGAGAGTTGGCGCAACGCATTTCTTCTACTGGACCGTCCTTCTCATTTGACGCAATCACTTTTATCTGTAGAATTTTGTACAGTATCTCTGGATTAGGATCAGCAATCAACAGCATATCAAAAATGCCCAAAGAATTTTTTCATAGTGCCAAAGTTAGCTATGTAGTATCTGCAATTAATGCCCTAGATCAGGGTAACCACCTCGAGTCAGTTATGTCTTGTAGTCGTAACTTTCTTTCAACACATGAAGAAGTGATGGAAATGCATCTCTTGGTTGCGCTTACTAAGATGGTAGGCCGCTTCTGATTTTGTTTCCATTGTAATTGTGAGCTCCTATGAAGTCCAAGACTAAAGCATTACATACTTTCATGTGTAGGTCAAACTTGGACCAAATCTAGAGTTGCAAAATGGTCTTCGTCATCTTAGAAAAGTTCTACATATGTTTCCTAACTGCATTCCTATAAGGTATATTTGCTTTTGACAAGACCAAGTTGGGTTTCATGTGCTTCTGCATAAAGTACTTATTGTGTACTCCCTCCGTCCTGAATTGACCGTCCTGTTTACTATTTGGACATGTCGTTTGACTTCAATTTTTAACATATAAAATAAATTAATTTTAAAAATTTAAGTTTTGCATATGATTCCTTATATAATAAACTATATGTTACAAAATTTAGTTTTATAAAATTATTTTATCTTATATGTTTAATATTGAAGTGGAAAAACGTGCCATAAAGCAAACAGGACGGTCAATTCAGGACGGAGGGAGTATCTGTTATAGATGGGGATTTTGATTCACATAACATCTAAGCTGTATGTTGTGCAGAAACTCGCTTGGCTATTTCTTGTTGTCCAGTGGCCTCGGAGAAATTTCTCATCTTGCAAATAGGTGTTATTCTATATCACTTGATTCTTCACATGAAGGGGGCCTTAAAACTTCACATGAGATTCTTGGTGCTGAAGCTATTGCCTGCCACTCTAGTGTGAACTGCAAGTTTGTGTATACATCTTCAACGTGTAAAACTTCAGCCAAGCAAAGGGCCAAAACATTTCCGCAAATGCAGAGGTACCTATTGCAAACATTTTCCTGTAAAATAGCATTGTTGGCGGTATTCTTGTCACATGAAGTTTTAGGCTGGTATGTAAGATTATTTGTCGATTGGAGAACTCATCTCCATTTTACCTAGGCAAGATGATCAAAATTTAATGTCTGCTGTCTTGTCTCATCTTTATCAGGAGGAAATAGTACTGTTTTTCTGTACTCCCAAAACTCAATATATAAGATAAACGTGTTTCGTTACAGAGGTGCAAACCTTATCTTACTAGTGTTGGGGAAATTAAGTACCTAATAATAGTTTCAGGAATACTACTCTGACAAATAAACCCCTAATTCTACTAGGAAACAAGTAAACATATTTATCTTAGATATTTGTTAAAAATAGTCTTCAACTTTGGCTCTTATCACCCTCGCTGAGCTCCACAATTGTGGTTGGGGGTAAAGTAGACGCACTTAATTTAATTGCAGATTTACTATTTCCCAAGTCCTGACCATTTGTCTTTGTTTTTATTGTTCAAAAGAGCTTTTATCCAGATGGCTAGTGCAGCGTTGATTTGGCATGGTATATGATATCTGTTACTTGTCATGTTGCAGGTGGTTGCATCAGGAGCCATGGAACATAAATGCGAGATACTTGCTTACGCTTACCCTACTTCAGAAAGCTCGAGACGAAAGATATCCTCAGCACATACTCGCTATGCTTAAGCAAATTATTCCCGCAGCCCTCTCCAGTGAATATTATGAAAAGAAAAGCATGTATTCTCAGTATCAGAAGTTCCAGCTTCTGCTGTGTGCTTCTGAAACTTTTTTGCAAGGTGGAAATATCCCAACTTCCTTTTCCTTAGCAAAGGACGCATCAAATCTTCCACTTCCCAATGAGTATCTGTTTTTTGCCCATTTACAACTGTGTCGTGTCTGCTCTGCCAAGGGTGACCGTATCACTCTTAAGCAGCAGATGTTAAGATGCTTGAACCTTCGAACAGATTATCCAATTGGCTGGATATATCTCAAGTTCATTGAATCACAGTCTGACCTTCAGTTTGATGAGAATGTTTTAGCTGATGGTTTAGATGACTCTTTGAAGAATTGTGGGAAATCTTCTAATATGTGGAAGGCTTTATACAAGTTGGCTTCTGGGTTGGCTTCTTACCATGCTCAAGATTATCTGAAGGCAGAGAGTTTTATGGCGGAAGCATGTTCTTGGGCAGGGTCTGAGAGTGGCCTCTATTTGTGCCATGGTAGTAATTCAGTTTATCTGTCCAGTCATGGCTCTAGTCCTATTCTCTACTGACGTTAATGAGTAAGAAATTTGTGACTCAAAAGTAAGATTGTATTGTTTGATGATTCAGGTGCCATCAGCATGGAACTCGCTAGGAAGGTGGGGGAATCGAAATATGTGACCAGTGCTTTGAAGAGTCTTCGAAAGGTTGTGGAGATTTCTTCTTCCCCTTTACCATATGTCTCTCTATTGCTGGCTCAGGCAGAAGCAAGTCTTGGGTCCAAGGAAAAATGGGAGAGGAATCTTCAACTCGAGTGGCTTTCATGGCCGTCAGGTTTAATTCCTTAACATAAACTCTGCTTTCTTTTTTTTTTTCAATTGAATATGGATGGATATAAGATGCTGGAATTGGAATGAATTCATCTCTGTACATGTCGGGGCTTAGGGTTGTTTCCATCATGTTTTAACAGAGAACAAGCCAGCCGAGATGTACTTCCAAATGCATTTGCTGGCTAAACAGACTACTGATCAATCCTCGTCATGTGGTGGTTATGGATGCCCTGAGAAATGGGTGCTAAGGGCTATCCATCTGAATCCTTCATGCTCTAGATATTGGAGAACCTTGTATAAGTTGATAGAGTAGGTATAAATACTCTTGCTTTTAAAAGTTGTTCCACTCTAAGCTCGCCAAATTTTGAAGACACATCATGCTCTGCTACAACAGCCCATCGAGCCTTGAACGTCACTGTTTCTTCCTTGCCAGAAGCAGTGATTTCATGAAATTATTCGAAGTCTGCAGACAGTTGATGTCAGCCCACAGCATAATCGCTTCATACATGGTAAAGGTACCGGAAAATAGACAATGGATGCCACTCGCTGTTTTGGTGTTTGATTGCTAGTTTATGCATGGAAGAGTTCCACTGAAGGAACGAATTGTAGGGATACTGAACATGTTCCAGATGATGTAGTCACAACGGTTATCACGAGGACAATATGATATAGTTCATCTGATCAATCATCATCTGTTCTCGGATTCCACTCGCTGGTTCGCTCTTTGAATAACAACCGTTTTGTATCTAATCTTGAAGTTAATATGGGAAGTACTTAATGTAGTAGGTATCAATGATTGATGTTAAGTTGCATATTAGACCTCTTCAATCGCACCGCACATTTATTAGTTATGGGCTTTCTAAGTATTGATACTAGAGGCTGTTAGCCGGATATATAGTCATATGCACAAGAAAGCTTTTATATCATTTGGTTATCTAGCACTTAGAATAGTTAATTAAAAAATTTCAAGGTGTTGTAATAGTGAATGTGATAGGATTTGTGACCTTCGGCATCAAAGTAATATTGGCGGCGTTGAGCTTTGCTAAAACTTATTCATGAATGTCGAATTGCAAAACTAAGTTTCCTATTCTGGTCACAGGTTGGTTTCCTCCCAAGTGCCTAAACATCTTGATTTACTAGAACATGAGTGACATGCTGTTTTTCACCAAGAAACTTATTTTCGTCACCATCTGCAGCCACATGTTCCACAAACAGGTAAATCTTAGCACCCTCTTTACCTCTGATACAATACAAAACAGGCCCGTGTTGTATCAATCTAGACTCTTTACCGGTGTAACAGAATGTAAACACTGAACTTGATCAGTATAAAGTTGTGGGAACACAATATGAGAGAGGAGTGGCACGAGCTTAATCAGTATAAAGTTGTGGGAACACAATATGAGAGAGGAGTGGCGTGGTCGTGCGAGCCTACGAAGTCGAGAGGAGCGGCGAGGTCGTGTGAGCCTGCGAAGCCGAGAGAGGAGGGGCAGTTGAAGGAGCAGAGGAGGCTGGAAAAATCGAGATAAGCGAGATAGTCGGAGGGGTAGTGAGCAGGCACGTTGGCGGAAGAGATGCTGTTCTTGCGTGTCGGGGCGGAGGTCAAAGCAACACAGACGTTCCAGGGAAGGTTGTCAGAAATGGTGCGGTCGGAGGATTTCGCGGTGCCTTCGAAGAGTTCTGGAAGGTTGAAGAAGTTGTCGAGGTCCTCAGTGCGGTCGGGGGGATTCACGACCTCCAGTGAAAAGTAACAGAAGGACGACGACGTCGTGTTGGAAGGGGTGACGGAAATACAAGCGTTTTGAGGAGGAGGATGGTGGTGAGTCCGACAGTGAAGGCCAGGACAAATCGCTGTTCATTGACAATCTTCACAGAGAGGTTGACGCCAAAGCCTTGCGGTGGCTTCTTTGCTGGGACGGAACCATTGAACACATCTACATTTCGAGAAAGCGAAATCAAATAACGACATGGCTTTTGCCATTGTCAAGATGGTCTCGAAATCACAGGTCAAACGGGCGGTGGGAAGAATCCACTGGCGGACATTCATGAGGCATAAACTTTTTGCTCGCAAGGCCAGATATGAGGTGAGTGACTCTGCAGGAGCTGTTGGACGGCTGCTGACGAAGAGCGATGGAAAGATTGAGCCTGCTATTCCTGGCGGTGGTCCCGTGAGTGCGACCCTGATGCCGTCTACTAGTAATGAGGGAGGAAGTCATGGAGTCGGTGGTGATAGCAATAGTATGGATCTTCTGGGTGACGTTGAGATTGTAGTGGGCGGAGCGTGCACAGCGGTGGGATGTGGGCGCGTGGTTGGAAGATTGAAGGGTCGTATCTGTGTAAGAATTGAAGCCAATTGCAGGTGTTGTGCGAATTGCCATTTGCACGAGGAGGTTGCATCGGGAAATGATGGTGAAATGGCGGCATCGTGTCCCAAGGAGGAGAAGGTGACATCGGACAACGGTTATTTTAATGGTGGAATTAATTATGCTGGGAATTCACTTAGTGGAGTGCAGGATACATTCTGAAATGGGGCGCTCACCTGGTACCCATGGTGGGTTTATCCGACGCTCCCGGTGCAGGGTGTGGATCACTACGGGTGGTGGGGTCATTTGCAGGGTTATGGAGGTGGGTACGCTTGGCCGTATGAATCTGGTATGGCTTGGTATCCAACTGGGCATATTCAGCCTACACAACCCCCTCATACTACAAGTGCGCCTGAAGGTTTTTATGGGAATCCTAGTCAGGGGAGAAAGGGGCCTGTTGTTCGGGCACCATTATCTGTTCGTCAGCCGTCAATTGAAAGGGGATTGGAACTCGATCCGGTAGTGGAATATATTGTTAGCAACGGGAGAAGAGGGATGGAGGATGATGCTCTGTGCCTTGATAAGTTTGCTAGCGTTGAGGATGTGGAGGTCGGTCTTGGGTCTAAGGGCGGTAATGCATATACTCTTCTTTTCGGACCAGAAGTTGATCATGCTGTCCCGCAGGATCTGATGCTGGAGGAAGATAATGATGATGGCAGTCTTAGGAGCCTATTCGAGGATCCGGAATTTCCCCCAAGGTTCGAGCCAAATAGCGTACCCCCTAAGCCAGTTGATGAGTCTGAGGAGGCCTTCGTGGAGGAGGAAGCGAGGCAGACGCTCATTCTAGCAAAAAAGCTTGGGTGCTCTGTCCTGGATGAGGAGCGCGCTCTCGACAACATTGAAGGGATCATTCGTGAACAGAGAGAAAGCTACCGTCAAAGATGTCAGGCTACAAAGGAAGGGTTGAAAGAGGTCTCCGATAGGTGCTCAAGGAACACTTCTAAGGACGGGTCCAGAAAGGTGGTAGGAACAAGACGTCTAGGGTTTAGTAAGTTTTCCTGTGCTAGCAAGATGGCTAGGAGGGGCAAGAGGAAAGTTGATTAGGGTCCTGATCTGGGCACTTCTTTTGTTAGTGTGTAAGTATGTCTAGTAAGGTTGAAGGGTCTGAGTCGTGTTTTGTTGTGAGTCCGTCATTGTAGTGTCCTAGCGACACACTTGGGCCTTGTGCATCTAATTATCAAAAAAAAAAGTTGAAATAACCTGTGCTAGATTTTATAGGTGCTAGTAATTTAATGTTTTTGTGTATGATTAATTGCTGATCATGAACACATTTTCAAGAAAAATTATTGTACCTGCCAAAGTTCTATTCATATCAGTTACTGAACATAGTACTAGTGTTCCAGTCACAACATCAACAGAAGAATTATCAAGTGGCAACACTTCTCCAACCTGTACATTTTACATCACAAAAGATGGTAGAACGAATTTAATGAGGCAGTGAAAAAGATGCTTCCAATGGATTTGGATGGCGTTAAGTGAACGATCAGATAAGAAAGAAAGGAAAATAGAGATAAAAGAAAGATGCCAAGAAAGTAGCGCAACTTCATTCAAATGCAGAACATGAAGAGCGCCAAACAAGTACATGCTACTTGTTAGCAGTAAAGATGTAGAAAATACACAAATCTTCCTCTGACTATAGCAAAGATATAATTCAACATACAACATATAAATCAACTTGAATAAGAGCCAACAAATGAAATTCTACATAGCGCTTGCCTGAACTCAATATTATCATCTTGAAAGCCAGAAGCCACTGCGGCTTCCTTAGCATATTTCATCTTTGTTTTTTGGATCAATACCAAAGACACATTTGCTAGCATCATTAGCACAGTAGTTGAGATTGGTCCAATCCCTATGCCAATCTCAACAATGTCCTTCACAATCATAGTTGAAGATCTCAGATTTGCAACCAGCAATCTGATCAAGTAATATTCAACAGTGTACATAATGAATGATTAATATTAAAAGGGATCTGTATCAACAATTTACAAACATGATTTAATGCAGGAAACCATGTTAAGCCATGAGAAAGTCCCACCTCATCTTCATAGCCCTTCATAAAAGTTTCCCAGAACATATGCGTACAAGTTCTCATACCAATCAGGTTTAGGAGGGTGGAATCTCCTTAAGGCATCCTGTGTAAGAAAAACCCGTGTCATTTACTTGTGACCCCATGGAAATAGGCTCCATAGATACTATACTTTTTAAGTAATATAACAAGGAAGACCTCCTTGAAACTATTAATCAAGTGTTCAAGTAGTTCCCTACAAGATGATAACAGAAATGTGAACAGAGATACAACATCACATACAATAAAACAAGATCAAGGTGTCAAATTCACAAACACCATTAGCAGCTATCTACTAGTCTCTAATAAAACTCAATACTAGTGGCTAACATGAGAAGTAATAGATTGCTATTTAAAAAAAAAGTGTTATCTGGAAGAATTCGGCTTGACAAATTAGTATCGGGCCAGGTAACGATTGAAGTCTGACTGACCTTCTTAACTGGTTAACCCAACATATTTAACAGAAAAATGGGGGAAAGATACTAGATGCCTCTCCTTTTTCTTCTCTTCTTTAATCAATCTTCTCTGTTTATTTGACACACTCTATCAATCTTCCCTCTAGTACCCTTACCACCTTCTTAGTAAAATTTAGTATTTGGAAATCAATCGTCACTGGTTGTGGGAATGGTTCAAGGACCAGTACAATATGTCCGATAGGGTTCTTCCTTAAGATATAGCTCTACAAGTAAGGGTGATGCTGTTTACATGGGGAAGTAACTAATAACAAGGCAGAGACAGGATTTTTTTTGTATAGGGGTTGAATTTTTTTTTTTTCAAATAATTTCATCAGGTAACTTTGAGCTTTGAATGAATTTTATGAAATACCTCTAAAGTTAACAACTTACTATAAAATACTGTTAATGTTTCATTTTCATTATGAAGTACCCTTCCGTTCAGATCTGATATACTATTATATTTTTATATTCCCATTTTACCTTCGAACCATGCACCCCTTCAATAACCTTAGGGGTATATGATCAGAGTTTTTTAGAATATATAAAACTTAAACAAAATACACAAAAAAATTAAAGATCATATACAATTTTAAAAGGATTTTTACAAATGACTTATAAATTATGAAAACAAAATAACACATAAAAAACAAATTAACGTCCTAAAATTTAGAAAAAAAATATGACAAATGAATAAATAATAAACAAATTATAATTTTTCCAAAATACACATAGTGTTAAAGTGTCACACAATTTAAAAAATGTTACAACAAATGACATAAAATAAAGGGAAAATTACACCCCCACCCATGACGTTTGGTGAAATTACACACCCCACCCACGAGGTTTCAAAAATTACTTTGCCCACCCATCTGGTTTCCTCTATTTTACATCCGGCAACTTTCCTAATATTTGATCAACTTAAAAGATGCTTAAATGTTGTCCAAAATTAATAAAAACATTTCATAGATGATGCTAAGGTGTTATATTTTTGTCCAACACCAAATCCAAAGTTTTTAAAGCTCATATATGACCTGTGGGACTCAATGAAAACACGTTGAGACGTCACATGTTTCATTGGGTCCCACAAATCACATATGAGCTTAAAAAACTCTGGATTTCACGCTAGATTAAAATATAACACCTTAGCATCATTCATGTAAAGTTTCATCAATTTTGAACAACATTTAAGCATCTTTTAAGTTGATCAAATATTAAAAAAGTTGTCGGATGTAAAATAGAGGAAACCACATGGGTGGGCAAAGTAATTTTTGAAACCTCGTGGGTGGGGTGCGTAATTTCACCAAACGTCATGGGTGGAGGATGTAATTTACCCTAAAATAAAAGAAAGAAGTTATAACAATTACATTAAATATAATAAAACTGTAACATCCCTATAATAATAAAACAACAGCGGAAAATAAACTAAAGGTGCTACAGATCATCGGGTTCCAAACACCCGGCATCAAACCTCACCAATTACAACCTACAATTAACAAAGCTACGGTCTGAACTCGAGAAACTAACACGATAAAAAAACAGATAAATAATAACACAACAACTCTCCACAAATCCTACGTCCATCCAACGCTCATTCACTTCGTGGCCAAACCTGTAAATCAATTCGACCTGCAAAGATGAAAACCAAGCAGCCTACCCGAGAGAGAGGTGAAGGTCAGTTCCCTGGAATGGAACTGGTTACAATTCTCCAAAAAAAAAACAAACTTATAAAACAAACTCTTAAATAAATATTATCTTGAAAGAAATCACTTAAACCACACAGAGGAGCAAGACATTCCACAAATCACCAAATCAAGATATCGAGATAAGAATAAAGGTTAATAACATAAAAGTAAGGTTAGTGAACAAAAACCACATCGTGTGTTAGGGAACATCCCATTGCCTTAGTTAAACCCATTCCCGTTAGGAGTAGGAAGACTCAGATAGTCACAAAGGATAGGAATAATAAGATAGATCCAAGAACCAATAATCACAGAGTGGAATAATTCAATTGGGAGAGATGGCCCCCACCGCCAAACACGTCCTTTCAGGACAGGGGATATACAACCCCTCACTGTCTATCACGTCCTCTTAGGACAAGGGATATACAGCCCTTTACTGTTAATATAAATGTCCGTATGGACGAGGGATATACAGCCCCCTGCTGTCAAATATTAATGTCCGTATGGACGAGGGATATACAGCCCCCTGCTGTCAAATATAAATGCCCCTATGGGCGAGGGATATACAACCCCCTGCTATTACCATTGAAGACGCGCGCACGTCGAAACATCAAGAACCAGCTCATGGATGAAATGATATCCAGAGTCAAAAGAAGAATTTACCAAAGTTGACCTTTTCCAAATTCCCACTAGATCACCAACTACCCAGAGCAATACAAAAACACTCAGTCCTACAGAGTGCAGAAGCGTAAACCCTAAGCAGTCAATGTCCAATGGAACAACCAAAAATAAGGAACCAATACCCAAGTGAGTTTCACATTCAAGGCTCAGTTAGTCACACAAGCTGAGTTAGTCACACAACCATTTCCTTTTTAGAAATTCCTCTTAAAGTCAGTTAGCGTTTTCCAAAACATTCCACAAGTCAAACAACAAAAATATAGGAGTACGAGAAATCGTACCTGGGTAACGCTGTAGCAGTTCTAGTCAACTTGCGCAAACAATCAACAGTACTCTGAAGAATATTAAAGGTAGTCTATCATCAATCACTTGTAGCCTATGTTAAGCTTAAATAAACTCCTTACTCTTATTCCAAAGTCTCAATTGTCTTTTAAGCCCTCACTTAAATGTTAGGTATAATCTTTGAGTTATCTGAGAACGTTGTATAGCCCAAGGTGGTAAGATCAAGGAATGTATTCGATTAACATTTGCTAATTGTCCACTCCTATCCGCTTTATTCATACTTAACCACAATCCTCACATTCAAGACTTTTGAGACCTCTATATCATAAATGTGTTTATATTATATAATTAAATCTAAGAATTTCAATAATAATCTTAAGCTCAATACCTTTATTCTTAATTTAGAATAAACATTGTATTATGACCTACGATGGACTCATCTCAGAATACTATACTACTATCCCACAATGTAAAGATTATGTATTCAAACAATATCCACTAGATAACCCATTATGATTAAGTCTTTCCCCTTAACTTAATTAAGATCTACATCTTGTATATTGAAATCGTAGTGTTGTAGACGCGTTTTATTATAACTTAATTGAACTGCTAAACTCAATTATCTCATCTTTAGTTCAGAATGACTTTTAATTACAACCATCTAATAAACTTGTCATAAGATGTTAAATAGCTTCTCATCCTTAATAACTATACTATAGTTAACTTAGATTTAACGAATTAATCTTACATTTAGTATTCACAAGGTATATTATATGTTTTATTATTACCTATACAATAAGGTGTTTAATATAACCTTCTATGTATCCTTACTTACATTTAATTTCCTAAATGTTTTATTTTTACACACATTCTCTCTATAGACTATGCATAATCCTTTGTACTAAACTTCATTAACTTAAGCCTTAAATACGTTTTAAATTGTTTTACAAAACCTAAGGTTTCAAAGGAATAACCTAATAAATTAATTTCCTTTATTGTATTTAGGATGGACAATATATCTACATAGAGTAGAATTTATCAGAGAATTAAATTCTGGTTCATAAGTGAAATTGTTAATTATTTAATAAGATAATCTATTATGAAAATTCCCATATTTTATATTCAAATAACCTATCATTACTTCCCATTACCGTAAAGTATAACAATATAATATCTTATGTAACTTAGTTTTATCTAATAAAAGGTTCAAAGGTTTTAAGTATCAAATTCCTATTTATAAACCTTCCTATAAATTCTCAATACTAAATACCTCACTTAACTGTAAACTCACATCCTGAATATTGGTAATAAATGTATCTTATATGGCTTATCTAATTCTAAGAAACTTAAGGATAATTATTTAGATAAATTTCCAAATCATCGTTTAGTATATATTATATCATAATCCTTTTAATGATTCTATCTTAAAACATTAAGTTATATTTCAATACCATAAAAGTTAAGAAATGATTAAATCTAGACTTACTAATCCACCTCACATTTAGATGTAAAAGTATTTTATTTATTTTATTATTGTTTATATATTAAGAACATTTAGATGTAAAAGTATTACATTTATTCATTAATTATATAGTAAGTTCTATTTGTGTAAAATCTAATTACAAATATTCCTAAGTCCCAACTTAATTACCTAACCAAATTACAGATTTACATTATGGTCTTTGACAAATAATATTATACATGTATTTTAATATGGTTTACATAAAAACCTTGGAAATTCAAAGGTAACTCTTAAGCCTAATACATAACTATAATTTAATACCACCTTATATAATATTCTTCTATTAGTATTATGTAGAGGTTTAGTTTAACTTATTAATTCCTTCGTATTATATTTCCTATAAGGTATTTAATTTATTATTACTGTGTATATATTTATAATACTAGGATTTGTACAAAACATTATTTATGTAGTTTTATTGTATTTAATTATTTATATTAACTTTTACACACCTACATCCAAAATATGGTTAATAAAATAAAGTATTTTCCTTAGTTTCAATTAAGTATATTAACTACCATATTATATAATTAATATAAGTGTAGATTAATTTAGCTCCTTGATTTAACCTAAGTTACTATTTTATTTCTTTTACATATATGTGTAAAATATATATATATATTCCTTAGTTTTAATTAAGAATATTAACTCCATATAATATATAAAAAAACGTAAAAATAATTATATTCCTTGATTTATATAAGTTTCCACTTAAATAGATATATATACATATATGTAAATAATTTCACTCCTCTTAAAAGCTAATACCAATACATTTATAAACTTACTGTTATAAAATGTTAATTTAGTTTCCTTTATTTTCCCCAGCTTAGAAGTTAATTAACAAACCATACTTTAATTTTTGGTTACATTAAAAACCTTATATTATAGGTTATTCTTATGAAAAACTCATAAACACAATTTTTAAAACCTTTTACCATTGCCCAAAAATTCCCAAATTTAATATATAGTAACTAGAACATTTTAGACATATTATAAAATTTTTATTTCATAAAAATATCTTTTTAATTTAGCCAAATAATTCCAGAAAACCCGTAACTTGCAAAAATCATAACTTATGTTTAAAAACTCCAAAACCATAATAATTTACATCAAAATAAACTAGATTAAATAAGGAATCTATGGTTAAAATTTCAAGTCAAAATACCTTCGGGAAGACCATTAACTAAAATCAACAAGTTAGAGCTATTTACTGAATTTTATAGAAACCTATAACAGTTTTTTAATTACCAGATCTAATCTCGGCCGTCCAAATCCTTTAAAGCGAGATCGACGGCCCCTGAACGCCGTGTTCTTCAGCGAGCCCATGTTCAATCCCGAGTACTAAATCCCCATTATCTCCTAATCTACAGAACAAAATCGAGTGATTCTTGTTTCTATAGATTCGAAATCGAATTTCAGTTCTATTGATGCCAATTTCCCCAATTATAATGCAGTATCCATCGAGTTTCGAATTCAGTTCGAATGCTAGGGTTTATATTAGATACTGAATACGATTCGAGTACAATTCTAACAAATTCTCCTAATCTAACACGTAATTGATTAAATTGAGACATGGGTTAGACCGGTAACTTGATTTCGAATGACAATAACGGAGCAATTGACCGGAAACTTACCAGAGTTGTGCGAATTGAGTGATTTCGAAATCGGAAATCTGGAAAAATTCGGGTTTTCGAGCAGTGCACCAAGCCAACTTCGAGGATCTATAACTTGAAGTACAGATCGAGTTAGGCTATGAATAATGGCTTAATCGAAAGAGAAAACTTACCTCTACATATTGATAACAAGAACTAATCCTAACTCGCAACACAAAGAAAGAAATTAAGGTCACAAGTCACGAGTTTATACCTCTCTGTTTCGGTATGATTTTATGTGCTGGCGAGACCGAAACTTAAGGCATCTATATATTCCAACTGGTTACGAATCAGGCTTGGGCATAAACATGAAAATTGTAGAGGGATTATAGATCTTTAAAACGAGCTAAAGAAATCGAATTTTGGTTGAGAAACGAAGGAGTTATGATCAACGAAAGTTACCTGAAATCGGTGAGAAACTGGAATTCTGGGTACACGTTTCGCAAGGTGTCAACTTTAGGTCAGATTTGCGGCTGATGTATAACGAATTAGGGAATGTGTGAGTAATGGTTGGAAAGAGGACGTTTTGAAGAAGATAATGAAGAAGATGGCATGGAAAAATATTGAGAGATGAGTGAGATATAGCCGTCCAAAGTTAGGGCTAAACACAGAATTCTGTTACCGAAATTCAGGAAAACCGGAATTGTTTAAGTCCCGGCGCCTGTGAGCTTGACACGTGGCAGCCATTAAAATTTTGGCTCTAAACTTCAATCTATCATAACTTTGGCTAGGATGATTCGTTTTTGACGTTCTTTTTATCGATCTTCATGGTTTTCCATAACCTATTTATTGGTATAGGTTTCATGGCCTGGTTTGACCATTCTCAAAAAGTCAACTCTAGCAAGGCTTAATAAGCTTTAAGGTTTCTAGAATTTCATATTGACTTTTACGTTTCAAAACAATGTTCCAACACTTCCTAAAATCTTTATAACATAGTTGGAGTGTTATAAATTTTCCCAAGATTTATTGACTTATAAATCTATTAAATTCATAATACTATATAATAATATATAATAATTAAGTATTTAATTGTATACTTTAGAGTTAAATAGGAGGAATCCCCCTAAAATAATTTCCATAATTCCATATAATATTAATACTCAAAATTCCATACAATAATTTAATATTCCTAATTCCTTATACTAATTTAATATACATAATTCCATATAATAATTTAATACTTAATAGTATTATTAAAGGTTTAATAAAAGAAATCCCCTAAATTAATTTAAATTAATTTAGGTGTATTTCAAAAACATTAAGCAATTTTATAAATAATATATAAATAATATGAAGAATATCAAAAGTAATACTTTCATATAGTTCAAAGAAAAGTATTTAAATTGTAAAAATAAGGTATAAAACAATAAAATATGATAATTTTTCTTGTGATTATTGACATTTATAGTATATTTGTTAATATTTATTAAAAATTATAAAATTATTTAATGATCTTTTATATTTAGTGTTATTGTTATAATCTTTTTATGATTTTAAGTCACCGCTACAATAGTTTTTAAATGATGTAACATTTTAAAATTTTATGTGTGATTTCTAAAATAATTTTTTTATTAGTCATTTCCATTTATCTTTAGAATTCATGATTTTTTTGTGTTTTTGTAATTTTTGTATTCATTTTTAAAACTGTTTTTAAATTTTATATGATTTTTAATATTTTTTTCACTTTTATATATTTTGAAAAATATTCTCGACCTCATAACCTTATTTTATTGCACGGGCATACGGTACAAGCGGTAAAATGAGAGCATGAAAAATATAAAGTATAATACATCAAATTTTTAACAAAGAGATATTTCGTAATGAAAATGAAATATGCTGTAGTAAGTTGCAAGAGGTGTATTTTGTGAAATTTGCTCAAACATCGAGGGTAATTGGTGAAATTTCCTTTAATATTTTGAAAAATAAAAGGTAATATCTAAATTAAAATTTTAATAAATAAGATAAGTAAAAAATACTTATGATTATAGTCTAAAGTTGGATACTGGACATTAATTTAGACACTATTTGATATAAAAATAAAAATTAAATATGGATATTATACACAAAGATGCTATTATTATAAAGGTTAAGTTGAAGTCTAAATGACATGATAGTCATTTTTGTTTTAAACTTGGAATAAATTAAATTACTAACTTCGCCTTATTATATATTGAAACATGTTAGAGGACGAAAACAAATATATTTTAAAAAAGACTAGGCTTTATTTGCCTTAGCATTTTTGTAGCTTATTTGATATAAATTTACAGCATAAAGAGGTGGTTTCTGCATGGGTCCTATGTGGGTTTCACATGGGTCTTGCATACAAGATCGATGGCCTGCGTTGTATAAGCCCAATAGAATTCATTGAATATATACATATGGGCCTTATCGGTTTGCTTTGTATTATGTATTATAGACTGTTAGACCTTACTATGAATAGGTCTCTGTAACACCACTCTCGTTAAACTCGTAATAATCACTCTCGTAGCATAATTAAAAACGTCTCGCAGCGGTAATTAAATAACAAATATCCTCACTCGGGTGTCACATGCCATTACTCGCCCATGCGAGTAAAGAAGCAGAAAAAAATATACAATACTTACAACTATCACCACAGTGATGAGTGAGATATTTACAACCACTAAACATACTAATTCAAAGTCAAATATACAAGACAAGTGAGCGACTGTCATATCCCCGAAAAGCGGTAATTAGAACAAGAGCCCTCTCTTCCCAAGATCCCGCACTCCGTCTTCAACGCGATCAATCCCCTGAAAAATGGTTGCCGTGTAGGCTCAGCGAAACGCTGAGTATGCTAGGCATGATTCTAGACCTTTTCGGCCACTAAGGTCGTTTAACCGTCTTAGCATTAGATTGATTACATGCTTTATCCGGTTTACAGTTATAATAAATGCTGTAAATATCATGCATAAACACTAAGTCATCCAATCAATACATTCACTACCTTTTACAAGCAATCATTTTCTTAAGCAAATACGATAACACAAGTAAAGACGTTCAAACACGCTAGTAGCTTTTAGCGAAGGGTACTCGTTACTTGGCCTACAAGGCCTGTTACGTGTTTTGCATAACTTACGTACGAGAGTAACTTAGGTCTAGTATTATCGATTGGACTGAATCAACATTTTAACTCACATAACTTTTATTCACTGACAGTCGTCATGTTAGTAGACGACATGTCTTCAACACATACTTCTTTTTGTCACCTATTATCTGGCGGGACACCAACGGCAGTAGCCATTCCCTTTACGTGGGAACTCTGATTTCTCCTTATGTCACCTATTATATGACGGGACACCAATGACCGAAGCCATTCCCTTTATGTGGGAACTCCATCCAATGATTAGTCTGATCGAATGGAATAACGTACGAGTGGACCTGTAACAGTCATCCAACTCTATTGTGAGCACTATGCACAACCAGCAAGTTCGAAAACTACACTGGGTTTCCATCTCATACACCAATCCTCCATCATGTGATTAAGTCTTTAATCATTTACCTAAAGTATAATCTTAGGTTGGAGAATTCATTTTAAATGATGTTGCCATCGAGGCCTTACGCAAATACCTAGAAGTAATCTAGGTCGTATTCATGTTCGAGATCCATGCTCTAGAGACCGGTATAGTTGTGTCTCGTTCCTAAGTGTTTAACTTAAGTTAATGTGATAAATATATCTGTCGTACTTAATAGTTATCGACCACTTCACTTTATACTCGTGTATGTATATTTATATAAGTCGATCTATAGTCGACATAGCATTAGTTCGAAGGACATTCACGCATAAACAGATAATGTGAGAGAATACGAGTAAATAAATCACATAACATTTAATGCATACGTATAATCACACATATCGCTCTTGGAAATTTAAACACAAAATGTCTGACCCCAAGGAAACCCACAGGATGGTCAGACCACACCAATAGCATATCGTACACCAAGACCTAGGTAGCGCAAAAACCTATGTTCGTCCGGCGTCCTTGGCAGACGTACGATCTGGAATAATCATACCACTACGAGTCAATCCTCGTGACTAACTAAATCCGGTATTTCCGAATAACATCAAAACCCCGACAGTTAATCTCTGGATATCAACAATAATTTGGTTCGAGTTTAGTTTAAATAAGTCGGTTTCATTACGAGAGTCGTAGTTCGTAGTATTTTTAAACGTTCGGATTTATTCCATTATACTCCATGATATCTATACGTATATATATATATCCATGTTCATACTTTCATGTATATTTTATCCATTTTCATATATGTATATAGGTATATATAGTTGCATGTATACATGTGGTAATACCATATAGTATTATTATTTCACAACCCATTATTTTATGTGCCTATTGGTCAACTTGGCCTCTTTGGTCAAGTTAGTTGACTTGGTCAAGCATGTTGACCTGACTAGTCATATTGACTTGATTGTTTTATCTAAGTATATTAGTTTACAACATTCATTATAATACATCGTATTATACAATTTATTGATCTTGTAACAAGTTACATTTGAACAAAACTTCATAACTTATAGTTTATAAATTATATTCATGGTATAACATTCACCATTAAATGTTATATGGTTCCCAACCATATTATATACACATTTTCTACATATATATGTCACGCCTTTACGTATATATAAGTATACATGAGTTATAAAACCCTTTCATTAAATGTTACATTTCATCATTTTATGTAAGATGGTTATTCTTACTAGTTTGTGTTATATTATACAAGTTATATTATGATTCTCATCTTAATATTATGTAACATTTATATTATACCGTAACAACTCCTAAAGTTTATTAAATATACACTTTAGTTTATAAATCCCATTTATTCATTACTTGTCACATTATTTCATGTGAATGTCCTTACTTATACTAGTTCCATTTTAATCACATTAATACTATAATATTGTTATAACATTTATAACATTGTAGACTATAGTCTAAAATTCATTTTCCAACCTCTTATACTTGCGCTACAGCCCATACTTCTCATAAATTACATTTGACCACATAACATTATACAATGTTACAATTATATTCTTATATCATATAATAATTTTAACTTATAGTTTTATATAAAGTATGTTAATTGCCGAGAAGGCACACTTTAATTCCATCAACTTTTCCACATTTTCTTTTATCACAATTTTACTACATTATTAATGTCATGTTATATATATATATATATCATATATTATGACATTTTAATCTTTATAATAAGTATAACCTATGGTTATATAAGTTTAAATTTTCCGAACAAATCCCAGGGTCTGTTCTAATTTATTTCTCAGCCCTTAAACTTTTCTTATTCACAAATTGACCCCATTTATATTACATACTTTATAATGTTATTATAAACTATATATTATACGCTTTTCTTATTTAAGCCTCTTATACTATTCCAAAAATCACCAAACTTCACCAAAATGTTATAATTACTATTCCTACCCAGAAATTTTTGGTATTTATGTTTATACCACTAAAACTTTATAAATTTTACATTTTACTTATAATCTTACTATAAGGTCACAATTTAATTACTTATGCCATCAAATTTGGTCAAAGCTCCTAACATGGCATGGTGACCTACAAATTGCTGCTTTGACCATGGTTTACAAAAATTACGGTTTTGACCCAATTTTTACAGAAATTATATTTTTACCCCAAAATTTATAAAATCTTATAAAATTCATTTAAATTGCTTTTTTAAGCCTAGTTTTCGGCTATATTTATATTTAGCATTCAAATTTCATTTTAATTACAGTTTGACTCCCAAATGTTTGCGGTAATATATTTATAACCTTAAATCTAATTTCAACTTAATGTAACATAAATTAAAATGGCCTAAGGTATATGGCCTTATTACAACCTTTAACATATAATAAAAATTACACATAAATGTCCCAAATAACATAGTTAACTTACGACTTTTATTATAGCCCCCCAATTTTTTTTTCTAAAGTTGTATTTTAGTCACTTAAATTATTTCTATGACATTATAAGTCATTTAAATACTAACCAAGCTAGCCAAAAATGCTAATTAACATTTTAATACATAGTTAGGTCATAGTAACCCTTATAAACCCGCGGCTTATTTTATATTGTAACAATAATTACATAAAACTTTTAAATAACATAAGGTAAGGTTTACTTACTTGTTAATTGACACAAAAATCAGCTAACACCACTCCAAGCTCACGCCTAATTTAATTAAAATGCTTAGATTAGTTTATGTACATAACCTATACATATACTTGATTAATGTATCATTAAGCAAGGATTTGACTTACTTTGACAAGTTTTGATCTTAGGTTTGATTTCTACACTTTTGGGCAGAATGTTTCCAAGGTTCCAAGACACCATTTGCCAGCATTTTTGCAAGAGGAAAGAAGACATAAATCAGTTCATGACCTAAGGATCATTAAGGAGTAAGAACAAGCCTAGAAATCCATGATCTTTACCTTGGTTTGTAAGGCTGATTCATGGGTGTTCACGCCTGATTTTTAGGGCATAAAAAAGAGTGTCAAACACCATCTAAACCAAGGAACAAAACTGTAAACAACACGGTAGAAAATGGCTAGTGTTTACCTTGCCGAAAATGCCAAAAATGGTGTTTTTGGCATGGATTTGGCTAACCTTTGAAGCTTTAGCAAGATCTACTGATTTAGTACACAAAGAGGAAGAAAATAGTTCAAGAGAAACAAGGAACTCAACCGGAAATGGAATGGAGGAAGAGTTACATGCTTAAAGCACATTTTTACCTTATAAGACGTTAGCTTTGGTTTTCCCCCTTCTTCTTTGATTTCCAGCTGAACCAACACCCCTTCTTTGAACACCAACTCGGACTGAATGAGTGGGTGGAAGTGGTTGAAAATTAGATCAATGGAAAGAGGGAGAAAAAATGAAGAGATTGAACTAGAATATGACATGAATTTGTACCTTGATCAAAGTGAGTTCATCTTTGAACTTGGTGTGTTGAAACTGATAATGGAGGGAGAAGAGAGGTTCTGGTGTTTGAAGAAATCGGCTGGGAAGGAGGTAAAGGAGAGACCAAGTGAGGTTTTAAAGAACGATAAGCTTTACTTTAATGAATAGTTAGGATGACTCATTAGAAGATATTTTAGGTTGCTTAATGGTGTTGTCATCCATTTTGATTTCCATTCTCCTTTATTCAAGATGAGGGGTCAATGTTGACCATTGACCAACTTAATCAATTAAGACTTAGTTTTGCACTATTTGAGTACTATTCACATTTTAGTGTCAAACTTTGAATTTGTTTTGTAAATCTCTTGATTTAGAGTTACTAATGTGATATTAAGTAGTACACATATTAATTAAGGTGTATACCAGGTTATTTAGCCACTCAAAGTCAATTTTTGAACACATTCTAAAAAATGTGTCTTACGGAGTTTTAGAACATATTTTGTGTTAAAATTTGTTTTGAGCTTGGTTTTCTTATGTTCGTTCATGAGTTATAAGGCTTAGGAATCCAATTTGGATCCTAAGGAGTTCATTAGGGCACATGTTTTCCCTAAATGGTCATAAAGTGTAATTCTTGTTTTATAATGACCATTATTGTTTTCAGTTGATTGCTAAGGCATGTTTAGGCCTTAATTTATATGATTAGATGTTTAATCAATATTTAATTTGTTAGGGGTATTTCAGTCTCTATCTATACAAAAACAAATGACTGACACAGTTTACAAAACCCTATTCCTTATATCTATTATGGTATCAGAGCCAAAAGGTCTCAAATGAGGGCAGCAAATACAGGTTCTGCTGTAATCTCTTCTTCATCGCCTGAGATCTCTTATTCAGGAGCAAATGCTGCTTCGTCATACTTTACCGGTCCACAGTCAGTGTGTTTTGCTACTAGTAATGTCATCAAGCTCACACCTAATAATTTCAATCTGTGGCAAACAATTATTGTCCCCTTTTCTTAGAGGGAACGATCTCTACAAGTTCCTTGATGGACATCATTAGTGCCCTACAACGTATATGGATGGAAATGTTAATGTAGATTACATCAAATGGGCAAATCGGAATCAATTAGTAATGTCAGTAATCCATATGTCTCTCACCAAAGCCACCATCATGTCAGTGGTTGGTTGTAGAACTTCTAAGGATCTATAGGACTTGTTACATGGTAACTATACAGCTCAAACAGTGGCTAACTTAGGACACTACCATCTTCAGTTAGCAAGTTTAGCAAAAAATGTGGTTGAAACTATATCTGAATATTATAATAGAGCCAGAGTTATTATTCACTCATTAGCTGGAGATGGTCACACAACTTTAGACAAAAATTTCAAGTTTTTCTACTCAAATGCTTATCAATTGAATACAACCCTATCACCACTACCATATGTCTCAAACAACACAACTTGCTCTGCTTCAGTTGTAAAGTAACCTGTTGCACTTTGAAATTACTTTAACTAAACAGGTTCTTCAATTGACCAACACTATGACCGTTAACTCCACCTTTACTTCTAGTACTCGATCTTCCTCTACTGGTTGTAACAATAGAGGAAATCAAAACTTTTACAGAGGATCAAGGGGCGGTTTTCACGGATCATACAGAGCCAGAGGCAATAATATGCAAAGTTCATCTGATACTAGAGGCAGTTTTTCTATGGTTGTGGTACAAGATTTGGAAATGGTAATGATTCTTATTTTTTTTTCTGGGTAGCCTGATAACAGAGTTCATTTCCAAATCTGTTATATAAGAGGACATGAAGCTAAGGACTGTTATCATAGATTCAATCATTCCTATCAGTCTCCTATGTCCTTTACAGCAAACAAAACCACTAATAATCCTATTGTTGCCTCAGATTGGTTTCCGGATACTGCCGCTTCCCATCACTTCATTGGTGATCTCTCCCGTTTGAACATTAATTCTCGGAATTATTTTCTGACAGTGAAGCTATTTCTTTGGATGACGGATCAATGATCCCTACTACTCATCATCTTTCTACTTGTGAGCGCATTTTGAGCCTAAGCAATCTGTTCAACAATCCTTCTCTAAACAAGCATTTGCTTTCTGTCAAACAATTTTGTGTGGATAATCGAACTTTTGAGTTTCATCCCAACTATTTTCTCTTGACGGGCCGTCACACTCACCAGACTCTATTTCGAGGACCGGTTAGACAAGGAGTTTACATCTTCCATACAACAACTGTTGAAAACTTTGCTATCACGGCTGCTGCAATAGGCACTCCTCCACATCTTAATGTTGTTGTCAAAGTCTCCTTCACTATCTGGCATGGGCGCTTGGGTAACCCATCTCTCAAGTATTACTAAAAAAACCCTCAATAATTTTAATCTTCCAATTGTGAACAATGTGTCTTTATAGTTTTGTTCAGCTTGTTGTTTAGACAAACATGCTTGTTGTTTGGAGAATATATTTGAAAATAAAATCCATGTTTTGGTTAAGTTTGAAGATTTATAGCCTTAATGCACATTTTTTCAGAAAATGGCACAAACGTGTACCGACCATTTATGGCGTAATTTGGAATTTTAGAATTGTTGAGCTATTTTATATATAAAAAAATCGCGAATAAGAAGACAAATGACCTCTTAAGCTAAAAAAGGATTTTAAGTTGGAGGATGACCTCTCTCTCTCTCCTCACTCTTTCTTATTCTTCTAATTTCATGAAAATCAAGGGTATACTTCTCCTCCCTCTTCCATTCACAACTAGACTCCAAAACCAAGGGTTTTGGGGTGTGATTCCTTTGCTTTTTCTCGATTTTAATGCCAAAGGAAGCTAGTGTAGGTGTTGTAAGGAGTCTCCAACCTTCCTTACTCCCTTGAAGCTTGCATTTGAAGTGGTAAGAAGGGAAAATCTCCATGTTACTATTCATTTCAGATTTTTGTAATACTTTGATTTAGGCCACTCAAGCTTTGATTTTTCTTTAGTCCTTTGTAAAAGCTTCCTAACTTTCAAAGACCTTGAGTTTGATCTATCATAAGTTGATTTTGGTTGTAGTCGGATTTTGAACATTTATGAGTTCAAAATTGCTTTAGATTTTGGGGGGTTTTGACTAATACAACCCTTTGAATAATCGTTTTGATGTTAATGGTGGTGCTTCGATAAGCAGAAAGGATTGGTAATGAGTTAGGAGCAATTCGTGACCTCCAAGGTTTAGATATGTGATGTGAGCTTGTGTGAATGGTGTAATGTGTTTGAATGAACTAGTAAATATGATGTGTATGTTTGTACATTTCTTTAGACGCCGTTGAAGGCTCTTAGCAATGAAGAAGCGGACTGGAAGCTTGGACCCAAGCTTGAGAAATAAAAAGGTAAACCTAGAACTAACCAATCGTGTAAGTTGCTTTGAAATTCATTGTGATCAAGAGTGTGATGATAATGAGCATTTGGTCTTTGAATGGGTAATGGAGAAAGGTAAGAGAATGTTGTGATCTTTTGTGCATAAACATGGACATGAATGATTAATGATCATTATAATCATGGTGAAAAACTTGAATTTTACTTGTTAATGATCTTGATGATCTATGCAGGTAAAAATTTGTGTAAACTAAATTTTGGTCTTGATGACTTATGATCAACGAGCTTAGATACTAATATATATTGGTCTAAATGACCATTGAGATAAGGAATGGAATATCAATGAATTATAGTCTTGCTGACTAATGAAGAAGAACTTGGATGAAAATGAATTATGGTCATGGTGATCCTTGACAGGTGAGCTTGGTTGTGAATAGCTAGAGATCTTAAGGATTTTACCATATGTGTGGTTATGCCTATAACATAGACTTGATGTCTTTTGAGGTGTGAGTGTATTGTGGAAACTAGAGATCCAAGTGATCCTAGTTTAAATATGAGTACCTCTCGATCTTGATGATCTGCGGAATATTGAATGGTTTGATTAATGTGATGGGGGAAGCTCCGATAAATTGTGGCAGTATGGTCGCATGACCTTGATGGTCAACCCGGTACCCTTGGGGTCAGCTTAAGTGTTAAAACAAGTCCCTTGTGATTTTGATGATAGCAAACCTTCCTTGCTAGATTTAATGTTAGTGTAAGTGTTTCAGGACCAAGGATTATCAGAATCGCTTGTTTGCAAGTGGATTATTTTTGTATGATAGGTGCCCAACATGTCGGGCATATATCCACGAGTGTTTAGGGCGAAGCTCACAAGAAGACACACACTCAATACCGAAACTGATGATGTGGTTGGTGAAGTGGATCACTTGGAAGACGCAATCATCACGTAGAAACATAGAAAACAACTAAGGATCAGCAGCAACCATGACAACTTGCGGAAGTCAAATGCCAACTTGAGCCTACAACTACCTTTCAGCTGGCCAATGACAAGCATTCATATATTGCCTACAAATCTATGTCTTCAGGTGATCATTGTTGAAGACAATAACGCCTCCAAGTGAAGACAATTGAGTTGCCAACTTGCACAAGTTAGCTGAGAACAGCTAGTGGCCGGCGCCAACAATCACCTCTTGGATGGGAAATGAGAGGCTTCCACATGTCACCCAAGTGTATAGTTGAGCAGTAGCTCAACTAATGACAAACAACCATTCCAAGTAGCCGGTGAAGTCAGATGTGGTCTACAAATCAGCTAGAGTAGATTAAAATCTTTATATAAGCAAATCGGAACACATTTGTATGGAACACTCATTTACGAGATAGAGGTTAGAGAGTTTAAAGATTGTAAGAGCTGAGCTAAAGTGTTAGCTTCAATCTCATTGAGTGAGTAAGTCTTATAAGAGTGAGCGAGTGGAGTGTGAACTCATAAGTTCAGTGGATTGTGAACTCATAAGTTGAGATCACAGGGTAACTAGGATAGTCTAGGAGCCGTCGGTGGACTACTAGGAGACACTAGGATAATTTGGGAGCAGTCAAGGGACTGTTAGGAGACTATTGGTTGTACGTCGACTAGGGTAGAAGGACTTCGGTGGTAAGTCTTAAACTTTCCTGAAGTCCATGGGTTGGGCGGAGGGAGATTGAGTGAATTGTGAGGGTTAATTCTTAATTGAACGAGTTTCCAGTTTAAAGTACTTGCACTCTTCTACCATCCTTAAGTTACTCAATTGTGGTCTAATAGTCCTCGCCTGTTAGACACGTCCGTGACATATCAGGGACATGTTGTAGCAGATATCCAGTTACATTAAGCGCTAGTATCTACTCTAGATCCCTTGTGGTTGGCCATGTGCCTTTGGAATTTGATTTGTGGGAATTATTTCCCCTTGTGTTTGGCTATGTGCCGTTAGGATTTGGATTGTGGGATTTATTTTCCATGTGTTTGGCAATGTGCCTATCGGTTTTGATTGTGTGGTGAATCCTCTTGTGTTTGGCCATGGGCCTTGAAAATGAATTATTAATGGTAAACTTGTATTGTGCAACCATGAGCATTGTATTATAATTGATAAATAGGGTTGTCTATCCTTGTTACGTCTAAAATAATTGGTATCCCCCTTGAAGGAACCTTGAATTGTGTGAATTACTCTTATTGATGAAGTGTAACCTTAGACACTAAATTATTTGTGAATGAATGTGAGACTACAAGGGCTATAAAATGTGTGTGTGAATTAAGATGAGAATGTGAAGTGACTCAATAAAAGAATGTGAATGAATAAATGCAATAGAAGACTTGGAATGAGATTCTAAACCCATATCTGATGGGAAATAGGATTTACTCACATTATCTAAATGAGTGTATTATCTTGAAGAGGTTTAAGCATAGCATTAAAATGACAACAATCTTAGTAATGGGTATAGTTTATATATTTATTGTTGCTAAGGATTAATAAAATTCCCTTAAAGTGGCTTAATTTTACTCAGTTTATATTGACGGTTTATATGTTATGTCTATGTGCTTAAATGCTTCATCACACGTACTAGAGAATTATGAGAGTGTGGGTTAAGGGGGGAATTTACTACACTAGTAGAAAAAATGTTTTTAACCACGGTTATTTTGCCTATATACCACGGTAAGGAACCGTGGTTTATGCTCGCGTCGCATATAGAAAATTGCCTATATACCACGGTTGAAAACCGTCGTTTAAAAGAAGACTATATACCACAGTTTGCTATAACCGTCGTTTAAGACTGTTTTTGGACGCGGTCCTCACCGATTATAAATGACGGTTAAGGTCAGAACCGTGGTATAAAGTACCTTTTATACGACGGTTAAAGCCTGAACCGTGGTATATAGTGCCTTTTAAATGACGGTTAGTCTCAAAATTGTGGTATATTATGTATAAAATCAACGAATAAACCACGGTTATACATATAACCGTGGTTTATAGTCTATGAACTTTTTTTCAAAATCGCCGGCGATTTAGAAGCGCCGCTTCACAGATCTCAAACAGAGCACAAAAGAGGCTAGAACATGTATGTCCCTTGTTTGCGATTTAGGGTTGCAAAATAATGAGTGAAGAATGGAGGCGTAGTATGTTCCTTGTTCGCGGTGGGTTACAAAATTACCGTGAGGTTGAAGAGAATGAAGAATGGAGGCGTAGCCATGTTCCTTGTTCGCCGGTTATGGTTGCGAAAATTACATTGAGTGGAGATGATGCAGAGCATGTGTTCCTTGTTCACAAGTGTAAGCTGCAAAAATTACCGAAAAACAAGAGAATGAGTGAGGACGGCGCATGTTCCTTGTTCTTTGGTTAGGGTTGCAAAAATTACCGTGAAGTTGAAGAGAATGAAGAAGAGTTGCAGAGCATGTTCGTCGGTTGGGTTCCAAAATTACCGTGAGGTTGAAGAGAATGAAGAAGAGTTGCAGAGCATGTTCGTCGGTTTGGGTTCCAAATTACCGTGAGATTAAAGAGAATGAAGAAGAAGAGTTGCAGAGCTTCGTCGGTTTGGGTTCCAAAATTACCGTGAGATATATAAGAGAATAGAGAGAAAGAGCCGCGTTAAATTTGGGCCGAAAATTAAAATTCCCGCCTAGACTATATACCACGGTTGACCAAAAAACCGTGGTTTAATATAGTAAGATATGCAATATAAATGACAGTTGCCTAGGAGCCGTGGTATATACCTACCCTATATACGACGGTTCTCCAAGAACCGTGGTATATTCACTCTGGCGTGTGCTATATACCACGGTTTCCCTGAAAACCGTGGTATATAAGTAACCTATATACGACGGCTCTCCAAAAACCGTGGTATATGCACTCTGGCGTGTACCTTAAATGACGGTTGCTATGAAAACCGTGGTTTATAAACTTTAAACCACGGTTTTCCTTTTAACCGTGGTTTAAACGCCGTCATTAAAAATCTTTTTTCTACTAGTGCTACTTGTATTCTTTGGTTTTTGGGTTTGACATGTATAAGCATTAATTCCCCTTTTTAGCTCTTCTCTTGGTCTTGGTTTATGGTTGAGAGTATGTAACATTATTTTGTCTTTGGTTGGTTGGAATCCCGGTGTGGATTCCCTTGTTCTTATTGTCTAAGCAGGTTTTGAATTAAGTTCTTTTGAGTTGGTGTGGTTTCAAAAAGGATTTGAAATGATTTTCGGGATAAAAGGGACGTGTGGTGAGGACAAATTAAATGTGTCCTTGTGTGCATTTATTGTCTCCTTGCACATCTAAGGGTTTTGTTGTCCTATTTGGATAATGATTGGCCATGTAAATGACAGATTATGTGTTGAATGGCTGGATTGATATCACTATAAATTGTTGAATGATTTGTATATTTTCTTGTGATGTCCCTTCAAGGACGATTTAAGAAGACTTTACTCCTCAAGTATTATGTATGAATTCTATTATGAGAAGTGATTTAATCACCTACAACAACAAGGGGAATAAGGTTTAACTTTTGAATAATTGGTAACGGGACTTGATCAACCTCATTATCATGAAGTCCATGAGTTAAAAAAGATCCCACCTCTATGTGAAAATGTGGTAATAAGTGATTGTGCTGTTAATAAGAAGATACAAAAAGATGACAAAAGTAATGTTAATCTATGATTGTGGATGTTTAAATTGTTAAGCTTGGATGATTATTTTCCTTCATTGTTAAGATTACACTTGTGTCCCACCTCTATGTGATAAATGTGGTAATAAGTGATTGTGTTGTTAATAAGAAGATACAAAAAGATGACAAAAGTAATGTTAATCTATGATTGTGGATGTTTGAATTGTTAAGCTTGGATGATTATTTGCCTTCATTGTTAAGATTGCACTTGTGTGTAGATTTGGGAACGAAGTTCACTACCATTGAGTGATGAATGATGACCGAGTCTTGGTCATGTGGTTGCGGCCTTATATGATGATTAATGATGAACCTCTTTATAAGACTATGTGTATTGCCATATAGACATATGATGTTGTGCATTGAATGACACATGCGATTGATGAATTGTGGAAGTCCTTTTAGACTATGTTGATATGAAAATGATGGAATGATCATTGAGTTGGTGAATCATATTGTGTAATGCTTTAAGAATGATATGAATGTGATGGTTATGGCTGAGCCAATTGAATGGTTTGTTGCTAATATATATGACATGTGGAATTATTACCATTTGGGCATATTGCCTATATAGAATCGAATGGAACACTAGAATGTTTTGTGGAACCTTAACTTTTAAAGGGATGTATAATACGAGATCTAGCTGTGTACCTTGGGTACTTGAATAATTCATGATGAGTAACAATGGTGATGAAACCTAAAGTCAAACTCTCCTGTTTGGGGCTTCCTTGTGAGGAATGGAAATGTTGAATTAGGCCTTCTGATAGCCTTGTTTGTTAAGTTAGCGGTGTTGTAGCATTATGAACTCTTTTAGACCATGTCAATGAAGAATGATCGAGAATCATTCCTAAAATGGTAACTTGGGAGTATAAAATCTTGTGATACATTTAATGAAGATTAAATATGTGAGCTAATCTAATGGTCGTATAAGCCTTTTTAGGTAAGGATGAAGGGACCAAAAGTGGACCCATAACCCACAGTTCCCATGATTGTGGTTCGTTATCTTAGTGGGCTATGCGTAGGGCTAGACCTATAGATATTAAGGAAAATTTGAAGTGCATAAAGTTGGCCTTTGAGCTAGTAAAAAAACAAGGAGGTAAACTTATCTATAGATTTCAGGGAAGTGCCTTTGACATAAGATTGTTAGTTGAGAATGATCTTGGTATCTAGAATGGAGAATAATGATCCAAGGTATTGGTTGTGCAGTTGAGGAGTTCATATTGATTGGAAATTGAGATGGTTTTATAAGCTTCACACCTAAGTAGAGTACCACTTATCGATATGGTATGAAAAAGTAAATAATGGATTATTCTCACCTGAAGGTTAAGCCAAAGAAATGTTGGATTGAAAATTGGGGTGATGTTAAGAAATGTTATAACAAAGACGGGGCATGTCATTATATGGATCTCTTGTGGAGATGGTCAAGTGTGATAATATACCAAAATGAGTAAAATGTGGATAATATGGTAGTATGTACTCCACTAAATTGATCTAGTTGATTGAATAATCTTGATACCATTCTAGGAATGGGCCAATTATGTAAGTATAAGGGTGACAATAGGTGTTGTGACCATGAAATTTTGTGGAAAAGGACACAAGGTGTCTAATGAGTCTTTTATAGTTGTAAATATGAACTTAGGGTTATCTTTGCTATGTGCAAGACTTGAAGAAAGAAAATGATTAAACTAAGGGATATTTATGCGATGAATGATTTGGATGAGATATTTCTCTAGTAAGAATGGTGGAATGGCTCCAAATTAAGGAACTTAGATGGGGTTGAGCTAGTGCCTAAAACAAGTCTAGTTGCTTAAGCATAAGTTGATATGGGATCACTGAAAAATAAGAGCTGAAGCAGCTTTGAATTGGCTGGTGGATAAGGGATATATTTACCATAGTGTGTCTCCTTAGGATCACTATGTTCGTTATAAAGGATAAAGATTGTGAAATGAAATTATTCATAGTCTTAATCACTTAATTAGATTAGTTTGTGATAAGCTTCATTGATTATATTTTTGGTGAATCCTAGGAATGAGGAAACGTATGGACAATATTTAAGAGAAGCTTTGTGGAATAGCTAGTTGTGTGACAAGTTGAACACGTGTGAGCTCTAGTCAAGGAATATTTCATCTCGATCATGATATAGAAGTTTGATTTGATGCCAAGGGTTTTGTAAAAGATTTCTTCTAGATTATAAGATGAATGGTAGACTAGGAAGGTAACCGAAATTCTTCAGGATGGTGACTATGATGAAGATGATGGCCTGTACGAGCTTGTTGAAGTGGAAGATCTTACATCAGACGATGAGTTGACCTCATTCCAGAAGATTTTCTTCATGAACCAGATGTAGATGTCAGAAGCAGTTAACAACTCCAGATGCTTCATTTTATTATCATGTGGATTGGTACACCATCAACACAATGCAAATGTATGTCAACGCCGTGGTGTCCCAACCCGAAATCCTGTACAAGATTTTGAACTACTGTAGGAGTTTGATGATAAAGAAAGTCTCGTAACTGATGTGAAAGAGTATCACAGTCGGAAAAATATGGATATCACTATTGTCAAGAATTTGAGCAAAGCATACGTTGTCCAGTGTGTCAATGTCAACATATGTCTATTTTACTTAAGGGGCGTATTGTTGAATGGTGTGAGCAAATAGAAAATAACAAGATTCAGGTCTCTACTGCATGGATGAAAAGGATGGACAAGATCATCGACAAATGAATTATCATTTCATTGCTGAAGCCCCTCTTCCTTATATTAGCCATAGCCTAGGCATGAGCGTTTTGGTTGACATTGAACTGATATGTGGCAAGTATAATATGACGGTTTCCTACAAAATAGCTTGGTTGACAAGGTGCAAAGCGATAGGAAAAATCTATGGAGATTGGGTCGAGTCGTACGCTCAACTACCTAGGTTATTGATGGACATACATCTCATACCAAGTTCCATGAATATGAAAACGGTTCAAGCTTACAAGGATGACACTCAAACAAGACAAATAAAGCACTTTCAACGGTGTTTATGGGCTTTTATGCCGTGCTTATCTGCATTCAGACACTTCAAACCTATGTTGCAGATAGATGACATCCATTCATATTGTTAGTTCAAAGGCAAGCTTTTGATAGCGGTGGCACAAGACGGAAACAACAAAGTTATACCTATTGTGTTCACTATAGTCGAGTATGAAGACTTGGCTTCTTGGGAGTACTTCCATGGCAAGGTGCGACTCCATGTGATAGGTGAAAGAGCTGATGTGTCTATAATTACAAACCGTGCACCAGCAATCATAAGCATTATCGAATAAGATGAATACTAGAACCCCCAATGGGTTACCACTTCTACTGCAACGACATATTGTATTAAACTTTCAGACGAGGTTTCACAACAAACAGATGAATAAGTATCTCATCAATACAAGTACCCCAGTTTTCTTCAATACTATGCTTCCTTAAAAAACTTAATTATTTCATTTTTAACAATAACATATTCTTTCTTATTCTACGAGTTTAGGAGGCATCACGTTCAAAGAAGGTATAATAATCTTTTATCCCAACACCCAGACGTTGAACGTTTCTTCAATGACCTACCATTTGAGACATGGTCGCGCACATACGATGACGGCATGAGATGGGGGCACATGACAACAAGTTTGGTTAAGTGCATAAAGGAGTACTGAAAAGCGTTTGATTGCTATCAAATACCGTCATCATCAAGAGCACGATGCACAAGCTGGTCACATATTTCAATGACACCATGAATACATATGGTGGACAACGACACGCGGGGATATCGTTGTACAAACTACGCGACAACCAAGATCGAGAAAATCAAATACTGTCGAATAGTCACAATGTCAGTCGTTTTGATGCTACACACCAAGTGTATGAGGTTGAAGATTTCAGCTTGGTGGCTATGAGAAAAAACAAGGGGAAATTACAAAGCCGACTCCGATGAGATAAGCTATGAATGCGGTGAGTGTCATACATTCAAATACCCGTGTTCTCACGTGATGGTTGTATGTTGAAGACAGGGTTATTGTAGGACAATTACGTGCATCCTGTATACAAGCTGGAGACAATGGTTGATGCTTATGGTGGCGAGCCTTTTTCTCAACCTTGAAATGAGCACAACTGACCACCGTATACAGGAACTAAAGTGGTATCACATCCAGACACAGTACGCACGCAGACGTTGTCGTCATTGTTTACAAACGGGCCATAACGGGAAAAATTACCCAAACCAGGGATACAACTAAGTGTCGTTTGTGATTTTGGTATTTACAATTGAACATTGCTTCTGCTTCAACATGTCATGCCTTTAGCAAGCACACAAAAATTATGTATGTACTCAATTTAGATGAATGAAGTGTTATTGCACAAGTTTTTTTTTTTCAATGTTCGTGTGATTTGTGAGATGTATGTAGTTGTCTAAAGTAGACAAAACACTTCATCAACGTTGTTTATTTGTTTATCTTTAGACATATGCCAACAATGCAAGTTTTTAAGGCCATATGTAACCCATTGGATTTGATGATAAGCCTATATAACCAACTTCCAATAATGAAGAATATGTTCTTTTTATTTTTAGACTTAGTACAATTCAATAAAAAAGATGTATGAATAAATAACTCTTCTTTTCATTCACAAGAACAAAAAAAATTGGGTAAGAAACCGCTGCTTCTGGTAGATTGTAACAGAAACCGCCCTGCCCTGAGGCGACTTCTGGTCAGCCTTGCCCTAGGGAGGTTTCTGTGACACCATTTGTCACTTCCGCGTAATTTAAAAAAAAACCACCGGAAGTAATTTTTTTTCTCTCAAAAATGGTATTTTTGTGAAAGTTGATGTTAACCATGGCAGACCACTTCATCTTTCTCTTCTTTCTTCTTTCTATTTATTTTTATATATTTTTTTCATATTCGTACTTGGCGCTCGCTGGAGTCATGGCCACTATTTCTTTATTTTTTTTTCAATTTTAAAAAGTTGTAGTTTGTTAAATATAAATCTAAATTTTATACCATTGTTCATCATAAGTCAAGCTCTTCGAAATAAGATCCAACATGAATATGTTCCAATAAATTTAAAATTTTATATTTTTATATGTACATATGCTATAAGATGCTTATGACTATTATTAAAAGTATCATATGCTTTGACGTGCTAGTTTTTTTGGTGGTGTTAGCCAACCTAGGGTTGTATGAAGGGTAGGGTTATCTTTTTCTCAAGTGGTGGTTAATAACGGAACCACATTAGCATTCTTCGACAGTGTTAGTTTTTTCGACAGTTAAATGTCCTAGGGTATGTTTGGGGTTTAAGGTATCTGTTTATTGTTTATTTTACACTTTTTTTTAATGTTTCAATTATATCGGCAGATTTCAGGGTTTGAGGTTTAGGGTTCAGGGTCCTAAACTTCAAATCCTAAAATAAATCTTCCATGGGTTAACATGTCCTAGGGTAAGTATAGGGCGTGGGTTGTACGGGGGTAGGATATTCTTTTCCTTAGGAGGTACTATTCTGAACCCATTAGCTTCTTCGTCAAAGTTTAGCTTCTTCAATAGTATTAGCTTTTTCGACAGTGTTAGTTTCTTCGACAGTATTAAATTCTTTGACAATATTAACTGTACTATGGTTCTATGCAAACTGAATAAACCTCATATTATTATTTATGAAGATTTATTTTTCAATAAATAAGATTTATTTTTAAAAATATTTATTACATATTCAAAAAATATAAACTTTCAAGTATATTCAAAAATGTATCATCGATAAATCTTGTTTTAAAAAAACTGAAGAATGATATATTTTTTTTATTTTTTGAAATTTAATCCTATATATTTTTCCCCTATTTATATCCACCCATCGAAAGAATAATGTCATATATCCATTCTTTTGTCGATATTATAAGCTAATTTATTTGATTAGCTAGTTTGTTCTCTCTATATATCATATAGATCAATTGTCATATCAACTATTTTTCTCTCTACTTTTTCTAATTTTAGCTGACAACTGACATCACCCTTCGTTTCAGCCGTGCAACCATATCCATGTAGCAGTGATGGCTTCTCCAAACTGTTTGTTTTTATAATGGCCGCTCAATCTCCCTACTGCTATTAAGCAAGTCGTGCGAGAACTTAGTGAAATAAAATGGCGCTAAACCGTCCATTTCCGCTCCCGTTGTCCGCCTCCCGATCCCTGAGCCGCAACCTCCGCACGGACCGACCATCCCGGCTAAGCGCCGCCAACAACCGTAATTCGCTAATTAAACAAACAGCAGAAGAAGAGTTTAGCCTTCTTCACCAATCCATGTCATCATCATCCTCGCCACCGCCATCGTTTCCTCCGACTAACCATGGAACGTTTTGCTCCTGTGGACGACGTCGCTTTCTGGAATCAATTGGGACGACTGCTTTACTTCCGGTTCTCTGTTGTTCCGCTTCCGAAGGCGACTCGAGCTCTCTCTCATTGGTACGAGTGTTGACTCTGAAATTATTAACTAGCCTCTCTGTGTGCCATAATTTAAAGTGTTTGTTTGTCATCATGTTCGTGTACTTACTTCCCGTGAGTCTTTTCTTAACCACGTTGATCGTTAATCGTGAGAGAAATCATCTTAATCCTAGTTGTTTCATAAACTGTTGAGTGCCATGGAGGAGCAAGTGAGTGCATCGTGTGGGCTCAGACCTGCTCAAAAGTCAGCCATGTCCCGAGGTACCGGTGGTGGTCTAGTAATTCTGAACCTGACAACTCATGTTTTTCGACACTCAAAGCAAGACTAATAACTCTTTGGCGGCCTAGGGTTAAACCATGTAGTCAAACTCTATTTCGACGTCCAACAAGTCTTAACCAAAATCGTGCTTGAACGTGATATGCTCAAGAGTTATTTTCTATGTCTTGTAGAGTTCAACGGGAAGTAGAAGGCAATTCATATTTGCCTAATTCGAACACATTACCTCTCGTTATGATGTTTCCACTCTTATAGTTAACCTTATCGAAACTTGCATCAACCAATCTTTCCCATGCCCAACCTGTTGAATTCAGTCACTGCTCATCCTAGTGGCTTGATAGGCTAGGGTTTTATCTCAATCTCAGGGGTTAGTTATACCTGGTACGGTCTCCACCTGGGGTTCGACTCCAGACCTCTGGAATTATCTGTTAGGTAGCTGGACCCTACGCCCATCCAGGCCTTAAATGGAAATAGCCAGTTATTTTGGCAGGCCATGCAACTCTTTGCCGCCAAACAGCTCCGAGATTTGATGTTGAGTGGGTTATTAAGTATGTACCCTATTGGACATATTGTATTGGTCCTTGAACCAATCCTACAACCAGAACGATTGATTTTCAAATACTAATTTTTCAAGCAGGTGGTAAGGGTACTACCGGGAAGATTAATAGAGTGTGTCAAGGAAATGGAGAAGAGAGACTAAAGATGAGAAGGAAAAAGAGAGGCATCTAGTATCTTCCCCCCTTTTCTGTTAAATATGTTGGGTTAATTAGATAAAGCCAGACTTTAACCCTTTCTGGCCAAATAATAATTTGTCAAACCGAATTCCACCAGATCACACTTTCGAAAATATCAATCCAAACTACCTATTTCTTCTCATGTTAGCCACTGGTATTGAGTTTTCTTGGTACATCAGAGACTAGTTGATAGCTGCTAATGGTGTTTGTGAATTTGATACCTTGATCTCGTTTTGATGTATTATGTTGTATCTCAGTTCACATTTATATTATATTCTTGTAGGGAGCTACTTGAAGTGATTAATAGTTTCGCAGGAGGTCTTTCTTTTTATATTTGTATTGAAATTATAGATTCTATGGAGCCTAATTCCATGGGGCCACAAGTAACTGACACAGGTTTTCCTTACACAGGATGCCTTAAAGAAATTCCACCCTTCTAAACCTGATTGGTATGAGAATCTGTATGCTTATGTTCTGGGAAACTTTATGAAGGGCTATGAAGATGAGGTGGGACTTTCTCTTGGCTTAACATGGTTTCCCGCATTAAATCATGTTTGCAAGTTGCTGAGACATATCCCTTTTATTTTTTATTCATTCTTTACACTGTTCAGAATTAGTCATTTATTGCTGGATCAGATTGCTGGTTACAAATCTGAGATCTTCAACGAGCTGAAGGGAAATGATGTGAAGGACATTGTTGAGATTGGCATAGGGACTGGACCCAATCTCAAGTACTATGCTAATGATGCTAGCAAACGTGTCTTGGGTATTGATCCAAATAAAAAGATGGAGAAATATGCTAAGGAAGCTGCAGTGGCTGCTGGTCTTCCTGCAGATAATTTTGAGTTTAGGCAAGCGGTATGTAGAATTTCATTTGCTGGCTATTATTCAAGTGGATCTTATATGCAATGTATGTTGAATTGTATCTTTGCTATAGTCAGAGGAAGATGTGAGTATTTTCAATATCTTCACTACTAAGAAGATCTGTTTTAATGTGAAAGATAGTCGAGCTGTATTTGGACTACAGACACTGAGGAAGATGCAGAATGGAGCCTGGATAGAATTCTAAAAAAAAAAGAGAGAGGGAGGGATGCAGGGGAAGAGAACATAGATGGAGGTTAGATTTCTCAAAAGAAGCAGCATATACTTGTTTGGCTCTTCCTGTTCTGCATTTGAGCAAAGTTGCGCTATTCTTCGTCGGCATCTTTCCTTCTCTCTATTTCTCGTTCTTTCTTTTCTGATCTTTCACTTAACGCCATAATCCATTGGAAGCACCTTTCATATAATTTTACTGCCTGATTAAATTTGTTTTACTACTTTTTGTGGTGTAAAATGTAACAGGTTGGAGAATTGTTGCCACTTGATGATTCTTCTGTTGATGCTGTGATTGGAACACTAGTACTATGTTCAGTAACTGATCTGAATAGGGCTTTGGCAGGTACAATAATTTTTGTTGAATGTTCATCATCAGCTTAATCATTACACAAATGCCAGTGGGATCAGTTTAAAAACATCCTATTCCTATACATTCAATTACTAGCACCTCTGACTTCTAGAACAGGTTGTTCCAATTGCTTACACTAATTAAGTTGAGTGTTACATTCTATTACGGTGGTAAAGAGAGAGTGGATTGAAATAAACACGGGTCCATTTGTATCAGAGGTGAGGAGGGTGATCAGACCTGGTGGTCTTTACTTGTTTGTGGAACATGTGGCTGCAGAAGGTGACAAAAATAATTCTTCTCGTCTCATTTTTGTCGCTCTTGTGGTTTTGTTTCTCTGTATCTTCATGTCATAACTTCCTTTTTTTGCTTCTGCAAAAGCAGACGGTACGTTCCGCAGGCTTGCACAGAATATCCTTAATCCTTTACAACAGTTTGTAGCAGATGGATGCCATCTGACCCGAGATACAGGAAAGTCTATAGCTGAGGCTGGGTTCTCGAAAGTAGATAGCCGTTTGGTTTTCATTTCGAAGGCCTCCATTATAAACCCACACATACTTGGAAAAGCTCGCAAGTAAAGACATCCATCACCTTTGTTGGAACTAAGCCTCCAGACCCCCTTTTCTCCCATTTATATTTTACACATTCAGTACTGAAAGTCTGTGCCATTCATGTAGAAATTGAACTATCAATATAAAAAAGCTGAAACATTCAAAACAACAAATCGATAGTAAAGTTTATCTAAACTAATGGCCAACAATGTGGGCATATATGCCCTTTATTCTTCACTTTATTTCCGATCTATACTTTTCACAGTTGTTGAGCAAATAATAAGTATTGTGGAATCCATCAACTAATAAATATTTTTTAATTGTATTTTTCATAGTTTCTTTCTTGTTTAAAATGAGTTGCTTAGTTAAGAACCACTTTTCCATCTTCTCCCATCCATCTCCGGGATGAAATTGGATGCCCTAATGCCTCTAATCTATCGATATGATTTATTTATTTCTCTTCCTCTTTTTCTAGTGGGTAAAATGAATGTACTGACACTATTTTGTTAAGATATTAATACAATTTCTTAAACTAATGGATGTCTTTTAATTTCTATCTCCTTGCGGTTAGTATATATATATATACAATTCTGTAAAGTTATAGTATAGTTTATAGAGTAATAAATGTAATAAAGTAACAGATGTATTAACACTTTCCCTCTTTTTCTCTATATTTTAATGGATCTATTAGTGTATTTTAGATATGATTTTATGAAATTTAAAAATTTTCACTCTTTCCTTTATGATAATGTTCATCTTCCAAATTGTAAAATTACTATCAGCTCAATTTATTTAATTTGAATAGTCCAAAGTTAAACCGAATGATAAAGTATTAATAAAAAAATCAAGATCTACATATTATATAACGTTTTGAAGAAAGTTCCTTTCATTATGATTGAGATATGTTCCTGTCACATCTAGTTAAAGGCCCTTAGTTTACTATGGGCCGAGAATTGGTTTAGGCCCACGTTTTATCTGGTCCAACGTCTCTCTTTACAACCCTAGTCTATCTGCCCTATGCCTATTGGTCCTATGCTGCCAAAACTGTTGCCTACCTTCTAAACAGGACTCCCACCAAGGCTATTGGTTTTCAGACACCTTTCTCTAAGCTATACAACAAAGACCCTACATACACACATCTCAGAGCTTTTGGATGTTGTTGTTGGCCTAACCTGCGCCCTTATAACTCACACAAATTGGCTTACAGATCTGCTCCTTGCCTATTCTTGGGTTACTCTGATAACTCCACTGGCTATTCATGCCTTGACCTCAAGACTCACAGATTATATGTTTCCAAGGATGTCTTGTTTCAGGAGACAGTGTTTCCCTTCTCCATTTCTCCTACATCTTCTACCACCTCTGATTCTGATGTCTCTCATGTGTCTAACATACTTATCCCTATCATCTCACCTTCTACTGAGCCCATACCTCCAGAAACCACAACCTCCACAAATACTCCACACAGATCTGAGACCCTACCTCCTCCAGAAATCACAACTCCTCCTTTTGTTCCACATGAATCTGAAACCATACCTCAAGACACCACAATCTCCATTGAGCCTATAAACAACCCTCTTCCACACCCTATGGTTACTCGGTCTAAAACTAACAGTCTCAAACCCAAGGTCAGAACTGATGGGACTGTTAACTGGTTAAACTCTACTGAAACCATTTCCTCTATCCCTGATCAGCCCTCCTACAGTCAGGCCATTAAGTTCCCAGAATGGAGACAGGCTTTACAAGCTGAGTATGATGCTTTACAGAGAAATAATACATGGTCCTTGGTTCCTTATGAGAAGCACATGAATCTGTTGGGCACAAGATGGATTCTAAAAACCAAGAGGCATGCTAATGGCACTATAGAGAGGAGAAAGGCTCGCCTGGTTGCCCAAGGCTTTGGTCAAACTCAGGGGGTTGACTACTCAGAGACTTTCAGTCCGGTTGTGAAAGTCTCCACTATTCGTGTTGTTCTTGCTATTGCTACAGCCAGACAGTGGCCTATTACTCAACTAGATGTTGATAATGCTTTCCTCCATGGGGAATTGGAGGAAACAGTCTATCTCAAACAGCCTACTGGTTTTGTTGACTCTACTAAACCTCATCATGTTTGCAAGCTTAACAAAGCCCTATATGGGCTCAAGCAGTCCCCAAGAGCTTGGTTCTCTAGGCTAAGCAAATACCTAATTCACATTGGTTTTTCTCCCTCCCAATCAGACCCCTCTCTGTTTATCTACACCTACGGAAAGGATGCTGTCTATCTCCTGATCTATGTAGATGACATCCTTGTCACTGCCTCCTCTCCTACTTTAATCAGACAACTCACAACCTCACTTGCTACCGAATATCCCATCAAAGAACTTGGGAATCTCCACTATTTCTTGGGTATTACTGCTACCAGAAACTCTCAAGGTCTTACTCTTTCTCAGGGACATTACATACAGGATATTCTACAGAAAACAAACATGCAGGATTGTAAGCCGGTTTCTACACCTATGGTCGATTCACATGTGCTAGATGACACTGATTCTCCTAATTTCTCCAGAGTTTCAGATTACCAGAGTATTATTGGTAGCCTCCAATATCTGGCCTTCACTAGGCCAGATATCAGTTTTGTCGTTAGCAGATTAAGTCAGTACATGCATCTACCTAAGGAAGTTCATTGGGGAGCTGTTAAAAGGGTTCTAAGATACCTGAAAGCCACTGCGCATTTCGGTCTTCATTTCACCTCCTCGCCTCTGACTAAGCTTAGCATTTTTACCGATGCCGACTGGGCCGGATCTCACTCTGACCGACGATCCACATCTGGTTTTCTCATTTATCTTGGTGATAAGCTTGTCTCTTGGAGTTCGAAGAAGCAGCGCACCGTGGCTAGATCTTCTACGGAGGCCGAGTTTCGCGCTTTAGCTACTGCTACATCTGAAGCGCTGTGGATTCAGAAGTTGTTGGAGGAATTGGGGGTTAGACTTCATAAAACTCCAATCTTGAAGTGTGATAATATTGGTGCTACGTACCTTGCATCAAACCCGGTGTTCCACAGCAGGGCTAAGCACATCGCCGTCGATTACTTTTTTGTCCGCGAACGAATTCAGAATCGCAGCCTTCGTGTTGAATTTCTTCCGACAGAAGCTCAATTAGCTGATGCTCTCACCAAAACCCTAACTCGATCTCGCCATTTGACACTTCGCTCCCAAATGTCTCTGGTGGAGACTGATTTGGGATCGCGGGAGGGTAAAGGCCCTTAGTTTACTATGGGCCGAGAATTGGTTTAGGCCCACGTTTTATCTGGTCCAACGTCTCTCTTTACAACCCTAGTCTATCTGCCTTATAAATACAGTACTTTGTAATGTGAACAACACACCGATTAATAATACGATTCATATTCACACTGTTACATTGGCTCTTCATCGCTCTTACTATGCGTTCCTCTACTAGTGCTATATTTAGTACATCAGTCAATTTGGGTTATCCAGATCGGGTTTGGTTGGGGTTAATTAAAGATTGTTTGATATTTGTTTTGGTTTTAGTTCATGTTGTATAAATTTAGTTTTTTTGGCTATATTCGGGTTTGCGATTTTTCAGGTTATCTTTGGATCGTTTGGGGCAATTTAAGTTCGTAGAGTTTTAGGTTAAATAACAAATCGTTTATTTGTTTATCATACACATTTTAGGTCCTAAAAAGAATTCGAGTGACTTTGATTGGGGTGATTATGATTCGGGTAACTTTAATTTGGATGATTTTTGTTGGATCTAATTTTTGGTTCAATTTGGTTTGGATTGTTTTAGATTTTGGATCATTTTTAAATTATATTATTTAGTTAAAATTTGGATTTGGATCAGATTATTTAGTACTGTTTTTCAGGTTTCCGTCACTTTTACCTCTAATATTAAGTGCTTTAATATGATTGAAGTCTTTCCGATATATAGATATGTTCGTGTCAATCAGACAACTCCAACCCCACTTAAAGTCGGCTAAGCACTAGTTGGGCTTCAATCTAACTTTTCACCAGTTTGACTATTCTGTCGAAAATCTTCATAGGTTGGATTTGTTTTAATGGTGGCCATCGGGTCCGGTTCTACCCGGAACCGGCGGTTCTACCCGGAACCGATTGGAACCGGAACCGGCCGGGAACCGGTGGGAACCGGAACCGGAACCGAACCGCCTCAGCCGATTCTGAATACGAATACATGTTTTGAGATTCGGGCCCGAACCGGGCCCGAACCGGAACCGCTCGGAACCGGCTGGAACCGCTTGGAACCGTCGTCGGATTCGGAACCGGGAACCGGAACCGGAACCGCCCCGGAACCGGTTGAAGTTACCGTTGGAATCGGGCCAAAATGACGTCGTTTTGGGTCTCGGGCGCGCGCTCCTCTGAAGAAAATAGTCGTTAGATCCCAAGCACGCGCATTGCAATATGAAGGCCAACATCATTATTGGTATGAGATGAATGGGGATAACACCACTTAGGACTTCTATCTTCTAATATTTTAGAATGTATTAGTAATTTAGTATTACTTTCTTTCCATGTAATCTTTTTTTTAAGACTTGCAAATTGAAATCATGTAACCTCTTAGTAGCTGTACTCTTTTTCCTTATTAAGGTTTTCTCAAAGGGTTTTTACCTAATAAGCTTTTAATGAGGCAGTGAATTATATAATAAAATTCTCTTTGTTCCTTATTCTTTGTAAATTCAATAAAATTTCCTAAGTCTTTGTTTCTTACATTTAAGATTATAAACTTGAAGAATAACCTATCTAGGAGTAAAGTGGATGAAAAGAGCAACGTGTGCACTCAAACGGATCTCAAATCGGAGCTAAAACGAAGCAACTGGAGCTGATCGAATCTTTCCGGAACCGCTCCGGAACCGGTCGGAACCGATCAGAACCGGAACCGAAACCGGAACCGGCCGGAACCGGTTTTTTGACCGAATCCGAAGCGAATCCAGATTTCAGAACCAGAACCGGAACCGGAACCAGAACCGCCCAGACCGGTTCCGAATACGAATACACATTTTCCGGAACCGGAACCGGTGGAACCGGAACCGGAACCGGTGGAACCGGACCCGTGGCCACCATTAATTTGTTTATTTTGATATATATATTTTTTTTTGAAAAGTTATTTTGATATATTTATGATTGTTTTGTTTTAGTGGTTTTGTTTGGGGCAGTTTACTATTGAAGAAGAATGCAAAAACCACTCGAGAACAATGTGGACTTATACTAAGACCATCATAATTACTATTAATATGTCCCAAATATTGTTAACAAAAACGAGTCCTTTGGTTCCGTTCGTTTTCAAGATTAATTTCTATGAATGTGATATTAATGTCTATTTTACTTTAAACATGTCAATCTACTACTTGTCCATCTAAATATTTGGTCCCACTCAAACTATAATTATAACCACAAGACATCTCACTATTTAACAAATCTGACAAAACTAACCACATTGAGCTTTATAGGAAACACCACTTTTGCCGAACACACCCTAAGTTATCACCATTTTTAGGTCGCGTTCGACCCAAGCTGAAACGTAGCTAATGGAAGCTTTATGTTAAAGTTGACCATGGTTAACAAATAAAAAAAGTGACATGTCATTAATCTAACCACTAACAAACTACCACATGATGTACTTGATTGATGAGAAGGAGATTAATCTCCTTAATGTGGTGATCGAACCCTACCTTAGTGTGTTTGGAAAATTCAACTCCCTTCAGCTCTTTCAGTTCTCATTTTCTAAGAACCTCTTTCAAATATTATCTATTTGTTAGTTCTGAAGGTGGTCACGGTTCCAATTACACCGATTCCAATTTTGTAATAAGTGTATTCGGATTTGGAACCGGTTATGGACGATTCCGGAGCAATTCTGGTTCCAAAGGTGGTTGGTTCCTAGGGACGTTGTTAACTGTCATTTAAACAGTGAACTAAGGTGGTTAACTGATCTTACCCGGAGTGGTTGGTCCGTGGGGAGGTTGAATTCTTAGGGTCGGGAGGTGGCAAACGGGATGGATGAAGGGCCATTTGTTTGGCGCAAAGGTGATTTGCTGATTCGTGAGAATCTTTTTACTGTGGTGTTTGGGAAAAATACAGTGCGAGATGGAGGCAAGAAAGATAAACAAAAGAGACCCGAAAAATTGATGGAGATGACACACGATATTTTAACGAGGAAAACCCCTCCAATGTGAAGGATAAAAACCTCGGGATTGAAAAACACTGATCCAAAATTCCACTATAATGATGGGCTTACAATAACCTTCTTCGGATTACTACCGAAGGCTCTCTCTCACAAATAATGTGGAAATATTGAGATAATAGGAACTAGAAAAATATCTCACAATTTTTCTTTTCTATTTTCTCTTTTTGCACTTAGTGCAGATTACCCTCAGCAGCTCACTATTTTTCAACTACTGGATTGCTCATATAAATGAGATGCTTAAGTTTTCATCCGATGCACTGAAATAGCTTTGTTACTTGGTATTTATAGACAGTCAAAGGGGTTGGTTTGGCACATTTGCCTTATGTGAAAAGATGCCTTCATTTTCTTCTTTTGCTGCGTAGTAGGCACCGACCAAGGAAAAAAAAGTTCCGCCACCAATTTTTCGTTGTAGGGCCCCAATAGTGAAGCCTACTAACACCTAGTTGTGATTTAAAAAATGACAGACAGATAATAGTGGTCTTAAGTAACAGTGCGTTGTCCGTTTGGACCATGGTCAAATGAGGTCAACTTGCACCACTATTCTGTGTCTGCCATTTTTTAAATCACAACTAGCTCACTCTGTCTTTCTGTTAAAGGAAAAAGATTCCCTTACGAATCAGCGAATCACCCTTGCGCCAAGCAAATGGTCCTTCATCCATCCCGTTTGCCACCTCCCCACGGACCAACCACCCCGGGTAAGCTCAGTTAAGTAGTTAACTACCTTAGTTCACTGTTTGAACATCGGCCGAACAAGACCTGATCAGCTTTCCGTACAGATCCATGGCATCGTCACCGCTACCGCCGTCGTTTTCTCCGAGTGACCACCGTGGAGCGTTTTCCTCCTGTGAAAAACGTCACTCTTCAGAATCAAATGATTCGACTGCTTTACTACCGGCTCTCTGCTGCTCTGCTTCCGAAGGCGACGCATGCTCCCCTGCTGACTCTTCCATGGTATTAGTCTTTGAATATCAAAAGAATTGACAAGCAGAATTTAGATAGCCTCTCTGTGCGCCATAATTTATCCTTTTCATGTTTATGAACTTGCTTCTCATGAGTCTTAATCTCAACCCCGTTGGTTGTGATTTGTTTGATTAATCATCTTAATCTTACTTGTTTCATAACATGTTGACTGCTCAAGACCAAATTTTAAAGTCTTGTAGAAGTCAACGGAAAGTAGATGACTGTTCATGCTTGCCCAGTTCAATGGCATTACCTGTTAAAAAATTGCCAAGATTTTTCAGCTCTTACAGTAAGTTCTATTGAAACTTGCATCTGCAATTCTTCCACGTGAGACTGCACCAAACTTTTCCTAGCTGTACTTGTTCTATCCAGTCATTGTTGATCTGATTGGCTTGATAGGCTTGGGATTCATCTCAATGTTAGGGGTTAGTGATCTCCACTTAAAATTTAAACTCCGTATAAGACCAGTAGAATTATTTGTTAGGTAGCAGGACCCTACGAACCCAGGCGATACATGGAAATTACTTATTATTGTGGGATCCAGGCCCAGAGACTATTCAATCCTTACCTGAGGAATTTTTTTTTTGATAGTTACAGGTACTTGTCAGGTAGTGTGTAGGATTCAAAACCAGAACCTTTAGTTCTAGGATATCACTCCTCTACCGACAAGGCACAAAGGCTTCGCAATTCTTACCCGAGGAAATATTAGTTTGTCAAACCGAATCCAACCTTTTTAATCACGTTTGTAGAATATCAACGCGGACGCCGAGGGGGTCGGGGAAACTTTTGAAAATTAGTTACTATCGTTGTGTTCTAAATTCTTGTGTAGTTTTTTTTCAAACATAATTTCTGGGTCCACTATCACCAGTTAGTTCTCACGTTAGCCACTGCAATTGGATTTTCTAGGAACACCAGGGAGTTGTAGATAGTTGCTAACGGTGCTTGCAAATTTGATACCTTGATCAGGGTTTTTGCTGCATTTGATGTTGGACACGTATCCAGTTCATTCTTTTGTTGCAATCGTAATTACTAGTTTACAAGGAGGTTTTTTATGACCTATTGTATGAATAATACTTATTATATTCGCCAAGCATAAATGTAACTAATACCTTTCCTTACACAGGATGCTTTAAGTAGATTCCGCCCTCCTAAAGCTGATTGGTATGAGAATCTGTTCGCGTACTATTTGAGAAACTGTATGGAGGGCTTTGAAGCTAAGGTGGGACTTTCTCATGGCCTAGACTGGTTACCTTGGTTAAATAATGTTTAAAGATTTCCCATGACACATCCCTTTTGTTAATCTTTCATTCTTTACATTGTGAATTGGTCATTTATTGCGGGAGCAGATTGTAGGTTACAAATATAAGCTCTTCAACGAATTGAAGGGAAATGATGTGAAGGACATCGTTGAGATTGGTATAGGGACTGGACCTAATCTCAAGTACTATGCTAATGATGCCAGCAAACGTGTCTTTGGTATTGACCCAAATAAAAAGATGGAGAAGTATGCTAAGGAAGCTGCACAGGCTGCTGGCCTTCCTGCAGATAATTTTGAGTTTAGGCAAGCGGTATGCAGAATTTCTTTTGCTGGCTATTATTTAAGTGGATCTTATATGCAATGTATCATGAATTATTATCTTTGCTATAGTCAGAAGAAGATGTGAGTATTTTCCCCTTCTTCACCTTTATGAAGATGTGCTTTAATATCAATGATAGTCATAGTGTTTAGACTCCTGAAATGTTGGAGATGCAGAATGTTGCCTGGATAATATTCTAAAAGGAGGGAGTGATGCAGGGGAATAAAACATTGAGGAAGCTAGATATCTTTAACATATAGCGTATACGTCAAATTTGTCTCTTCCTGTTCTGCCATTAGAGTGAAGTTGCATTATTCTTTGTTATCATTTTTTCTTATCGATATTCTCCTGCACTTTATTTCTGGCCGGTTTTCCATGTTATTTCAGTGATGTTTCATTAAGGTCTCATTCTTTTGTAGGTTTACATAAACGAGTTTCTCTGACTAGTTTACTTTTTCTTTCAGTAGGTCATATATATTAATTGTCATATTAATTTTTACTTTTTCTTTTATATACGTTTTGTCTCTACTTTTCAAACTCAGCTGACAACTGACATCAATTAAGTACGGGGCTTAAAAATCACGCTTTGCTATATTTGTGATGTAAAATGTATAGGTTGGAGAGGTGTTGCCACTTGATGATGCTTCTGTTGATGCTGTGATTGGAACACTTGTACTATGTTCAGTAGCTGATATGAATAGGACTTTGGCAGGTACAAGAACTTCTGTTTCAAATATATGTTGATGATCTGTTAATCATACACATATACCAGCTGTAAGATATGAGTTGAAAAACACCCTTAATTATTAGTTCAGATAATTTCTAGAGCAGGTTGTTTCATTTTGCCACCAATTGTAAAAAAGCCTATTATTTCTAGAACTGGTTGCATCAATTGCATACAAGACTATATTCAGTATTTATATTCTATTACATTGGTAAGGAGGGTTTCAATTAAAATTAACATGGCGTTTTGTTTCAGAGGTGAGGAGGGTGCTTAGACCTGGTGGTCTCTATTTGTTTGTGGAACATGTGGCTGCAGAAGGTGATGATGAAATAAATATTCTCATCTTCTTTTTTTTTGTTCTTGAGCATTGTTTACTTCTCTGTACATGTTGTAACTTCTTATTTTTCTATGAAAGCAGAGGGGACATTCCGCAGGCTTGCCCAGAACTTGAAAAATACCTCCGAGCTTTATTTATTGAAACAGAATGATGAGAAGTGACAAAGAACCACGTTGAATCTGTAGAAGAAAAGGAAAGAAGAAGAGGGAAGCTGCGCAGAGCATTTGACGGGGAGAAAGAAGAAAGACTAAAAACCTAGCTAAACACAAGGATAGTACCGAGAAGATATAAGCTGGACCCTCACTAAAGCCATAAGTAAAACGGCATAAGTAAAACGGTGTCGTATTCTCAACACCCCCCTCAAAACCAACAATCTCATTGTGTGGTTTTGCTAAGAGAAAACGAAAACAGAACCAAAGACACCCTTAAACAGCAGTCTGTATATTCTGAATACCAAGCTGTCTCAAAATTATCGGGTAAGAACGTCCAGGCAGCACCTTTGTTAATACATCAGCCATCTGCCGATCTGAAGGAACAAACTCTACCCGAATCAAGCCTTCCATCATCTTTTGTCTCACGAAGTGGCAATCCACTTCGATGTGCTTTGTCCTCTCATGGAAGACTGGATTCTTCGCAATATGAACAGCCGCCTGGCTATCTGATTTGACTGGTACAGGTTGAATTCCCTTCACACCCAGCTCACTCAACAGCCTTGTTAACCAGCTCAATTCTGCCACAACCTGCCTGAGTGATCGGTATTCTGCTTCTGCAGAAGAAAGTGCAACATTAGTTTGTTTTTTAGACTTCCAGGAAAGAGCACTTCCTCCAAATTCAATGTAAAAACCACTAATGGACTTTCTTGTATTGGGGCACCCAGCCCAATCAGCATCACAAAAGGCCTTTAACTTGAAATTATCAGATGCATTAAGCAAGAGTCCATAGTTTAAAGTTCCTTTAACATATCTCAAAACATGCAAAGCAGATTTCATATGCACATCAGTAGGCTTCTGCAGGAACTGACTTAACAACTGAACTGAAAAGGATAAATCTGGCCTAGTGTGAGTCAAGAAATTTAACTTTCCTATCAGCCTCCTATACACAACAGGATCATGCAAAGGTTTACCCTCTTCCAACAACAGTTTTGTATTCATTTCTAACGGACCTGCTGTCTCTCTTAGGTTATCAGCACCAAATTCACTTACAAGTTGCTCACAATAGTTTTTCTGCATTAAGACCATACCTTCCCTTGTCCTAAAAAACTCCAAGCCAAGAAACCTACCTAAACAGCCTATGTCCTTAATTCTGAATTTCTGATCTAGGGAAGTTTTCACACGCTGTATCATATCATTATCATTTCCAGTGAGCAAAATATCGTCAACATAAACTAAGATAGTTATTTTGTCCTCATCCTTCCTTGTAAACAGAGAATAATCATTAAGAGACTGCTTAAAACCCAAACTTCTAAGGAAATCACTCAGCTTCTCATGCCATTGCCTTGAAGCCTGTTTCAATCCATACAATGACTTTTGGAGCTTACACACCATACTGTATTTCCTTTCTGTTTTGTAGCCTAAGGGTAATTCCATATAAACCTCCTCATGCAAATCCCCGTGCAAAAAGCATTATTTATATCTAATTGGTTTATATCCCAGTTTCTTTTGACAGCAAGGATTATGATGGCTCTAATGGTGGTAAACTTCACTACAGGAGAGAAGGTCTCTAAATAGTCTATGCCATGTTTTTGGTTGTAGCCCTTGGCCACTAACCTTGCCTTATGTCTCTCTAGAGTCCCATCTGTCCTATATTTTAATTTGTATACCCATTTCGATCCAATAGGCTTTTTTCCTTTAGGACAGTCTACTAACACCCAGGTTTTGTTCCTTTCTAATGCTTCTATCTCCTCTGCCATAGCATGCACCCAATTCTCATCATTAACAGCCTCATAATAATCTTGTGGCTCAATTTTAGTCCCTAATTTGGCAAGACAGGAACTAGAGTCTATTCTTTGTATGCTAGCAGTGTTAGATGACATAATCAGCATTTGTTCAGGTTCATACACAAAGGCATTACAGACATGGTTATTTTGAAACTGGCATGCTTGCTGTATTGAAAGTCTATGACAAAGTAAAGAGGAGAAGGCATCAGAAAACACTCCCTGTTTTTGTTGAGTTACACTTCCCAGATGATAGTCTTCAAAGTGCTTGGGTGTTTGTCTCACTCTTGTTGATCTTCTTACATCCATGGTTTCTTCAGGAGGACTAGGATCCTCTGTTCTCACTGCTTCTTCTCCTTGAACTTCTGTACCTTGGTCTGAAGCATTATCTTCCTGCGCTGGTGTGTTGTCTCCAGACATCTCATCAGATGGGTTATCTCCAGACATCTCATCAGAGGGGTTAGTTTGACATAAATCATCATCATCATCAATGTGCAAGAAAGAAGGCAGTGTGTCATTTGAAAATTCAGCTTTGTTACTCAATCTGTTAGAGTGACTAAGATTCATTCTTTCATTACTTCTATAGGGGTAGATATTTTCATAAAATTCTACATCCCTATTCACAATGACCTTTCTATTTTCTAGATCAAACAGTTTGTACCCTTTCTTGTCTGCTGGATATCCAATAAAAATGCATTTTACAGCTCTTGGAGAGAACTTGTTGTGAACAGGCGCATTTATATGAGCATAGGCAAGACACCCAAAGCATTTCAAACTATGATAATCAGGATCTTTTCCATATAACACATTGAAAGGACTTTTTCCCTTTAGAACATTTAATGGCATTCTGTTTATCAAAAAAACAGCAGTCAACACACTTTCACCCCAAAAGTCCATTGGTAAATTTGAATGAAACATTAGCCCTCTTGCTGTTTCTAAGATATGTCTATGCTTTCTCTCGACAACACCGTTCTGCTGCGGTGTGTGGGCACAAGATTTTTGATGCCTTATCCCTTTTCCTTTAAAGTATTCTACCCCTTGCTTTGAACTACCCAATTCATAAGCATTGTCGGTTCTTATTACTTTAATTTTCTTCCCAAACTGAACTTCAACCATTTCTATGAATTGTTTTATCACATTAAAGCTTTCTGATTTTTCTTTAATCAGGTGTATCCAGGTAGCTCGTGACACATCATCAACAAAAGTGAGAAAGTATTGGAAATTATCATGAGTTCTAGTTCCATAAGGACCCCATAAGTCTATGTGAACCATTTCAAAAATCTCATCAGTTTTAATAGAACTTTGAGTAAAAGGAAGCCTATGACTTTTAGCTTTACAGCATGTCTCACAAAGAAACTGTTTATTGGCTAAAGTTCTATCAAACAAATTTAATTGCTTCATTTTCCTTATGGGTAAATGTCCCAGTCTGTGGTGCCAAAGACTGACAGTATCCTTACAATCAAAGGAATCTATAAGTCTCCTAGTACTACAAACAACAGAGGAACTAGAAATCTGAAAATGATTCTCATTACAAGCAAAGGTCTCATCCAGAAAGTAAAGGCCTCCTGCCAACTTGCCAATCTCATATTCAAGAAGAGAGTCACATTCCTGAAAGATACAGCAATTCTTATCAAAACAAAACCTTCCTGAAATTTGTTCAGATAATCTACTGACAGAGATTAAGTTAAACCGAAAACTGGGAACAAACAGCACATTCTCAAGAGTTAAGGCTTTATTAATCCTAACCTTACCAATTATCTTAACCTCTTGAGGGTGACCATCTGGCATGCCTATTGTGTGGGTTCTAGCTAAATTTCTATGCTCAGAAAATTTTCTCAGATCACAGCACATGTGTTCTGTGGCCCCACTATCTAAGATCCACTTGTTGGACAGAAGGGTTTGCCTACTTACTGTATTCATGGAATGTATTGATCTGTTTGAAATGCCAAGATCAGACACAGAGGCATGTTTGGGTACATTCAAATCACACATAGCAGATGGATTTTTCCTAACACAAGTTTCATGATTCTCAGTATTTGTTACCTTATCATGCATAGCAGAAAGAAGTTTAGGTATAAAGTTAGTAACTGTACCAACAAACCCGCAAGTCACACTTCCCTGCTCATTAGCTGTTGATTGATTCTTCGCATACTGGGACAGCAGTTGATTTACTTGCTCCAGAGTGAACATTGCTTGATTTCCTTGCTGAAGAGGTGTTGATTCTACGCTGGCTGCGGTAGTTCCTTTCCCTCTTTTCCAAGCTGGAGGAAATCCATGTAATTGGTAACACTTCTCAATCGTGTGACCCTTCTTCTCACAGTGGGTACAGAAAAGGGTTGACCGCTTCACATCCCTCATTTGTGGGTTGCGTCCTCCTTTCTTTGATGAATCAACAGCAAAGGATAGTGTGGCCTCGCCTTTTCCGGGAGAACATACGTTTTTCTGGCGCTTCATGAACAATCAGTGAGTACACTTGCCCTATTGAAGGGAGGGGAGTCATCATCAGAATGTTCCCTCTTGCCACCGAGAATTTCTCCGAAAGACCCATTAGAAATTGAACCACCCTTTGTCGTCTGAAGACTTCTTTGTACCCAGTATCTGCTTCACAAGTACAATTAGGCACTTCTTGAGTAGAATCAAGTTCATCCCAGATCTTTTTGATTCGTGTGTAATAAACCCTAACCGTGTCGTCACCTTGCTTGGTTTCGATTAATTGTTGATGAAGCGAATATATCTGGGCCGCATTTGACTCCTCAAAACGTCCTGATAGTTCTTTCCAAATTAGAGATGCGGTCTTGCAGTACAGAACCGTGTCTGCTATGTCCTTGTCTAGGCTATTCAAGATCCATGAAATTACCATGGAGTTGCAGCGATCCCATGCTCTCCCTTTGGCGTCTGAATCTTGCGGTCGATGAAAGGTTCCATCGACGTAACACAGCTTGTTTTTAGCCGAAAGAGCGATGGTCATTGCTTGTTTCCATGATCTGAAACCTGCTCCTCCTTCGAATTTGCCCGTCAAGAGACTTCCTGGGCTTTCCGAATTAGCTAGGAACAGCGGATCTGAGTTGTCGCCTTTACTCTCAATCGCCTTCTCGCCCGTGTTCTGGTTCTCCTTCTTTTCTGCATCCTTATCCTTGTTGCTAACATCATCCGAAGACATTGTAGAAGCTGGAGTTTATGAATTCTTTGTCGAAGCAAGCGAAAACCTCTGTCTGGATCAATTCTCAGTCGTAACAGGCGAAGGCCTTCGTCTTGATTCTCTCAAATGCGGAAGAGAAACACCATTTCCCGCTCTGATACCATGAAAAATACCTCCGAGCTTTATTTATTGAAACAGAATGATGAGAAGTGACAAAGAACCACGTTAAATCTGTAGAAGAAAAGGAAAGAAGAAGAGGGAAGCTGCGCAGAGCATTTGACGGGGAGAAAGAAGAAAGACTAAAAACCTAGCTAAACACAAGGATAGTACCGAGAAGATATATGCTGGACCCTCACTAAAGCCATAAGTAAAACGGCTATAAGTAAAACGGTGTTGTATTCTCAACAGAACTTCCTTAATCCCTTGCAACAGCTTGTATTTGATGGATGCAACGTGACACGAGAAACAGGAAAATCTATAGCTGGAGCTGGGTTCTCGGAAGTAGATAGCCATTTGGTTTTCATTTCAAAGTCCATTGTAGGTTTCATCATAAACCCACTTATATATGGAATAGCTCGCAAGTAAAAGACACCACTCACCTTCTTCAGTGCTGATGTTGGTTTTCTGCATTGTGTGAGTAATAAAGAGTCTTCATTTGCAGTGCTTTTCTATTACTGTCTATATGGTTGTTTGTGGAATGGGTTGGGCAACCAACCTGTAAAGGAAACATATTTACCCTTTGAACGTTTGGCTGGTCTTGGCTACAAGTGGGTGTACGCATGGATGGCTACATCGCACCCACTTTCCTTTATTTTTTTTTTCTCTCGCGCTATCCGCGCGCCTACTTTTATATCTCTTTTTTTTTCCCACGCCTCAGCACCCCTTTTTTTAAAAAAGTTTTTTTCCTTTATCTTTATTATAACATAAAATTTAAATTATTGTAACTTTAAATATATGAGTCCAAAATGAAAAAAAGTTATATCATTGTTCACCTAAATTCAAGTTCTTCAAAACAAGACCAGTTATGGATATGTTTTGACAACTTTAAAAAAAAATTATTTTTACATGTATGTAGCACAGAACGTAAAAAAAACTTGTACAGATGGTCATACAAACATGTACAAATGTTCACTAAAACATGTACATCCTCATGTAAAAACATGTACATCCTCGTATTAAAATCATATAGATAGTCATGTAAAGCTATACGAATCATTAAATATGTACATCTTTAGATTAAAACCTGTACATATAAGGAAGAACACTTGTACAGACGGTCATACAAACATGTACAGACGGTCATACAAACATGTACACATGTTCATTAAAGAACATGTACATTCTCACATTTGAACATGTACATCGTCACATTAAAACATGTACATTCTCACATTAAAATATGTACATACATCCTCACATTAAAATATTATTGTATATGTAAAAATAATTTTTGTTAAAATTTGTCAAAACATATCCATGTCTGGTCTTGTTTTAAAGAGCTTGAATTTAGATGAACAATGATATAATTTTTGTCATTTTGAACTTATATATTAAAAGTTATAACAATTGAAAATTTTTGTGATAAAGGAAAGAAAAAAAATTCAAAAAAAAAAAACAAATGTCATACATTCGACGCCATTAGTTTTTTTTCAATTTCACACCCGTTTCTTTTTTTTTTTTTCTATTTTTGTCCCTCACATACCTCTCACAATTTTTAAAATTACAAAACTTGCCTCACATGTAGCCCTCTTGGCTACATGCACATGTAGGTAAGAAATTGCCTTGAACGTTTTGGTATTCCAATATTAGCCATATCAGATCTATTATGAATTGAGGCTGGACTTGACTGTAATTCGTGATCTCCCTTCTAATTTTACTTGACCTTTCCCAGCGGAAGCCCTTAGTTTGATTGAATGCGCGTGCATTTAGATAATTCGATTAACCAAAATTCAAATTATAAAAAATAATTTAGATTTCAGCTAATTCGGTTTTAACCGAATTATCCAAATTTTGATCAAAATCGAATTAACCGAAATTCAAATTATCCAAAATTCATAATTTTTTAAAATTGAAAATCGAAAACCGAACTGAAATCTAAAATTTCCTTCAGTTCGGATTTCAATTAACCGAAATTTAGAAAAAAAAAACCGAAAACCGATTTTATAAATCGGATTTCAGTTAACCGAATTAAAAAAAAAACCAAACTCATTTTTTTGTTTCATGTTCATCATCAGCATCAGTAATAACCATAAGCTGCTAGAAAATTGTGAATTCCCTAGTTACCAATTCATCACAACAGAAACAGAAAAAACTCACTCAAACATTAGACTAATTACATCAAACTAGGGGTGAGCAGCGATGAACGATGTTCCAAAACAACCAGTTATATATAATTAATTTGACGAAAAAAAGAATATTATGACATTATATAATTGAAGGATTGGAGCAATGCAAGATAGGGTTTTGAATTTTGACGTTTTGTTTGTCATGTTTAAAGAGTATTAACTATTAAGTAAAGATTTAGGGATTTTCTTTAAAAAAAAGTTTGGATAATTCAATTAACCGAATTTTATAGGGTTAAAGCCGAAATCCAAACCAAATTATAATTCGGATATCCAAATAACCGAAATTTTAAATTCAAATTTAAAATTCGGTTAGAAATCCAATAAAAAAATTCGGTTTATTTGGATTTTGGATAAATCCAAATTATCCAATCCAAATACTCACCCTAGCTCAATGTCTGGAACCAGTGGGAATTGTGGGTGAAATTTACGTATTTTATATTTTGTCATACCTGCAAACACCCACAATTATACCGTCGTTTATCTACGGGCTGTAGACCTAAACTTAAAGTCACGTATGAAGCACAAACTCTTGCACGTTCGATAGCTTTTAGAGTGTTTGTTTTCATGGTTTAATGAGGTGAATATGTGTACTTGGGTACAAAAAAGCGGGAATAAACAGAGTTTATATTTTTTGATAAAAAAAAACAGAGTTAATATTTAACTTTGATTATCCCCGTTTATCTCATTTTAAACACTACTAGAATATATATTTTTAGTAACAACAAAAAATCATTACCAAAAATCAAAATCGTTACTAATTTAATTTATTGTAATGATAAAAGTCATCACATGCCGTTACACGAAATGGCTTAACCAAAAATCAATTTATTATTGTAAGGACTTTTATTCGTTACTAAAAGTTATATCGTTACTAAAGATATGATTTTGTAACAAGTATATCGTTACTGTAGTCTCATTTTTTTTAAAATTCTAGTACTATCTTTGGTAGCGAAATTCTTGTCACTAATTAGAACTATGATAACGATATTAAATCATTACAAGAACCTTTGTAACTAAAAATTTGATTTTTTCTAGTGAAATAACCCCAATTAAGGGTAAACAACATCAATAGGCTCGTTCGATAGACGTTTCCCGCGTAGTGTTTGCTTTATTTTTTTTCGGGACACGTGTTTGAAGAACCTTAGCGTCTCTAGCCCCATCTCTTTTCTCATGCGTTTTTAGACTCATTGCTACGTTTCTAGATTCCTCTCTTCTTTATCTCTTCCCGGGTTTCTCCTTCTTCGTTGTTGGCTTTACGATGGCTCAACCACCATCTTTATTTTTGTGCAATGAATCTTCATTGTTTGAGTAGACTGTGCTCTAAGACAGTTGTTACCTCTGTTAAAGATGGAAGTACCGACGATCATGATGATTCTTCTACTGATACAAAAGAGACAAAAGAAGAAAAGCATGATACAAAATAGACAGAGACAGAGGCAGATACAGATGAAATGATGAACGAGAACTCAGAAACAGAGAGGTTGAAGAAATTGGTTAAAAACGTTAAGTGAGACTGCCACGAAGTAGAGTCCAGTGGAGATTAACTAATTACTGGCCCACTTCATGACCTTGAATGAAGAAAACGGTTTTCTAGAATAGTTGTATGAGGAGGAGAAGAGGAAACTTAGTCGATTATATGGTGGTATGGGGGACTATATGAAGATAAAGTGGTACCAGATCGCCCGGTTGATGAGTTTCATGACTTATGGATGGAGATGGAGATGGAGAAGCTAGGCACTTCTCAATCTTCAGTTTCGATTGGATTCGCATCTTCTTTCAGTTTTGAACATCAATAGGTCTGAGAATCTTCAAACACTTGGACATGAATGTCTGTAGATTGCATGCAGTCAATTGGAATACTAGCTACACACTGTTGATGTGGGGTGCATCATACCTTTTAAAAAAAACTAGATGAAGATCTCTTGGCAATTAAAAAGATTGAGAGATTCCCTCTAAGTAGGATTCCCCCTGAGTGACAGCTTTTATGCACAATAAGTGACAGCTTTTATGTTATACTATAACCATAGTAGAAAGTTTTCTACTAAGGTTACAGTATAACATAAAAGCTGTCACTTATTGTGCATAAAAGCTGTCACTTATTGCTATCATTTGTTAAAGTCGCTTAACATGCAAACTCAGGGGGAATCATACTTAGGGGGAATCTCTCAATCTTTTTAATTGCCAAGGTACCTTCATCTAGTTTTTTTAAAAGATACGATGCACCCCACTTCAACAGTGTGTGGCTAGTATTCCAAATGACTGCATGCAATCTACAAACACTCATGTCCTAGTGTTTAAAGATTTCTCAGACCTATCGATGTTAAAAACTGAAAGAAGATACGAATCCAATCGAAACTGGAGATGGAGAAGTGCCTAGCTTCTCCATCTCCATCTCCATCCATAAGACATGAAACTCATCAACCGAGCGATCGATTTGGTACCACTTTATCTTCATATAGTCCCCCATGCCACCATATAATCGACTAAGTTTCCTCCTCTCCTCCTCATATAACTATTCTAGAAAAATGTTTTCTTCATTCAAGGTCATGAAGTGGGCCAGTAATTCGTTAATCGCCACCGGACTCTACTTCGTGGCAGCCTCACTTAACTTTTTAGCCAATTTCTTCAACTCTTGTTTCTGAGTTCATTCATCTTTCATCTGTATCTGCCTCTGTCTCTTTGTACCATGTTTTTCTTCTTCTCTTTTGTATCAGTAGAAGAATCATCATGATCGTCGGTACTTTCATCTTTAACAGAGGCAGCAACTGTCTCCATCGGCCAAATTCGTCTGACTTTTTATCCGATTTCTCTGTGATGTTTCAGTACTGTCCAGTTTGATTGTTCGATCTACTGAAGCTTCCACAACATATATACTAGTCAGAGGTGACTAAAGGAAAAAGAGAGAAGAAAGGTCGTGAAGGAAAATAAAGTTGGTGGGCCCGTCCGAGTTCATTTTTTTTATTACAGGTTGATGACGATTGAAGGTCATAGGCGCTAGCCAAAAAATGTAAAGGGATACTAAAATAATAACTACAAGAAATTAAGAAGAATATGGCCAATGGTGGTCATATAGATTTCCAAAACATTAGAGGGTTAATTGGAATGCCTAGCTTGACCGGATAACAAATCTGAGAAGAATGTGAAGGAACTTAAAAGTTTGATGTTGGTATTGGTAGAAACGTAGATAAACTTATGGATGGATGTTAAGGTAAAAGCAATATGGGGAAGGGGACGTCAGGCAAGCTGCCGTAATGCTATGTCTTTGTAACTAATAATTAACACATCCCATGGTCATCTAATATTTACACCCTAGGTTATACTATAATATAATATAACATTAATTAATACACCATATAATCATCTAACCAAATTAATTTCGCCATATATATATAACTACGTGGCTATATTTGTATGCATGCCGAAACGCATTATATTTGACGCCTAATAAACACATAAATTCCCAAGTCCATTAATTGTACAACCAGCAAGTAAAAATCAGCACATAGTACAACAATATATATGCGCGCCACAGTTTGGTCTGCATGCAAAATTATTCCCAAACACACGTACACTTTATTTCACGCCTTTAATCCCAAACAAACAGAGTATATATGTTCCTGATTAACAAGTTTGGTTTTGCAAGCACACATAGGTTAACAACAAATGCGCGCGCCACAGTTTGGTTTGCATGCAAAATTATTCCCAAACAGTACACACAATATATTTCACGCCTTTTAATCCCAAACAAACAGAGCATGTATTTTCCTGATTAAGAAGTTTGGTTTGCAAACTTACCTCATCAGCACAACAATAGAGCCGAAAGATCTAGCGTGATTGTATGTTGTTCCTTTCTCTAGTTGGGGTTGTAATCCAGAGGCGCCATGCGTGCGACGGGGCATGTATGTTCTTGTTCGTGCGATTTTGCAAAATTAAAATTAACTGATCGAAAGAGTATATATATGAAAATAAGGATAGGCATATATGTATACTTTTCGCAGCTCAATATTACCGATAACGAGAGAGCTCGAGGCGCCGATCGATATCGACGCATGCATGTGGCCTGCCTTCATCACCAGTTTGACCGGGTTGCAGAGATTAATTAGAAGCTAGAATATTGATGAAGATGGCGAGCGCAGATAACGGGTCGAAGAAAGGAAGAGAAGAGGCGCCGCGGCGGAAATGAATTTCTGGGATGGTTTCGATTGAGAAGAGAGCTTAGCGTGTTTACAGAGAGCGAGGTTTACAGAGAGTGGTAGGGGAACAGTCGCGATTTGATTGATGAGAAGACTAGGCGAGAGGGCGAAAAATGTTTATTAATTTAGGTAACATAAAAAACGCTTCACTTAAGAAGCGTTTTTTATGTTATCGCGCCCAAACACATAAAAAACGCTTCCTTCCTGAAGCGTTTTTTATACGTGTCTCTTAAAGAACGATTATTTACAAAACGTTGTTTTTGACTTTGGGCGCGATAACAAAAACAACGCTTTGTAAGCAAAACGTTGTTTAAGATGTCCGGCCTATGATAAAAAAATGATTTACAATATAACCGTTGTTAAAGGGGCGTTGTTTATGCTTTTTTTTCAGCAGTGAGATCCACGCCGGTGATGTTGTCCCAATCTGCATCTACTCTATTTGGATTCGTTATAAAAGGAAGCTTCCAAACTCTAATCCTATCCTTTCTTTCATTCTCGCCGTCTTCACCATGGCCTTACACTGTTGTGTTTTGTGGTGCTCTTTAGGCTTTGTTATCAGAGTACAAACAACACCTTTTGAATCTACACAAAACATTATCTTCTATTCCTATCTAAGAGACAAAAAACAAATTGGGCTTTGCATGTTATGATTTTACCTACTCTTCTTCCTCTTTACCCAGAATCCCGTAGTTTCTATGCCATAACTTGTTTTTTGGCATTTGAAACATGATGGGTTCACTTTTTGGCCGTATATTTGCGGATTTTGCTCAGAAGTAACATCCCACTGCATATGGTATGCCACGTTGTTTCAGGGTTTCTATTTATTTGGTTCTTTGCATGTCTGATTCAGTGGTGGCCCTTTGTGGCTTTCGGCCTTTTACTTATTCCCTTACATGCTGCTCGAAGCCCTACACATGATATCTTTTTTTTTCTTATCAGTTGTGTCACTGATTTGGCGCTTCGTTGATTCCCTTGTTTGATGCTAAATCAGCATTCTACCCTATACAATTCTAAACCGTCTTCTTTAATTCACGAGTTGAGCTTTTTATCTCTATGGATATGTGAAGAGTAGACCTTCTGTTTGGTTCTGAATTGGCTTGAAAATGTGGATTTTGGGGACTTTACTCTGATTTATGATGCATCACTATTGGTCTATGACAACGTGGTTGATAACAGGCTGTTTAATTTGTCTTACACTTATCATATTGGATACACTTATTAGATTGCAATTGTTACCCTGGTTTGGTCTTGTTGTGTTTATTGTGTTACACTTATCATATTGGGTTACACTTACCAAATTACAATTGATACCCTGGTTTGATCTTGCTGCTTTTATTGGGTTACACTTATCAGATTGAGCAACAAATTTGTATGATTAACTTGTTCTAGTTAAGTACCGATGTGTGTGTTGTCTTTACTACTATTAGGCTGAAACGAACTAAATGCCCTTTTGTGTGGTAGCATGTTTTTTAATGAACATATCACTTAATTGGTTTTCCCTCGGAGTTGATGCTATTTATTGCCTTCATCGATTCATTTTGAATCGATGTTAAGTTGTTGACTAAAGGTGATGATTATACTCTATTAAAATGATTTATTTCTTATGGTTGCTACATTTGTTGTCGTCACCAATTACCCCACAATTGGTGCTACCTGGTCGGAATTTGTGGCACCTATAGATGAATTAAACTTGCCTAACTGAACTAGAATGCTATGAACTAATAGAGAACTTTTGGGAGATCTGATTTTTTTTTTTACAAAACAGCTACTTGAGCGATGATGAGTCTCCTTGCACTTGGGCTCTATTAACCATACAAAAAGCCCCTCCTCCAAGCACTCCACTTAACTGTGTTGCAATAGCCAAAAATTGAGGGGGACATAAGTTGCAAAACAACTTTGATTGTTAGCTGCTAGTGAAATAATCAGAACAGTTGTAAACTTGGAATATTGGAGGCATTCGGATGGTGCTTGGAGGTTGAAGATGTAGATGGAGTAAATTGATACAAACCTTTGTTTTTGTGATTTTGTTGTACGCTGAAGATGTAGATGGAGTAAGATTGTACAAACCTTTTGTTGTTTGATTTTGTTGTGTAATGAACTCTAAAAGCTTAGTTGAAATCAAGCTTGTCTAACTTATTGCATAGATTATGCTGCTATACCCTTCAATTTTTTTCATACAAATAAACATTGTTGTACAGCTAGTCGTGTTATTTACCTTCAATGTTTTTCATATGAATAAACGTTATAAATAATCATTACGTAATGTACACTACGCTTACTGATTAATTGCTAACCAATTTGAGATTGATTTCCTTTTCTAAAACAATCATTCTTGGCTACAAGTATATGTAGTTATATTTAGCTACATTAAAAAATGTACAGTTTGTATAAACTTATTGTACAATTTAAGAAGTTAGTATGTACATCTTGTAGAATTTTAGTAATATCATAATTCAATGTATAACTTTACATATACATCCGTATAGTTTTTATTTACTAACTATATAGTTTTTATAGTACAAATGTACATATATGTAGTCATCTATAACTAATAGCCAAGAAATTACCTTCTAAAATATGTGTGTACAAAAATTAAAACCGTAAGTAGAAAATCACAGAAAGACGGGTGCAAAGTTAGAGCTACTAATACACCGTTAATTGTAAAAAATAAAACCATAAGTAGAAACCACCGTTAATTATCACTGTAATTAGTGTGACAACAAATATGAATAAGGTGTGAAAAAATTGTAACACCCTGGATTTTGCCTCAAAACATAGGTAATGAAATAACAAAGCTAACGGTGAAAACGGCTTTAAAAACGGACTCCAAACGAGCCCTACAGGTGCAAAACAAGTCTGGTCGAGCTTGTGTCCGGACATGGGAAGTTCAGACAAGCCGAGACATTTAAACTGTAAATCCATCTGTCCGAAACTTGTGTCCGGACATTGATGTTCGGAACAAGTCGAGAGTTGAAAGGATTGAAAAACCAGAGGTGTCCGAACTTGTGTCCGGACTTAGAAGTTCGGACACAAGTAAGTTGGAAAAGTCCGAGAAAAATTAACGTGGGTGTCCGAACTTCAATGTTCGGACCGAAGTTCGGACACACCAAAACAGAAAGCCTTTAAAAACTTTCGGGGCCTGTCCGAACATGGATGTCCGGACGGACGTTCGGACAGGTCTGATATACACCTAAAAATGCTAAAACAGGACCAATTCAACACAAATTAATCACAATAACTTAGCAACAAAGAAAGGCCATTGTAGTAACTCCAGTACTTCAAATAACGACATAGATGCCTCTGAAAGATCTCTTAAACAATAAGTAACTTGCCAACATATCCAAGACTTCTTAAAGAATTAATCGAGTAAAACACTTCAACTAGATAGCAGCGGAAATAGCAAAATCCTCAAGGGCGTTACCGCCACACTCTAACGAAGAGTGCTCAGGCTCAAACCACTAACCAAAACCAAAACGATTCCAAAACTGATAAACATAACGATTCCAAAACATAACTCAACTTGTTCAATGTAGCATTTATTCAGTCGTCCTAAACTATGTGACAGCGCGTCCCAAACCCCAATTCAGCCATGAGTACCTGCGATCATAAAACAACAATGGAAAACGCGAAGGGATCGCGCAAATCAGTGAAACTGAGTAAACATTGTCTCAACCTGTAAAATACATTTTGAAACCCATTTACATTTGCAAAACATTAACTCACACCATAATAATAACCAGCTTTACCAACACCAAACCACCATTAACAAAACATTTCAGGGGAGAACTTTCCAGGAATCAAATCAATGGTTTACACGGACGACCCCAATCCGGGTCGCAATAATTAGAATCCCACCTCACTCTACGTCCTTAAGTGTGCACACCCCCCAGAAGGTAACTTATGACCCAAAGGAGTAGATCATTAGAGCTTAACTGCAAGTAATGTCTGCAGGCAAAAGTAATAATATCCACGGGGTACATAGTACCAATAATTACACGGAGCGCCATAAGGCACCAATAATTTACACGGAGCACCAGAAGGTACCAATCAATCCAATAACCAATTCAAGGAAAGTCTCCCAAAACGTTTATCCAAACCTTTCGCAAACCATCACACCAGAAAACACACGGGGGAATAAATCCCAAACTTCCACAATCTCAAAACCACAGTAAATCCAAACCATTAACCATCACAAAACACAAGGTAAGAATGTTGAGCACAACATTTACCTGGATACGCTCACAGTCACCGAATCACTCAGCAAGGTCAGCAGTAGCGTTCTTCAGGGAATTCGGTGTCTAGAATTGCAAACAGAAATAAAATCAGGACCTACTCAAACCAAGGAATTAATAACCTAACCTTACCAACGGATTCCCCTTACCCTTCTACAAGAACCGGCACCAGAGAAGCGGCCTAAAGACGTTGGAGAATAAGAGCGTGAATTCAAAAGGGGGTTGGAAGCTTGAAGAAAGAGGAGAGTGTTGTGACGGCGTATTGAAGATGAAGGAGATCGTGGGATTAAATAGAAATAATTATTATGATAATAGAATAAGTTAATAAATACATTTGATTTTACAAGAGAGAGAACTGAAAAATAGTTTGTAAATAATAACAACAATAATATCAATCTGAAAATCAAGTAATTAAATAACCTTTAAAGTCATGGAAGGATCTAGATTCTGATTCAAGGGAATAATTAAATATTGTTTGGGTAAAAATAGGATAGAAGAAGGCTGGTTCACCGTTAATAAAGATTAGGAAAGATTATCTAAATGAATAGATAGAGGAATAAATACATAATAGCTGTATAAATAAGTTAGGAAGAGGAAATTACTTTAGGAAGAAGTAAAATCGAATTTGTGTACTTGAACATAATAACGTTATTTGAAACGGATGTAAATATATCGATATATATATATTGCTTCTCTGGGCCTTTATTAATCTTACTCATATCATTCCCGACTATATACTAATTTAATCCTAAGCCAAAATTCATGGGTATTTCAAAAATAGTAATTGGAATTTTCACCAAATACTCCTCAGGTTGACCGAATTTTATCAAATGCCCTTGCCTTTTCATAATTACTATGAGATACCTTTGGGATTTGTTTGTCAATACGAGATATCATTTCGTCTATTTACTACCTAAACGTCCATTAACTTTTACATTTTCTTCCCGTTTTACCCTCAATCTGATTTTTTAAGAGATGCCAGTGCATGTATTTAATGAATAGTTTCACTAGATACCCCTGCATTTATCAAACAACTAATTTCACCAAATACCCCTATAACGGATACTTTTACTAGATACCCCTGCAACTTTAAACGACTACTTTTGACCTATAAAAGCAGAAGAAACACAACATTTTGACATTACAGTTTTAATGTTAGGACAAATGTTTTCCTCACAATCAAGTTACACAGTCCCTGCTGCTGTTGAAGGTAGAAAATGTAAATATGGAAAAGAAGCTGAAGGCCTTGTTCAAAAAAATACACTTCATCAAGAAGAATAAACTATAGATGCTTACACTTCATGGCATCCATCTAGCTTCTTAAAAGCCTTAGTTCGCACCTTATACATCAACCATGGTGTTACCTTTTTGTAATAAAAAAATGCATTACTCGAAAATAATTTTGTGTTAAAGCAATGACAACAAATAAAAGAAAGTGCATTACACTCTTCTTTACATTCGTCTGTCATCTATCCACGGAAATGACAATTAGAACCTTGGCCATTACATATGGATTAATCTTCATTTCATTAAACAACACTAACCATTCACAAGTAGTCATACCATTTTCCTCACCTGGGTTGCAGTTATGTTCAGAGTTCAAGGTTTTGATCTGCCATGATTGGTGGTCAGCAGTATACCTCCACTTATCCACTTTCTTCCTCCTCAAGTCAAATCTCTCTTGAATGCAGTAATCAGTAAGAATTGCCAGATAATGGTCTCTGCCAAGAAATATATCCCATTGCTTCAGCTCAATCTCTTCAAACTCCTTGGCGACATAATAAACATCACTCTTGTAGATCTTGGAACCCTTAGGTTCATCTGAATCATCACTCAAATCCAAGTCTTAATACTTGGTTGCTTCATTGTACTCATACTTGGCAAAGTCTCTGTCATGTATGTTCTTTATGAAGAGAACAATCAGAAGCGTAATCTGTGTCATCGCTATCTTCAGGTTCGCCACAAATTCTGCATCTTCAGGGTCACTACCAGGAAGGTCATCCGTACCGTTAACCAAATTACTAACCTTTCTTGCAACCCTCCTTTCTTGTCCCACTACAGATTTAGGAGGGATCTCAGGGAGATTTTTAGTTGCAGTGCAATCAGCCAGGTCAACTTGCTCACTTTCACATGTAGTTTCAGCAACTTTCTTCTCGACTCTCCTCTCCTTGACAATGCTCTTCATAGAAGGCTTCCTCTTTTGTTTATTTACAAGCCTTTTTCTTTTGCGTTTTTCAAATTGAGTACAATCAATAGGAGGCGGGCTAAGAGGGCATTCTTGGTGTTGAGAATGGGGTGGCAGTGGTGTTTGTGCATCAACATTTGGTGGAATATGTTGCTCCTCATCCACATATGTGTACTATGAGAATGATAACTCAACATAAGGCTCTCCCTCAATGTTAATGTGAGAGGGATTTTCCATGATTTGTGCTTCTTCTCCATTGTCACCCCCACACACACATTAACATCAATAGATGCACAAGAGTACCCATGTAATTAGCGCAACCTTGATCATTTTGAGCTGGTGTTCCTATATCTTTTTCTTGATCCATATCCTCAACCTGATCATCAGGATCTATTTGATATCCCCCATCAATGTAGTTCATTTTAACATACGACACCATACTACCATCTTCAACTTGAATAACAGGCACCTCCATGCTCAAAGGAAGATCCACGCCCTATGTTGCTTCATTGTCTTTTAGTTTAGACTCACTATCAGATAAATGACCCATGATCTTTCAGAAACATCAGCATTGGCTTTTTCCTCTTCTTCCCTGATCATGTTAGCCATCTTACAAATTCAAAAGCATGATCAGTATCTTCAACATATATGACAATATCACGACCCCTGTTAAGATGTTCTTTTATCATCATTTTCCCTTTATTATTACTTTCCACCTCAATCCTCTTTTTTTCTTTGATTTCTTACTCGTAGTATGTCACAGGGTTCACTGGAAAATTACACTGTTGATTTACTGCGTCATCCTGTATTTTCATTATGAGATCCAACATACCAAAGAATCTATGATCATTCACCCTTATATTATAGGTCTCATCTTTATGTTTCACAGTCAACCAGATGCCATACCCATCATTCCTCATCTGCATCAACAATTAAGACCTACAAAATGAGCAACTTAATGGTTAAACTCAAACTAACAAAGTAGAGAATGACAATCTATTATAAATGACCAAAAAACCAAATCATGATACTCTTACTAACATAAAATCATGGGAACACACACTAGATAATTGTAGTTTATGATGGTCAATTCACTATTGTCAATGACCAAAAACAAAATCCAAATACCCACCTACACACAAAAGAAAATTGCACCCATTATTGTATCACGACAAACCACTCAAATAAGCAAATCACACTCACCCACACACATCCAAAATCATTCATTTTCTACCCATACACTAAAGCAAATCACACAACATTCATATAAAGTGACAACCATTCATTTTCACACACCCACACATTTCCCAAATCGCACCCATCCATTCATTCAATGGAGTAGAATTTTGGAAAACAAACGATAGCTTAAAAACTCATTATCGCTTATGCTAGGTTCCAAGCGTAGAGCATCAAAGATTCTCATTGTGGGTGCCTTCTATGTGTCCACTTGGTTGAGGGAGAAATCTTTCTCACTTTGTGTTCGCTCAGTTGTTCTCGCACAACAGCTAGTGATGGAAGAAATCAAGTAGGAGAACACTTGCTTCAGGACAAATCGCACAACAATGATGGAAGATTTCAAGAGAGAACACTCGCCCCAACCCAAGTCGGACAAGAGCTTGTTCGTTCCAGGTTTTTCCCATCGCCCTCTGAGGAAAAGACAGAACAAGAAAGTAGTGTTCAATTTTGGGCTTTTTGAGGGTTTTGGGTTTAAATAAGGATATATAGATAAAACATGGAATTAGTCAAGGATATTTTATATTAATTCTCAAAAGGGTAAAACAGGAAGAAAATGTAAAAGTTAACAAACGTTTATGTAGTAGATGGATGGAAGGGTATCTCGTATTAAAAAACTAATCTAAAAGGTATCTTATAGTAATTATGAAAAGGCAGAGGCGTTTGATTGAATTTGGCCAAACTTCAGGGGTATCTGGTGAAAATTCCTTCTACTTCTCTTTGGCCGTATTTTAAACTTATCGTGTTATTTACAAGCTTTTGTAGTTGTAAGTAGTTGCTAATATAATGTTTGTCATAACTATTATTTATTGATAACAAAGGAAGCAAAAGGAAAAAACACAAAGTGTTAATGTTATTTTGATCGGCCAACTCGGTATGATACCGAAGTTCGATACGCGATCAGTCTTGAACTGATAACCGAAGAAGAAGATAAAATATCTAGCGAGATTTACTATATTTGTTAAAGATAAAGAAAATCTCTAAAGATAAGATATTCTCCTAGTATCAGACTATTTAAGGAAAAGAAAGGTTAGAGCAATTAATGCAAAGAGAGAAGATAGTTTGTAAATCGGCTGATCCTTTGGAAGCGAGATTTGAGATCAGGAGTGTAGGTTCGAAGTTAGAACAATAACAAAACTAGAGTGAGTGTTTGTCTATAGATGTCTTGTTAGGACTGTGATTCTAACATGATATGAGAGGGATTGTACTCGTGTAATTGTTGAGAAGAAATTCTCAACGTAAGGTCCTTGTATCAAGTGTGATATGTGAAATTACTCTAATATACAACATTTGTGTTTCCAGCACTTTTGGTCTTTATTCCATCAGTCCTAAACTCACAAAGTAGGAACCTACACAAAGTCCATTCGCAGTTTCTTCTGATGACTCAGATGGGGATGATGACAATGGGGATAAGAAGGTAGAGTGGGTCCCAATTCTGAATGAGCTAGTAGGGGAATTGTTTCCCAAGCATTTGGAGGTTAGCTCTGGCCAAAATGGAGACATAGTTGAGAAGAATATACAATGGAAGGCAGTCGTAGACGAGTCCCAAAAGTTGACAGGGAAAACGGGGCTTAAAGTAAACTGAAGAGCAAGTACGACGTTTTTTCCAGACGCTGGAAAGACTGGCTTCAGCTGAAAGTTGATGAGACAAGCTTGGGCTGGGACAAGAACATTAACATGGTTGATATCGACTCGAGTGGTGGGGAAGAAAGAGAATGGTTAATAACCTTTCAATTTAGTACAAATTTGTAATGGTGCAAAAAACAATTACTTACTGAGATTTCTATCATCTTTGTTGTTATAGGAAAACCCTAAGTTTATGAAATCCAGGAAAGAAGAATTTAGCCCACAACTTGAGGAACACATGCATAATCTGTTTGGTGGTAATTTCGCATGTGGTGCTCGTAAGTTCTCTACCACAGGTCGAGCGAGTTCCAACATTGGGGGATAATGATGACACTATGTCTGAGTATGTACCTGCGATTTTGCATGGCAGCCCTGACGATGTGTGGTCGTACCTGAACCGCATGTCCGGGATAACGATAGCCGACCCAGGTGCTGGTCTATTCAGTATTTGTCCAATTGGCACTTCTCGTTTTTGCCAAACCCCGAAGCAACCTCCTCTCATGGAAAGAGACACTCCTCAAAGGGAGACTCCATCTTGGGAAAAAAACTAGAAGAATACGTTAGTACGAGGAGACATCTATACAACCGAGGCGCATAAATAAGAATATTCTAGCTGTTAGTGAGAGAAATGACATAACAAATAGTTTCAAGAGGCAGATGGTGAATCTCTTTGAGAGAGCACACAAATGAAGAAAGGAATTTACTGTTGGTGATGCATTGGCCCAACTTTACACCCTGGATGGACTAGACCACCAAAGTGACTAGTTTGTCTTTGCATCTACATTAATTGGGGACAATAGAAAACATAAAATTTTATGGCCACAAGGATGATGGCATTGCTTTTAGGTGGATCTTGTATGAGTACAAGAACCATATCCTTGATTGAGAGAGAGTCCATGGACAATTGATATTATGATGTTTCCTTTTTATTCTCCTTTGTCGTGTGTTCGAGATTAGGTTATTTACATTGCAGACATTTCATTTACTAGTAACATTTATTAGAACTACAATTTGTGTGTGTTGTTGTTCTTAAGCGTACAATTTATTAATACCGTTAGTGTAAGGTTAGTCCGTCTTATTTGTGGTTTTTATTCATTGTATGTTACTATTTATAATTACGTGCTAACACAATCATGTTTTTAAAGTAGTGAGACTCAACATGGAAGACGACGATGCTTGTTTGTTCGATGATGAAGATTCCTACACGTAATTCATTACAGCTGTTGATAACTCTGTCCAAACCAACAATACCATCTTAACATCAACAACCCTTTTAGCAACAACCTTAGTCGATAATCCCCCGCCCCTGCCTCGCACTTTCCCTGGACAATTTGAGGGTGGAAAATGGATTGCTGACCTACTAGATTGTCCAAATGATACAAGAATATTCAATGCGTTTAGGATGAACAAGTTTACGTTTACAAGCTTGTGCACACAGCTAGCAGAGAAGTACAATGTCATTGCTACTGGAGGATTTAGTGCTAGGGAGAAAATGGGATCATTTCTACACATACTTGCAAGAAAGCCTCAAATCGGGACACCTCTGAGCAGTTTGGTCGATCTGGGTATGCTATCAGGAAAAATTTCAATGAGGTACTTACTGCAATGGAAGGGTTCGGTCGTGAAGTCGTGAAGCCTCATGATCCAGTTTTCCGCGAGATACCTAATAAAATTGCCAATGCTACCAATCAATGTCATCACTTCAAGCTTAGCTAAAAATTAAAAACAAAATAATTTGTAAACTTTAAAAATCCATTTCTTCAGGAACTTTAATGACATATCTTTTATCACTAAATGTTTGTGTACCTAACAATCTACAGGGTGTAATTGGTGCACTAGACGGTAGCTACATCGATGTTGTTCTACCAAAGGCATTGAAAATGACTAGTAGGGGAGGAAGAGGAATACCACCATGAACGTCTTAGCAATATGCGATTTTGACATGCTGTTCACCTTTGTAGTGATAGGGTGGGAAGGATCAGCTTATGATGCACATGTTCTCTCATAGGCAACAACAAGTTTCAACTACCTAGCACCACCACTTGGTAATTAATGAGCTTTTAATGTTTAAGTATTTAAATTAATTACTTGAAATGTTATATGACTTTATTAACTCCTTCAAGTTGCATCAGGTAAATATTATTTAGGATATAATATTTATGCAAATAGGGATTCCGTTATTACACCGTTTCCATAGCTATATATCATTCGTCACAATGGAGAGTTGCACCGCCTAACGGTCATAACGAGATATTTAATCTAGCCCATGTGTCTTTGAGCAGTTGAATTGAGAGGGCATTCGGTATGCTTAAGCGTTGGTGGAAGATTTAGAAATGCGTGCCCTCTTATACACAGGACGTGCAAAGTAGGATAGTGGCGGCTTGCTTTGCCCTTAACAATTATGTCTGCCTGTTAGATCTCTTGATTCAATTTTCAACTATGTCCAAAATGAGTACGAAAGGAGTGAACGACATAATGACAATTTTGTGATGATGAAGTTGTCGATGAGGTGCAACAAAACAATGAATCGGATCCTACTGCAATGAATGTTGCCCATGATGGTATCACTGCTCTTTTAATGGCAGATAAGGATATGTATTCGTAGTTGCATGGCCGTTTGTGTTCTTTTAAGTTAATTTTGTTGTTTTATTTAAGAACCTTAGTTTGGTTTTATTTCATGTGTTTGTACCTTTATGTGGGATTTGATTAACAACACTGTTACAATATTTAACTTATGAAACTATTATTAGTAATTGTAAGATTGTAATGTTTACAAAGGTATCAAAACCGATTATTGTACTATGATAATTTAAAACATAGCAGAACGCTCCGTGCAACGAATATTTACTAACTGAAGTATAGATAGCTAACTATAACAATTCAATGACATTTCTGTAATTGAAGTTAACTTCCTAGCAGTGTGTTCTAAAAACGCCTAATTGGCAGCTACACCCAGTAGCTGGCAATTGCACCCTGTAGCTGACATCAAACGGACGCAATAAATATTTTAATACAATTTTAGACAGTTCAATTCATTTCACTCTACTCCATCTGTTAAACCTCATAAGCTAGCTAAACACAATTTAAGTATCACATCAAATGATTTCTAAATTGACTCCAGTTAGTCTTATTTAACATTGTCCCGTTTAATCTCAATCCAAACACAACATTAATGTTTCATTTAGGGTAAGAGTCAATCTTTTAAAGTACATTGTGCGACTACAGAAGGATACATTTCTATGTGGGCATAATAAGACATTCAAAGGATGTTTTTAGACGTGAAGTTATTAATCAACCATAGAAATCCTCATAAACCCTTGAGAATTCATTTTAGGAGCTTCTATGGGAGACAAAAAATGCCCAATTGATGCACGAGCTGCTCCAAAATTAGATCACATTCAACGAAAGACTGAGTAAGGATACCACACAACAATACGGGAAAGGTAAAACTTAGACAATAGGTAAGAAGCATTTAGAGACTCCAAGATGACGGAAGTGCTAAGGGCCACCATAATAAAACTCATAAGAGTTCTGGGATTAAAGTCTGTGCATAACAAATTTGCACAACTTATTAGAAGAGAATAAGGAAAGGAGATAAAATAAACTTGTCATTGTGAAAGGAAAGGAAGAAGTAAGTCGAGAGAACTCACCACCTAAGAGTTTAAGTATAAAACGAATAAGGTTCAAGATAGTCGTTAGCAAAAATAACCTAAACTAAATGACAATTACCAGACTACCTAAGCTAAAACAGGAAGAACAAAAAAAAGGGGATACCCAACAACAAAACATCCTAACTCCCCCCATTTAACATATAAGAAACTAATAAAATTTTCAGTCCTTGCTATCCAAAATCTTCACTCCATGCTTTCTAATCAAATAGGGATAATTCCTTCCTGGAAGTGACTTAGTTAACAGGTTTGCCAGCAGATTCTTGGAAGAGACAAATTCAACAAAGATCAGCCCTTCTTACAACTTTTGGTGCACAAAATGAATGTCCAGCTCAATATTCTTTGTTCTTTCATGTAGCACTGGATTCCTAGCTTTATAAATCGCAGCCTGGATATCTAACTTTGTAGGGATTGGCTCGACATTAGGGACTCCAAGCTCCTCTAGCAACCTTCTTATCTAGTTGATCTACGTTGTAACTTGTCTCGTTGCCTTATATTCAAAGGGCTTCTGCCTAAACAAGCAAAACATCCACTTATAGAATGTCTAGTATTAGGACAAGCTACCTAATCAGCATCACAATAAGCTGTTAAATTGAAATATGTTTTTTTATTATTGAAGAGCAATCCATAACCAAGATTGCCCTTGATATATCTTAGAGTGTGTAAAGCTGACTGTAAATGTAAATCTGTTGGAGAATCCAGAAATTGACTCAAAACTTGTATGGCAAAACAAAGATCTGGCCTACTGTGAGAAAGAAAGCTCAATCTTCCTACAAGACGCCTATAAACACTAGGATTCCAAGGCATTTCCTTTTCCTTTTCTTAATTTAACATTCAAATCTAAGGGACTGGAAGTAATCCTTTTATAAGAACATATGAACTCAGCAACTAATCCCTACTGTAAGCTATCTGCATTAAAACTATACCCTCTGCAGTACGGAGAAACTACATGCCTATGAAAAGATGTAGTTATCCTAAGTCCTTAATCTTAAACTATCAGTCAAGGTCTAACTTAGCAGCAGATGCAATAAGGTTAACATCATCTCATGTAATAAGGATATCATCAACATAGACAAAAAGGAGGCACAACTTGTTATTAGGATTTTTAAGGAAGAGTGAATAATTTATTAAAGACTGTTTGGAACCTAAAATTTTCAGAAACACACTAAGATTTTGGTGCCACTGTCTAGAAGCATGTTTTAAGCCATACAGGGACTTTTTCAGCTTGCAAAACTTGCCTGAATGTTTAAAAGAATGCCCCTCTAGTATCTCTATGTAAAAAACCTCTTCCTAGTCTCCAAGAAGAAAAGCATTATTAATGTCTAATAGTTATATAGACCAATTTCTTTTAGCAGTGACTAAGCAAGGCTCCAGTAGTTGTAAACTTCACTACCGAAGAGAAAGTCTTCAAATAATATATGCCATACTTTTGTATGAAGCCTTCGGGAACTAGTCTAGCCTTGCACCTTTCTCAAGAGCCATCAACTTTGTATTTATACCTATAAACCCATTTGCATTTGATCTCTTTCTTTCCCTCAGGTAATTCAACTATGTCCCAAGTATTATTCCTATCAAGGGCTTGGAATTCTTCCTGCATAGCCTCTCCATGTGTGATCTTTGACTGCATGTAACAGGTTCAATTTCTCTTTCCGTGGTAGAATAAGAACAAGCATGCTTAGAAAGAGAAAAGAAATGGTTTCTAGACAACTTGGACTTTGTAATACTGCTCTCTTCATCTAATAGGTTAACTTCAAAATCATAAACTTTATCCTAGGCAAAATAAGAGGTAATGCAGTTTACTTTAGCTATTCTATCACACAAAATCTAAGAAAAAGGATATGATAAAAACTTATCTTTAGATGTTGTTGAAGACAGGTTCACAACATAATCCTGAAGGTGCCTTGGAGGATGTCTTTCCCTTGTAGATCTCCTAGTGGGAACCCCTTCTGTTTCAAGGTGAAGTGTTTCAATTGATTCCAGCTCTAAATGATTAGAATCCTCTTCATGATGAGGTTGTTGTGTACCATCCTGTGTATGCCCCAAGTCTTCAATAAATTCATCACTGTGTGTTGCTTGAATTAAGATTCCTTCATACTCATCAAAGGAGAAGTCATGACTTGGAACTAAGGCCTCCTATACCTTCTGGTCATTGTTCTCAAAAGGTGTTCTCCACTTAACAGGTTCATCATTCTCATAAATAAACAGGTTAGAAGTATCATTGGAACTCATTCACTCATATCATCAGTGAAAAATTTCTGAAAGGGTAGAGATTTTTATGAAACGCGACATCTCTACTACAAATAACTTTATTATAGTCAAGATCTAAGGACTTTTATCCTTTCGCTCAATGAGGATACCCTAGAAATAAAGCCTTGATAGATTTTGAAGCAAACTTATCACGCTAATTTTTATTTATATTAACAAAATATAAACATCCAAAGCACCTTAATTCATGTTAGTCAGGTTTTACCTTGTAAAAAAGTTCAAAAGGACTCTTGAAATCAATACTGCTAAGAGGCATTCTATTAATCAAATAGGTGGAAACTAAAATGCTATCTCCCCATAATTTTGTAGGCAAACTTGAATGAAACATCAAAGCTCTGGTGGTCTCTAAAAAATGTCTACGCTTGCACTCCACGACACCATTTTACGGTGGTGTCTGGGGTGATGAGTGTCCAGATGAGCATGTTCTAGGGGTGTACTTCATATGTTTTATCAACAATTTTCATGCTTATTTCTTCACTCTAGCTAGTTTTGTGATTTACTTATGTTTACACATTTACTACTTAAACAGGGGGAATAAAATATCTAGGAGAAAATTAGACGAAGAGAGGAACGCGTGGGCGCAAGTGGATCCAAAATTGGAGCTAAAATGAAGAAGATATAGCGTTTTGAAGTTTAACCCCCTGGTGGACCGACCCATGTGGGTCAGTCTGACTCAACCAGGGGCTACTGGAACCGATCGACCCAGGAGACCGCCCTAGTCGATCGGTTGAAGTGATGATTTGCTCTCTGCATACAACCACCCCAACCTAGTGAGTCGGTCGAAATGGAGTTTTGCTCTCTGTATTCGACCGCCCCAGTGGGTCGGTCGGATTAAAATTGCACACGTGCTTTTGTCTTCCAGAGGAGATCAACCCACACAACCGTCCCAGTTGGTCGGTTGGGCCAAAAATTTGCCCAAATTCATGTTTTAAAATGTAAAAACAGAAGAAAGGAGAGGGAGGCTAGAACAAGTAGAGCGGGGTGACGGGGAAGAAGAAGAAAAGAAGGAAAAGAAAAAGAAAGGAAAGGAAGAAGACGAGGAAGAAAAGAAGAAGCTTACCTTCATTGAAGCCCTTATTCGACCTCCATGACTAACTCTTCTCCCTTTTCACTTAATTGTGCTCTAATGCTTGAGTAGTCTCTATGTAGTTTGGGTAGGGGATTTTGCCCCAAAATCCCTAAAACCTCCATTTTTGTACCTTGAACTTGTTTTATGCTCTATTTTAGTCTTTGTGCTTAATGAATATGATTATTGAGTGTGTATGGCTTCTTGTTTACATTTGGTTTGGGTATTTGATTAGGGTTTTCTCAATCAATTGTTAATTTTCTTAATTGGTTGGATTAACATTTTCGATTAGTTTAGCATTAATGTAGATTTATATGGATGTGCATAAGGAAGTAGAAACATATACCATTGGGGATTAGAACTCTATACTCTAAAATTGGTGAATCTTGAGGCTAGACTGCACTACAACTTAGGGGGAATTTGAGCTTTGTGATGCCGATTGATCCGAGGTTTAGCTAATTAAGAATAACAGTAAAATCAGTTAGGATTAGTAGATTAGGATTTGGTTTCTAGTTTATTAAGTTTTATCGTTGTTTAGGTATAAGCTCGAGGGTCGACAACCGGTAGTAAGGGGTGGATATGCGGGCTACATCTATCCTAGGTTAGTTAGTTTAGTTTATTGATTTCCTTTGTTTCTCCATTTATCAACCCAAACTACAAACCCCCCCCCCCCCCCCAAACAATTTACATTTATGCACTTTTGTTTATATTCTTGCACATTTACTAAATTGATAATTAGCTAGATAGTTACACAGTGTTTGCACAAGTTTTTCCCGTTGTCGGGGATTTCTGTCCAACTATCTGGTTTATTATCTGTTTAGTTTTTGTGCATAGTTTTCACTTCCTTTATTTTCTCCTTTTGTGTATAAATTTTTGTTTCTTTCCTTTGTAGGAACTTTTATCTAATCGGTGGTCACTATAATCAAGCAGGAGGTCGGTATGCACTACAAGAAAAAACAGATTTAGCTACCAATGATTTGCTACCACACATATATTGGTAGCTACTTTCAAAAATTGCTACTGATTTTTAATGGTACTAACATAGTGGTGTCTATTTTGCTACAACAACGACAATGGTAGCTAGATTTTTTAAACGGTAGCCAAATCGCTATCACCTGACAAGACAGCTACCATTAGTAGTAGCTATTTTTGATTTCATCTTGGTTCTTTTTGTAAGAACAATTTAGCTACCAATGTTGGTAGCTAAATTACGGAATAGCTACTGTAACATGTGGCTAATTCAATCATGGTAGCTATTGTGCCACTATTAAAGCAGCAGTAGCGAAAAATATTATAACTAGTAGCTAAGTTGCTACTAAAAGTTGCTACTACCAAATAGATAAGCTAAGTTAATAAAATTGCTACTAACACTGATCACGGTTGCCATTCTGCTACTGTTTAGGCGTCGGTAGCGAATATTTTTAGCAAGCCTAAAAATTGTTACTATCTTTAAGTATGAAATTGCTACCGACTAATGATGTTAATGAGATTATGACTAATATTGTGCTACATTATAAAAAATGATAGCTAATATTTTTAAGTGATAGCAAAATTATAATTCTCTTATAATTTAAATGTGTGATACGTATATAATTCAATTTCGAAATTGCTACTGACTAATAATGCTAATAAACTTTAGTTGATATTATGCTAGAATACAACAAATGAATGCGGTATCAAAATTATTATTCTTGTAACTTAAACTTGTGATTACTACATAGTTTGAAATACTAACCTATACTACTGCCATAGTGGACATGTTATCTTTTTATATAAATTTTTAAATTTTTAAAATTTTTTCAATATAGTATATTGGTTAGCTTTTAGCTATCAAAATTTTGAAAAAGAACAATAATTAAATAAAAATTGTCTAATTCGTGAACAAGAATTAAACTATATACTACTACTAGAATTTATTTTATCATATAAGATATATTTAACATAATATATTTTTGATATTATAATATTTTTAAGTCTCAAAGTATCACACATATTAATACATTATTAAATAGAGTAAAAGTATTAATTATTTAAATTAGTACATATTTTGATTAAAATTTACAAAATTAATATAAAAATAGTAGTAATAATTTAATTAGTTAAGTGTGTATATATATGTGTGTGTTTATATATATTTAATTTAATACAGTTTTTATTACTATATGATACTTTTATTTACAAAAGCCACATAAACTAATAAAACATAAAAAATTAAAACTAATAACAATTTAAATTAGTTGACGTGTAGGTTAAAATTTTCAAAGTTAGTTTTAATTTTTAATTTACAAAACAACACACAAATTAATAGGATTTTGAAAAATAGTAAAGTTAAAACAATTTAAATTAGTCAAGATTATACAATATTATACATCTATTAAATTTAAAAATATTATATTATACAAATTTACAAAAACAAAATATATTATTTAAAATTTTTAATTTTCATGTAATGATGTATATTATATTAGTATTTTTAACATTATATAATCTTAATTATATAAGTAACTTTACATAATTATTATCTTTTTTATATAATTTCTGACATTTCAAGATTTTTAAAAGATATATGTATATTTTTTAATTTTTTATAATTTTAAGCCAATAATTACTTAAATTTTATTAGCTTTATTATTTTGGTTGCATTAAATTAATTGTTATATTATATAATCGGCCATATATCTATTTTATTAATTTTAATATATCCCTGGTTTGATCATGTCTCGGCAAAAACTTCCATTTATATTTACAGTATCAAACATTCAATATATACACGTAGTTTCTATATATGATGTGAATAACTATCATGACACAATGGTTAAGACATTCTATATTCATCCCAAACATCACGGGATCGATTCTTGCTCTATGCACATTTTAACACACTAGTTTGAATTAAATATGTCATTGGTATGGAGGTCTATTTATACTCATACGTTGTAAGGTCCGATCCTAGATGTGTACACATAATAAGTCAAGTTACGCGGGCACATGGCTCTCACTTCTTGTGGGATTGAATGGTGGTGGTGCCCATTGTTCAGTAGTAGTGTAGAGCTAGCTATATATACCATTCTAGTATGGATTTTGTTATTGCTATACTAGTAGCAACTTTGATACTGCTTTGCTAGTAGTCATTTTGCTACCAATATTTTAGTAGCGATTTTGTTACTGCTACACTAGTAACGATTTCGCAACTGTTATACTCGAAGCCATTTTGCTACTATTACACTGGTAGCCATTTGGCTACTACATTCTAAAACGGTAGCAATATCTAGCTATAGGAAAAGTAGTAGCGAGACCAAAGCGAAATAGCTACCGCATTCCAAAACAGTAGCTATTTTTAATTTAGCCACTAGGACCTTTGCTACCACTGTATATCAGTAGCTAAATCATAAAATGCGGTAGCCCGTTGTGTTTAGCTACCAAAACTGATGATTTAGCTACTGATATACAGTGGTAGCTAAATCTGATTTTTCTTGTAGTGATGGCTGGTCGTATGGCTATTCCTATGTCGTAGACAATTACAACCTTTGGACTGTATGCCAAAGGTGCGGAGAGTTTCATGAGGGTTATCCATGTCCGGTTGCGATGTCAAGATTGGAGGCTCTCATGGAGGATTCCACCTCATCCATCAAGTTTGCGCACCAAGCAGTTGAGTTAAAGTTTGCTGAGCAAAGCACCTTCAACATGAACGTTCAAGCTTGGCTATATCAGATTGAGCAACAACTTGAGAGTGAAACAATTCAAGAGGTGGAGCAACCTACTGAGGATTTGAGTTTCACTCCCTCTCTTTCCCTGTGTGAATCAAAGAGTGCATCGCCACTCAGCCACCAAGCTTGATTATGAAGACAACTCATCAGAAGATTGTTTTCAGTTCGACTTCATGAAGTTTCTCTATCTGAAGTCAACTACCAATTTGTCTCCTCCTCTTATTTGTTTACCAAGAAAATGAGGAAGCTTACATCCTCAACCTTAAGGATGAGGAGTCAATGCCTCCCTCCGTTTCTTCAGAGGAGAGTGCCACCATCGACTTCAAGGAGCCACATACCTCTCAAGTTGATGTTCATCAAGGCTCTTCCTATAAGCCTCACCCCAAAGATGAGGATTTCTACATCCTCGAAACTAAAGAAGAGGAGTCATCTCACTTTGATCTTCACCTGGAGGATTAAGGCCTTTCCCACTTATGCACCAATATTGAAGTTAGGTGGAAGCTCAAAGTCCACCCGTTAAGTGTGGAGGCCACCTTCCCATTCGGTCCCCGACCAGAGCTAGAAGACAAATTCCACCCCCGGAGTTCTCCCTGCACCACTCAGTGAAGATAAGGAAGTCTTTATCCTTAAATTTGAAGAGGAGACTCCACCACTATTTAATCCTAGCACCAAGGATCAACTACCTTAACACTTCCACCTCGAGAAAGATTGGTGGAGCTTATATTATCAAATCTTCAGTGTTGAGATAACATTTCCCTTTGATCTGGGTCGTTCTTCAATGTTATATGATGGTCGCCCCACCCACCCGTTGAAACCGACTTCAACATTTATATTCGATCCTGGATGACTTTAAGGTGTAATGGTCTAGCCAAAGACCTTAAAGATGGACAGCTTCCCAGGAGGTAACCCGAATGAAATTTCTTTCATTTCCGTTTTATGTTTACTTATTTTTAGTTCTTAGGTCCTCATTTGATTTTATTTTTGCTAACTCTTATCTTAGTTGTAGTTTAGTTGCTTCTATTGTCTTATACAGGTGCAACTTCGTGTCTACACCGCGACCAAGCTGCGCTACTTTGATACTAAAGCTCAAGTGAGGGGGAGTTCTTTCAATGCAAGAAACAATAATCTCAGGGGGGGGGAGGGTACTAGTTTAAATTATTTTGTAACTCTCGTTCTCTTCTTTCATGTTTTTTTCCACTGGAATCTGCCTCCGTGGATAGTTTTTGTGCTATAGTGCTTGTTTGCATCTATTGTGTTTTCTCTTGTGCCGGTTTCCTGGAAAGGTCCTCTGAAACCTTCCTCGGTTTGTATGGTGAATAATGATGACATTTTCAAATCTAAGTGTGGGGGAATGACCTTTTTCGGTGAATCGTGTGCTTAATTTTTCAATCCTTATGCTTATCTTGCGTTTGTCAAAAATAAAAATCTTGGACCCTTGTGATGTGAGTTGTTCTCATTAAGAACAAATACTCTTATGAATTGTGTGATAAATGCTCAAAATTTTTCTTTTTGATTGCTTCTGAGGAGCATTTTTTATGCGATGTGGTTAAATGATTTGTAATGGTTGAATTTTCCTTGCTTATGGGTTCTTTCTATCTTCTTTCTTAGGGATTGCGAAGGTTCCTTCTTTATGAAAATTCTTTAAGGGACATGTGAGACGCCATTGGTAACCAACAATGGGAGTTGAGTGTTCTTAAATGCAAATGCTACATGCCAAATTTTTAACTCCTCATATTTTATGAAAAAGTGAAACAAATATATAAATCTATTTTCCCTTTTGTTTTTTCCTCAATGCCCATTCTTGAGAGAAGTCAGCCATGGTAAAAGTTCTTCAAGTTACCTAATTCTTACAACTTTGAAGCACTCTAGATCATATATACCATGAAAATATAGATTTTATTTTTCCCTAAGCACACCCATGCCACCACTATGGCATGATTCACACTCCTCAAAGGTTTTAATCACTTTATACTTCTTCTCTTAACCTACACTCATGATAGTATTTGTTAGTCTTAAGAATTCTGCAGTTGCTTGGGTGCTTGGTTTTGCTTGAGAACAAGAAAAAATGTAAGTATGGGGGGTGTAATGAGTGTCCAAATGATTATGTTATAGGGGTGTACTTCATATCTTTTATCAACACTTTTTATGCTCGCTTCTTCACTCTAGCTAGTTTTCCTTTAGTTTTGTGATTTGTTGATGTTTTACACATTTTTTCCTTAAATAGGAAAAATAACATAACTAGAAGCAAAGTAGATGAAAAGAGGAACGCGTGGGCACAAGCGGATCCAAAATTGAAGCTAAAACAAAGAAGCTAGAGCGTTTCAAAGTTCGGCCCCTTGGTAGACTGACCCATGTGGGTTGGTCCGACTCATTCAAGAGCTACTGGAACCGACCGATCCACTACCGACCCAGGAGACCGCCCTAGTGGGTCGGTAAAAGTGAAGTTTTGCTCTCTACATACGATCGCCCTAACCCTAGTGAGTCGGTCGAAGTGGAGTTTTGCTCTCTATAGTCGACCACTCCAGGCAACTTCCCATTGGGTCAGTCTGATTAAAATTGTGCACGTGCTTTCGTCTTCCAGAGGAGACCGACCCCAGCGACCGCCCCAGTGGGTCGTTCGGACCAAAAATTCACCTAGATTCACCTTTTGAAACACAAAAACAGACTAAAGGAGAGGGAGGCTAGAACGTCCAGAGCAAGTGACGGGAAAGAAGAAGAAAAAGAGGGAAAATAAGAAGAAAAAAAGGAAGAAGAAGAGGAAGAAAAGGAGGAGAAGCTCACCTTCATTGAAGCCCTTCTTCAACCTCCTTGGCTAACTCTTCTCCCTTTTCTCTTAATTTTGCTCTATTGATTGAGCAATCTCTATTTAGCTTGGGATGGGAATTTGCCTCAAAATTCCTAAAACCTCCATTATTGTACCTTGAACTTGTTTTATGCTCTGCTTTAGTCCTTGTTCTTAATGAAGATGATTATTGGGTGTTTATGGCTTCTAATCTTGTTCACATTTGGTTTGGGGATTTGATTAAGGTTTGCTCAATCAATTGTTAATTTGCTAAATTGGTTGGATTAACGTTTCTGATTAGTTAGCATTAATGTGGATTTATATGGATGAGCTTACGGAATTATAAACCTATACCGATGGGGATTAGAACAATAATGTACTCTAAAACTGATGAATCTTGAGGTTAGACTACATAGTTAGTTTAGTTTGATTGATTTCCTTTATTTCTCCATTTATCAACCTAAACTACAAAACCCCCAAAACAATTTACATTTATGCACTTGTGTTTATATTCTTGCACATTTACTAAGTTAATAATTAGCTAGATAGTTGCAAAGTCTTTATGGATACGACACTTGTTAACTGCTTCGCTTGGGTTCAATGGCCACTCATTTACAATTTATATAATATATTTTGTACAATGGAGGGCAAGTAGTTTGATGAATAATGCCATTCTCTTTAAGAAAATTAGAGGCAAATCTGGAACTCCCAAGTTCATATCCATTATTGGTTCTAAGGATCTTAACTTTCTTATTAAATTGTGTTTCAACAAGCTTAAAGAACTGAATAATGAGATAAAAAGAATCTGTTTTTGAAGAACAAAGGTGAGTCCAAGTAGCTCTACTTCTATCATCTACCAAAGTGAGAGAGTAATATTTTCCATCTAGGTCTTGGTTTTGTAAGGACCCCACAAATTAGCATGAATCATGTCAAAAATGGCATTTATGATACTTGATTGAAAGGGCAATTCATGACTCTTTGCTCTTGAACAGGACTCGCAAACAAACTGTTTATTCACCAATCTTACATCGGTAATCTCAAGCCTAAGTATCTTGTCCTTTGGCATATGCCTTGTCTATGATTCCAAAGACTAAACAAATCCTTTCAATCATAACCTAGACTAATTGCCTTATCATTACATGTAAGAGAAACAGATTTCCTTAAGTTCTCTATTGTTCAATCTCGATCCAAAATATAAAGGCCTATGTAGACATGTCCAATCAGCATAGCCCTTTTCTCCTTATAACCTTGATAGAAGCAACATGTAGCATCGAAATAAAACTTCACTTTCATATGGTTAGACAACTTGCTTATAGAAGCCAAATTAAATTTAAATGCAAGAATAAACAAGATATGTGTTAAAGTGATAAAAGAGTTTAACCTAATATCACCAACAATTATAACGTATTGTGGGTAACCATCTGGCATATCCATAATAAGAGATTTTCAAGAACAATATAATTATGAAAGAGGGTCAAATATCCACACTTGTGGTCTAAAGCACCGGTGTCAAAGTTCCAGTCTAGTAACACAACTTTTCTATCATGGTTCACTTGAATCGCAAAATTATCACAATGGTGCACATTTAAACAATCAGAAGTTTCAGAAGATTTATGGACAAACCCATAGTTTAAAGATTCAGTGCTTGAGATTCTTTGATGTTGGACTGATCCTTGCTGATATAATCAAGTAATTCCGCTATTCGCTGGTTGCTGAGAACACCACCGAGAGGGTCCTTTGGTGTCTCCTTCACGTACTCATCCTTGTTCTTCTGTAATTGCTTTCATTAGCACTGCTTGTTTGATTTGGGCCTATGGGATTTCTTCAATTTGGAGGGAAGCGAATCTTCTGGAAACACTTATCGTCCGTGTACCCTTGCTTGTTACAATATGTGCACTGGAGACTCGATCGTATAGGGTTAGACGTTGTAGTTGACCTAGAACTGTTTGACAGTTGAATTATGTTCCCATTGATAACCGCTCTTCCTTGTTGGTGGAAATGTGAGAGAACTTCCTTCTGGGGCGTGGACGTACAAATCTGCTTTTGTCTCTCTTCTTGAACCAGAATCACAAACACTTGTATGAATTTATCACTCCCTTTGCAATTGTAGGACGGTAATTCTTGTGTAGCATCGACTTTATCCTAGAGTGTCTTGATATTTGAAAAAGAAATGCAAATTGTGGCAATTCTTGCTTAGTGTTTTCCAACTGGTGCTCAAGATCGTAAACCCTAGTAGCATTGGTTTGGTCGTACCTAATGTAAAGTTCTTTCCAAAGTTGCAAAGAAGTTTGGGAAAAATGATGGATTTCACTATTCTTCTCTCTAGCGCCATTAGTATCCAAGACCACACCATGTTGTCGCATTGTTTCCAGGCCTATTCTTTAGTGCTGGAGTCGGTAGGCTTCTTGAATGTTCCATCATTGAAGTCGATCTTATTCTTGGATTCTCTTGCAATACTCAATTGGTGTTTCCTATAGGGGAAGCCCTAACCTTCGCATTTTGCTGCAATCAAACTACCGGGATGATCCGAACTGCTTAAATACAACACCAACTTCAATGCCCAAACTTGGTGAGTTGTTGGAACCCAACACAGTATGTTTCTCCTTTCTGGTGGAATTTCCGTCATCAGTCATTGTTTGAGATTAGGGCTAGAAAGAAAAGAAAGGGACTCAAAACGAGAAATGAAGAAAAGGAGAGAAAGAGGACGACAAGAATCTTAAAGAGAACATAGAAGAAAACGCCTAAAGAGGAAATATCACTGTATCTTGCTCTGATACCATAATAAAACCCACAAGAGTTCTGAGATTGAGAGTATGCGCAGAACAACTTTGCACAGTTTCTTAGAAGAGAATTAGGAAATGAGAGAAAATAAACTTGTCATTACGAAAGGAAAGGCAGAAGTAAGTCGAGAGAACTCACCCCCTGGAAGTTTAAGTACAAAAGGAATAAGGCTCAAAATAGTTGTTAGCTAACAAAACCTAAACTAAAATGACAATTGCCAGACTACCTAAGCTAAAATAGAAAGAACAAAATAAATAAGGGAAGACCCAACAATAAAACATCTTAACACACGAAGATGGAGATGCCAGAAATGGGTTGATCGGCCGAGATGACATACTAAGAGATGCTAGGATCAACATATGGATTAGTGGACTGCTCTCATGGATTGACAAGCTCAACAATAATGAGATGCAAGGGGATTCAGATATCTTCCAAATAACATACTCATAGCACTCATAAAATGTTGGTATAGGATAGAGAGAACTGACTTTTTTTCCCTAGGGGTACACAAAGCATCTATTTATACAGAGTGGGGTACATGAGAGAATCCCAATTACTTAAATATAAATTTATAATTTACTTGATAAGATGTATAGTTCACCATAAATATATGCATTTTTAAGATAACTAACTTTCTTTGATAAAACGCCTTGAGACACGTTTATAAGAAAATTAAGGCAAACATACCTAATATTGGTGTCATAATTATATTTATTGTTGCAATTTTGTTTCATTTTTGAAAATTACAGTTGTAGTTTTCTTTAGCTAATGAAATGCATACTTATTTATTTTTCGAAAGGAAATATATGAAATATACTTATTTAATATCAAATCGGACACATAAGTTGAGCTAGCGCGCGTCCTTCCAAATTCCAATACCAACAGAAAAAACAAAGAGCTCTCCCCAAATCCATTAGTGTGCACCGCAACAATGATCAAAACCGTGTCCGACTGCTTCGTCAAGCCAAAATGCGAACCAGATAACGCGAAAAAACCAGTCCACTTATCACCATGCGACCTCTCACTTCTCTCTGTGCACTACAACCAGAAGGGCCTCTTGTTCGCCAAACCTTCTCCTCTTACAAGTTTCATCTCTATCCTGACAAAACTAAGAGAGAGTCTTTCCGAAACTCTGGTTCACTTCTACACTTTGTCAGGCCAACTGGAGACCATAGTTGATGAGGTGGAGAACACCAGTGTCATATTCATAAACCCTAGTAAAGGGCCCGGGGCGAAGTTCATCCACGCGTCCGCCTTGGAGCTTACTGTTGCTGATATCTTATCTCCGATGGACGTTCCTAAAGTGGTGCATTCGTTTTTTGACCGTAATGAGCTTGCAGTCAATTATGATGGTCACACGAGGCCTTTGTTGAGTGTCCAGGTTGTTTAATTTGTTATTCATCAAGTTGTTAATGGGTATTTTGTGCTGATTAATTCATTTTTGGATATCCTCTTCGCGTGTTTGTCGTGGTGGTTATATGGTTTCGTTGCTCTGATTTGTTTCTTTTCTGGTAGGTTTTGTTTCTTTCTGATAATTTTTTGTTACTTTGTTGTGCTTGATAATAGGAACAGCAAGTATTGCTATCAAAACTAATTAGTTTGTTTCCTTTTGAAAAACAAACTGAGATGTCATTTCTGGATAATTAAGGCAAATAGAATAGTACCCTCAATATAATTGGAAAGTTACCTCAAAAGAATTATTGTTCACACATATGGTATGGCACCAAAAAAGAAGGGTGTATCATATGCCCAGCAAAATAGTACTCGTATTCATGAGAATTTAATGCGCGCAGGTCACTGAACTGTACGATGGAGTCTTCATTGGGTGCACCATCAACCACATGTGCGTGGACGGAAGATCTCACTGGCATTTCTTCAGCGTTTGGTCAGAGATATTTCAGTCATATCACAAAGGAATGGAAGTCAAAAGCTACCCAATCTCACGGCCTCCAATCCAAGATCGGTGGGTCATAGATCAATCCAAGCAGTTGATCAAACTTCCATTCACCAACCCAGAAGAGTTCATTAGGCGAGTCAGGCCTCTTCCTTCTCTCAGGGAAAGAATCTTCCATTTTTCCGCTGAATCGGTTTCCCAAATCAAAGCTCGAGCCAACTTTGATCTTGGTGAAAACAACAACCTCATCTCCTCACTGCAGGCGTTGTTGACATTAACTTGGAGGGGAATTACAAGGGCACAAAAACTACCATATGATCAGGAGACGAAATGTGCATTATCTGTTGACATAAGAGTTAGATTAGACCCACCTTTATCCCAGGATCATGTGGGGAGTTATATCCAATCTGTTCAGGGAGTTTGCAAATCTGGGGAGTTGCTGGAGCAGAACTTGGGCTTGGGAGCTCTGTTGCTGAACCGAGCAGTTGCAGCTCATGGAGACAAAGCGGTGCGCGGTACGGTCCAGAAATGGATTAATTCACCGTTCATTATCCAACTTCCGGGTGCGGGAGGAGCTGAGGATTCAGGGTTTGTGAGAATAGGCAGCTCGCCGAGATTTGATATCTATGGGAATGAGTTTGGGATGGGGAAAGCATTGGCTGTTCTTAGTGGGTATGGGAATAAGTTTGAAGGGAAGGTTATAGCTTACCCTGGAAGAGATGGGGATGGAAGCATTGATCTTGAGATATGCCTGTTGCCTCATAGTATGAGTGCTCTTGAATTGGATGAGGAATTCATGGCAGCTTGTTTTTAATTAGCCTAGTGAATGTCACTGAGTGATGCACATTGCAGGGACACCCAATTATTTGTAACTCCCCGTCTTTCTAACTTTCATCTTTCAATTAATATCTTGATACTTTTGTAACCCTTTGTCTTTTTAACTTCCAACTTCTCTTTTCTTTCTCTTTGCCTCAAAATTGTCACTAGTACAAATAAGGCCTATTTCAGCGGTTGTTTTGGGCCTATTTCGGCGGTTCTGAACCGCCGAAATGGGGTGCGCCGAGATAGGTGTGCGACCCTATCTCGGCGGTTGAAAAACCGCCGAAATAGACTACCTATTTCGGCGATTGTTAGCTAAGAACCGCCGAAATAGGTGCGTTTTAAAATTAAAAAAAACACACCTATTTCGGCGGTTCCTAGCTAACAACCGCCGAAATAGGTCTATTTTTTTTAAAAAAAAAACACCTATTTTGGCGGTTCCTAGCTAACAACTGCCGAAATAGGTCTATTTTTTTCAAAAAAAAAAAATCGATACTATTGTCTCGTCTTCAACCTCTCGCTCATGAGATGCAGCAGTTCCAGTGATTCATATGAGGCGCAGGCACAAGATGATAATGACAGAGGCAAGAGCATGTATGCTTCTTGTTCGCCAAAAAGAAAAATATAAGTTTGAGTATATTACCGGCTCCAGAATGAACTACTTCAGCCCCGTCTTCAATCTGGTGAGTGAGATGCAGCGGTTTCAGTGATTTGTCACTACATAGGCGCAAACACAAGAAGAGAATGAAGAGATGCGCAGACAAAACAAAGAGAATGAAAGGCGTAGAGCATGTATGTAGCTTGTTCTCCAATGAGAAAAAGATAAGTTTGAGTATATTACCGGTTCTAGAATGAACTACTTCAACCCCGTTTTCAATCTGGTGAGCGAGATGCAGAGAGGAGCGCAAAGCATGTATATTCGCCAGTTAGAGTTGCAAAATTACCGTGAGAGGAGAGATATGAAGAGCAGTTGCGATATATATAATGAAATAAAGTCTATTTCGGCGGTTGCTAGCTAGGAACCGCCGCAATAGACTGAAATTTTCCCGCGGTCTGAATTTTTTGAAAAATAACCGGGAAAACAGGCTTCCGAAAATTTTAGTTTAAAAAAAGGCACCTATTTCGGCGGTTCCTAGCTAGGAACCGCCGAAATAGGCTGAAATTTCCCGGCCGACCGAATTTTTTGAAAAAAAAAACCGGGAAAACAGGCTTCCGAAAATTTTATGTCTAAAAAACGGCACCTATTTCGGCTGTTCCTAGCTAGGAACCGCCGAAATAGGTGCCTTGAAAATTCTATGTCAAAAAAAGGCACCTATTTCGGCGGTTCCTAGCTAGGAACCGCCCAAATAGGTGCCTCGAAAATTCTATGTCAAAAAAAGGCACCTATTTCGGCGGTTCCTAGCTAAGAACCGGTGCCTTTTTTTAGACATAGAATTTTCGGGGCACCTATTTCAACGGTTGTTGTTACAACCGCCGAAATAGGGGCGCCAAAATAGGTGTTTTTGTACTAGTGTGTATTTATATAGAGTAGCTTCGCCATGCATTACACAAGTTCAATGAGAATGAGCATCTTTCATAACAAACTTCTCATTCTATTAGTATTTTTGTATGGTTTCATAGCTTCAAACGAAGCATATCACCTTCATTCATGGAAAAAGTCACATCTGAATTTTCTTCATCCACCACGACCACCACTGCAACTATTCATCCACCTCTTCACCAAATCTTATCAGACCTACCACAAACTTTCACAAACTAAACTCAGAAAACTATGTTCTCTGGAAACTATGTTCTCTTGGGTAGCCTCCAATATCTTCATCTGCCTTGTCACAAAAAATGATCTCCTTACTGCTTATACCGATGTTGCGTGCAGGGGCGAAGCTAGAAAATATTTGTAGGGGGGGGCGAGAATATTTTTTAATAATATTATTTAATATTTTAAAATTAATTTTTTTTTTAAATTAATATAAATTTTCTATATTTTTTATTATATTTAAAATTGATATTAGATATTAAATTTGGCATAAAAATTAAAATGAATTGAAATATATAGATTAACATTTAAATAAGTTTGTTTTATCTTTTTTTATTTCAAATTTGTAAAAATTGGTATACTAAATTATATGTTAATTCAATTAATAGAACAATAATTCTAAATTAGTAGTTTTTTTATAAAAACTTCTTCTAAAAGTTACTAAGACTAACATAATAAGAATATTAAGAGTTTTATTATCTAATATAGACAAAAAAAATTTTACAGTATAATCCTAAAACAAATATTACATATTAATATAAATTAAATTGATAATAAATAAAACTTAGTGATATCATGTGATATTTTACAAAATGTTATAGAGGCTAACAAATATCTATAGACATAAATTAACTATATAACAATAAAGCTATAACTAATTTAAGTATGTACCCGAGGGAGTTGGGTGGGGGGGGGGGGGGGGGCGCACACCCACCAGCCCTCCCTTGTCTCCGCCCCTGGTTACGTGGGCTACTGATGTGTTTGATAGACGACCCACCTCTGCTTATGCGATCTATCTTGGTGGATCTCTTGTCTCATGGCTTTCGTAAAAACAACACACTGTGGCTAGATCTTCTACAGAAGATGAATATAGAGTTGTTGGCATTGCTTCCTTAGAACTTATATGGATTCAAAACTTACTTCAAGATCTTGGTGTTTATCTGTCTTCACCCCTAACATTATGGTGTCACAACCTTTGAGCCACACATTTTGTGACTAATCTCATTCTTCATTACAAAATAAAACATGTGGGTCTTGATTTTCATTTCGTCTGTGAACGTGTCGCCAATGGCACTCTTCGAGTGAATCATCATCTACGAACAACTAATCAACTTGCACATCTGCTAACGAAGCCCATTTCCTAACATCGTTTTAGTGCACTTCGATCACATCTTGGTCTTACCCTAGCTCCGGTCGTGGGGGGATGCGAAGTATAATAGACCAACCCAATTAATGTCTTGATTAAGTTCCTTTCGTAACTCATTGAATTTCTAACTTTCACCTTCCTATTAATGTCTTGATTAAGTTAATTTTTAACTCCTTGTATTTTTAACTTTCATCTTCTCTTTTCTTTCTCTTTTCCTCACAATTGTATATATAGAGAGTAGCGTCCCTATGCAGTACACATGTTCAAAACATGAATGCGCTTGCAGGTCATTATCTTCCGGTTTGTTTTGGGAATCTTCAAAGCTATATCAGCTTCTTCAGGCAGTCAACATCAAAGATTGCACTCTTCACCCAATGTCTAGGCAATTGTCTCAAGAGACCAGATTGTCCTTAGTGGTTTGGGTATTTATGTTTAGCCACGGTTATGGGAATATTGATCTCAGGATGTGAAGTCTTAGTACGATAATGTCTAAAGTTTTCTCTAGATTTTCCTTGTTTAAGTGTTGTCTTAGTGCTCTTAGGTATGTAGTGCATCTTTATTAATATAAAAGTAGTCTTTCATTTTAAAAAAATGTTCCTGCAATTTGTTTATGCTTGAAGTAAATCATGATGAGTTTAAGCCTTGCAAGTTGGAAGTGAAAAAATTAAGTTAATTGGTTCAGCATAATGAGAAAGGCACCAAATGTGAACTTAAGGGAATATGTGGATTGCGAGTGTTTTTCTAAGAAGAAGATGAAATATTTTTTATTGAATAGCTTCAGAACACAGTCAGGTACATCGCTTATCCAAAACTCTTCCACAGAACGGATCCTACTAATATAGCTAATAAGTGAGCATTCTTATTTTTTAGCCTATCAAGATACATCCAAGAAACATTCTCAATCTGCTCTGCCTAATCCTTAATATCATGCATAATGAGCTTCACATCTGCCTGAACATTGCCTTCCTTGCGAATCTATTGGATAATAAATAGACAATCCGAACTGAACACAACTGAGTTAGCCTTAAGCTTAATAGCCAATTCAACTCCAAACTGAAGAGCCTTAGCTTCTGTTATCCGTGGGAGCCACGGGATATCCTCTTTAACAATGGAAGCTATAATCTGCTTAGAACGATCCCTGCAAACCGCCTAAACCAGTGGAGGTGAGTCAACACTCGCATCAACTATCACTCTAAGGTCACTGGAGCTGGACTCCTTCACTTCAAAAGAAAGCTGGGAGTGGCTGGAGCTGGCCAAGAGAGTCATGTCCTGAAAAGACTCAGCCTGATCTATACCATGCTCAAAGGATTGACTTCGGTTGTTAGGCATTGGCCCATAACTTCAAGAACAAGATAATCACTTCTTCCATGTTATCCGTCATTTTCCCTTGACAGACTGTAGTGAACCAGTCCATGAAGGCAATGTCACCAGTAATCTCTCTCGGTCGATGAACCCTATCCAGAATCCACTACTTGTTCATCATTTAGAAAATAAGAAAACTATGACTAAGATTATCAAAACCTTCACACACGATGCACCTGTCCAGACCGCAGTTGTTACATTTGCTCGCTAGAATCACGCCGCACAGGATTACCCCATGAAGCAGCTTCTAAGCAAATATTCGCACCCTTGGGGGAAGATTCCTTTTTTTGGACAATCCTCATAGCTTGTCCAATAATGTTCTTCTCGGAAGCAGATGATCCGTCATTAATGGTGATGGCACGGGCCATGTAGTCGGATGATGTCACTGTGAAGTGACTGTTTTTAGTGCCACCCCAACACTAGGAGTCATCTTTGTCCTTTCTAAGAATAGTCTTCTTAATATAACCTACATCATCCTCTGTGAACCACTCATCTAGCTTGTTTTGATCCTAAGTAAAATCTCTCTCATTGATCAGCCAAGAGACACAACCATGAGATTTAACCAATAGAGATAACTTCCAATCCCATGGCCTCTTCCCCTTTTTTTAGTAACCACGGTTCAAAAATCTTGATGCTATCCCCATTACCAACAACCTCCTAGCTTCATACTTGACGAGGGGCAGCACGTTCCACATAGACCTCCAAATAGGGCTAGGTTTGTATCCTAGCTTAGTGTAATGCCTAACCTTAATACATAAAATTTTTGCGTGGAAGCAAGACCCCAAGGGACTCTTATGGATTAGGTCAAGAGACCAATTAGGCATCATCGATGTTGGGTCAAAGACCCAACCAGCCTAAGACTCACTGTAGAAAGACTAGCCATCCACTTAGCCACAGGCAAGAGTCAAGTGTGGGCTTAAACCTCCCAATGACAAGCTCTGTCACTGATTCACATTCTCGTGGCCTAAACACCTCAGGTGAATGCCAGACCACAGCTTAGACTGAGTCAATTCCGTCCCTCTCACTGCAGCCCTAGTACTTATACGCCCTTTAGCGGCCACACTCGTCCATGGAACCATCAAGCCTTCATCAGCCCAACAGCCAAGGACCCCCAACTAGTACGAGTCAGTAAGGTGTGCCGACACAGGCCACGTTGCACCTTGTTTCCGCCCTTATCCAAGACTCAACGCTTGTTGAACCGTAAGACGGCTCTGATGTGCTATGCCCCTTGCACCTTTCGTGGCAAAAGTCAAACTATCGGGACAACCTTTAGGTGCTTCGTGCCAGTGGTCGCACTAGCACTCGCAACCTAAGGGTCAGTATTGAGCACAATGTGCTCATGCCTCTTGAAGTTGCTACCAAGCCACCCTGGCAGCATGCAAGCTCAAAGGCATGCCCGATCCTCATCGGTCCCGGACAGATGCCCTTCTCAATACTCGCTAACTGACCTAAGGGTTAGCATTGAGCATAACATGCTCAAGATATTAGAGTCACTACCATGCTACCCTGGTAGCATGCATGCCCAAGGCATGTCCGGTCCTCATTAGGCCCAGATGGATGTCCTTCACAACACCCGCTAACTCGGCCCTCGCTCGAGTCACAAGTTGACGTAACTCAGCTCGACCAAAATAATCTCTAGTTGCTTCGTGCTCGTGGTGACACTGACACTTGCAACATAAGGGATAGCACTATGCACAACGTGCTCATGCTATTGGAGTCACTACCAAGCCACCCTGGCAGTGTGCATGCCCGAAGGCATGTCCGGTCCTCATTAGGCTCGGATGGATGTCCTCTATAACACCCGCTAACTTAGCCGTCGTTTGAGTCACAAGCTGACGTAACTCAGCTCTTCCATGTCCAACGCGGCGTGCCCTTCAACCAATGCCCGTCCCTCGAACCTTCATCCTCGGGGGTCTCAAGGACCGTGGAGCTTAAGGACTAGGTCAAAGCGACAATCAAGTATGGGATTGACAAGCAATCCCAACAAAAGTCTAAGCGGGTACCAATCAAAGGGCAAACTGGCATGGAACTACTTGTCACCAAGCAGCTCGCTAAAGGGGGGGCATGACAAACTCCCCCACCGAAGCTCTTGTCGTCCCCTGTAAGATACAACGATGAGTGTTAGCTTAACTAAGAAGATTTTATCACACTCCAACTGTTTCCCTACTTTGAAGGTATAATAACCCACAGACATTGTCTTTAACCAACACGTAGAGGCAATTGCCTTAAGCCGTTTACCGGTGTGTTTTCGAAGCTCAAACATCTTTGACTTCAACCACGTTCTACTTGAATGGGTCGTCGGTCTATAGAGCACCACAGCGTTGGTGGCGCCTTGTGTCCTTTTCATTGCGACACATTGCCACTTAGTGCCCTGATGCTCAAACTTTTGTGATGTCCTGAGTCCTTCCATTCGCGCCGCAATGACACCAAGTGAACAACCAACACGTTGTTGTGACATCCTGAGTCCTTCCATTCTTGGTGCGGCAACATTTCAATGAGGTTGTGCAGTAATGGGTTCCCCATGTCTCTTAAATGTTAATGTCCTTAGTCCATCAATTCGCATCGACACTTACTACATTGCTCATCATGGGTGACATCAGCCTTGACAAGCTGAGTCTTAACTAGTTGTACCTACTCCCGTGCAGAATTTGCACAAGTGACAAAGACCTTGACAGGTCAACGTCTGCACGCCAGATGGGTCGTTTCCCCTTAGGCTACGCCCGGGAAACAACCACCTCAAAGGAACAAAGTAGTTTTAGTGCTAAGCACCTAACCATGAGACAAAGGGCAATGTCGAAGCCATAAGAAGAAACTTCCCATCGGTCCTGGGACGCAAGTGCGTCTCCAGCTAAATTCAAGTACCGTTAGAAAATTCCTTAGGTTCCACCTTGGTGGAGCCCTGGGCCAAAGCCACACATCCACTAGAACTCTGGAACCTTCCACAGGCATAGGGCCCCGAAGGGACCACACCACTTCCTACTTAAATGCGCGATATAGTAACTATCGCGGCACCGCAAGGTAACTTGCAAGTGCACCCGACACTAGATAGCACGAAGCCACCTTGGGTCTCAAGTCCCAACTTGAGCCAAAGGTAGTCTAGAATTGGATCACAATGCTAATTCTGCTTTAAGTCACCATAGTTAGCGAATCTATCACACAAAACCACGAGACTGAGCAAATTAAATTTCACAGTACAAGTAAACCGGCAAGAAAGATGGGTCAATCAGCCCCTTTTCAACTTAATACGGCAACAACATTCCTAACACTAGATTCTGGTGAGGCCATCTTAAGCTCAAGCAGTCAAAGTCTACGAAGCATAGTCGAGGACTTATGACAGCCCTTGAATCATGTTTTGACACAACATCCCTTTCCAACACAAAGGAGAAAGGGCAAGGTTGTTATGGGAGTAGGGTGCCTCCTTATCAGGAGCACAAGTTGCTCACCCTTAATAGGAATGAATCTTCCAATATTTAGGAGTTCCGAGAGTTTCCTGGGACCAGTAGGATTTATCCTTCCACACCTCAGATCTTCTATCACATTCAATTCACCCGCAGGGTTTAGAATGTCTCTCTTCACTAGGAGGAAACTGAGGTAATGTCCAATTTTACTTAGAACCACGTATACACCTTACTGCAAAGGATTTTTCAAAAAGGCCACTTCCTTATGAGCTTATATGCTCATTTCCTGACAAAAGGACCAATTGAAATCCCCATCACATATCTAAGGCCAACGTCGGCTCTGTTCCAAAAGAAAACCACTTCTTGGTATCACCTCCTTTACTAAGTTCACTTTCCCAACTAATCGATGGAGCTCGGGGGACTTAGGTCATTGCCACAACAACCCTGTCTACGGATTAGCCGTATGGTTTTGTCGGCGACATAACCTTGTTATCAGCCCAACAGGCCATAACAAATCACGACGTCATTGAATGTCAAATCCCCCAACACATCCCGGTAGCTTGCCTACATAAAAGGCTCGCTTGGTAAAGTGATAACACTGATCGAGGTATGGGAACGAACAAGTCTTTGGCTTATCAGCCTTTGACCACCACAAGAATACCCAACTTGGACAAGCGAACCCTCAAACTCAACAACCTCAAATTGCCATAATCAATCAAGGGGACCGATTCTCCCTTTTAAAGGCACATTCACCCTCAGATTCGATCTCTTGAAGCTTAGACCAGAATTTAGTGTATCTTACATCTTGGGCTAACCCATCGGTCTATCATAACATTGTGCGCATCACTGCGTGAAACTTTAGCTCAACATGGATTACCACATCGCAGTGGCGGGTCCGGACCACAATAACCAAGTTGTTCGACGCGCATTGCCAACAGGTCAACACAAAGTCATCCGTCAACCACCCAAAAATGGTTGAACCTACCAAACGTAGGATTACACCTGGAGTCTGAGGACTAACCAACAACGTCAAAAATACCTATGGTTTCGACTATTGCCAGCGACGGCCGGGGTAAGAACCAACGACAAACACTTTGTTGGGTCAATCCTTGGTTGTAACCATTAAGCCAAACATTTGTTGACCATTCAGAACCTTAACACGATTCACCTCCATAAATAAACCGAAAGGCTAAGATTGACCAGCATGTCTAAAGGTTCATCAAGCAACTCTAGCAACATCCAACAATGTTCTTTAGGACCTACTTGACCTCAAAACACTCGTCTCTAATCAAGTGATGAAGATGTTTGAACGTCGGATCATGATATCGTACCAACCACGGAGCGATGCCTCCCCGCAGCATGGGTCTCACCCAGCAGCCAAAAAATAGTCATCCGATCTGACACCATTGGGCTATGCCCAAGATCTGAGTCGTTGACCTCTAAGAGGACAAGGCTCAACTTAGGCCTTAGGTCTAAACAGCCATAAGCCATTCTGCGAGACTGAGCCTGCAGCCAGCACCTAATTCGGGTCGACTTCAGCAAGCTCATTTACAGTAACATGAGATCAAACATCTTTCATTGTAGCTTCAAGTTAAGGCAAGAAATGAGAACTTAAGTTAAGCCCATAAGGGTTGTACCTAAGTGTAAAGGCACACATGATCGGCATGTTGCGAGAGACTAGCATCCCTACTCACAGGGTCATACGGACAACTTCTTCCAAACTTGCGACAGGTGTCAAACCCATGCTTGTTCGAACCAACTTGACATCTATCACCGTGCAACTGACCTTACCATCGTGCACACACTCTCACAGTGTTTGCACAACACTTCAGCATACGAGAAAGTTATCCCAATCCCTTCAAGGTCTGAACATGATGAGTCAACCTTCAGAAGAATGATCTTTTCCGACTTAGACAAATGAGTCAACCTACAAGTGTAGGGTCTCTTTGCTAAAGGCATTAAAAAAACCATTTGCAGTCTTTGACTACGGATTAGTAAACCTTCCTTCGAAGGATCTTTTCTAACTAAGTCCATCACAAGTCAGACTAACCCAAAGCTTAGCCTCGTACAAATCTTTACCCAATGACAACATCAAGGCAAGGGTATTCGATCGAGGTTAACTTGAGACTGACCGGCCTATGGAAGTCAAGTCTCAACAGCAACTAGATGGGTTTCAATAAAGCCGTCATCCCAAACCAATCATCCAAAAGGAATTCACGACAACAGCCAGCCTTAGTCAGGCGGCAAGCTAAAGACATCAACGAGCCACTCACATGAAGTATAAAAAAACTATAGAGTGGGCTCTGATACCACAATTGTAATACCTAACCTTAATCCAAATTTTTTTTTGCGCGGAAGCAAGACCCTAAGGGGCTCTTATGAATTAAGTCAAAAGACCAATTAGGCATCACCGGCGTTAGGTCAAAGACCTAACCAGCCTAAGACTCACTGTGGAAAGACTAGTCATCCACTTAGCCACAAGCAAGAGTCAAGGGTGGACTTAAACCTCCCAACGACAAGTTCCTTCACTGGTTCACATTCCCGTGGCCTAAACGCCTCACGCGAATGCCAGGCCGCAGCTTAGACTGAGTCAACTTCGTCCCTCTCACTGCAGCCCGAGTACTTGTGTGCCTTTATTGGCCACACTCATCCTCGGAACCATCAAGCCTTCATCAGCCCAACAGCCAAGGACCCTCAACTAGTACGAGTCACTAAGGTGTGTTGACGCGGGCCACGTCACACCTTGTCTTTGCCCTTATCCAGGACTCAACGCTTGCCGAACCGTAAGACAACTCTGATTGGCAATGCCCCTTGCACCTTTCGTTGCAAAAGTCAAACTATCGGGACAACCCCTAGTTGCTTCTTGCTAGTGGTCACACTAGCACTCGCAACCTAAGGGCTAGCATTGAGCACAACATGCTCATGCCTCTTGGAGTTGCTACCAAGCCACCCTGGCAGCATGCATTCCCAAAGGCACGCCCGGTCCTCATCGGTCCCGGATGGATGACCTTCACAACACCCGCTAACTGACCTAACGGTCAGCAATAAGCACAACATGTTCAAGCTATTGGAGTCGTTACCAAGCTACCCTGGCAGCATGCATGCCCAAGGCATGTCCGGTCCTCATTTGTTCGGATAGATGTCCTCCACAACACTCGCTAACTCGGCCCTCGCTCGAGTCACAAGCTGACGTAACTCAGCTTGTCCAAGACAACCTCTAGTTGCTTTGTGCTTGTGGTGACACTGGCACTCACAACCTAAGGGACAGCACTAAACACAACATGCTCATGCTATTGGAGTCACTACCAAGCCACCCTGACAGTGTGCATGCCCGAAGGCATGTCTGGTCCTCATTAAGCTCGGACGGATGCCCTTCACAACACCCGCTAACTCGGCCCTCACTCGAGTCACAAGCTGACGTAACTCAGCTCGGCCAATTCCAACGCATCGTGCCCTTCAAGCGATCCCTGTCCCTCGGACCTTCGTCCTCGGGGTTCTCAAGGACCGTGGAACTTAAGGGACTAGGTCAAAGTGACAATCAAGTATGGGATTGACAAGCAATCCCAACACAAGTCTAAGCGGGCACCAACCAAAGGGTAAGCTGGCACGGAACTACTTGTCACCAAGCAGCTCACTAAAGAGGGGCATGAAACTTAGCCTCCAATATACACCTTCCCTTAAGGTATTTAGCATTGATTACTTTAGACAAAAGGAGATTGGCCTGGTCTAAAATTCCCCAGCATTTCTTAGCTTGAAGAACATCATTAAAAGAGCGCAAATCCCTGAAACCTAACCCACCTTAATCCTAGTTGCAGCAAAGAGCATCCCATTTTTTTTAATAAATGCCTATTTATTTAAGAGAGTCAGTCCACCAAAATTGTCTGATGATACCTTGGATTTCCTTAATAAGGGTGGCGGGGAGTTGAATAACTCCCATGACATATGAGGGGGTAGCCTAGAGGTTGGATTTGATAAGGACTCCACGTTCAGCCCTGGAGATTAGCTTATCCCAGCTTTGGATCCTCTGGTAAATCCTATCCTTAACATACCCAAAGACTTGATTGATGCTTCTTATATCTTCCAACCTTACTGGGGAACCCAAGGTAAACTCCTTAATGTGTAACTTCCTTGACCGTGAAGATGCCAAAGATTTGACCTCTTAAACCAAAGGGGACATTAGTAGAGAACATTAGCCTAGACTTTTCAGCGTTGATTATTTGCCCTAAGGATCTCTCAAAATTTGTAATAATTCACCTAAATTTGTCCACATTTCTCTGATTGGCACGCCCAAACAGAGCATAGTCATTAGTGAAGAACAGGTTGGTAATGATAGAATGTAGACCTTTATAGGAGAAACCTTGAATCACTCCATTATTTATCGCACAGTTGAGAGACGAGGATAAGACCTCCATACAACAGACAAAGAGAAAGGGTGGTTAAGGATCCCCCTGTTTGAGCCCTCCCTTTCTCTGGTTTAAACAACTTCCTGGTCTTCCATTAATCAAAACCGTAAAAGTAGGAGTGATAATACACTTGGCTACCACCGTAATCCATATGTCATCAAAGTCCATATCATTAAGGACCGCAATAATAAAAGGCAACTCCACTCTATCAAACGCTTTGGCCATATCGAGCTTAAGCACAAATTGACCACTAGTAGCGGGTGTAGAATTCCTCACCTAGTGAATTATTTCATGTGCTAGTATAATATTATCATTTATAAGCCTGCCAAAAACAAAGGCTCCTTGATCTTCTGAAATGATATATTTCAAGACCGGTCTTACCCTATTAGTGAGAACTCTTGATATCACTCTGTACATTGTGTTACAGAGCGATATTGGTCTAAAGTCCTTCATCTGGTGTTGTAGAAATTGTAAAGTATGCAAGTTCTAGATATGGGCAAGTGTACCCAGTTGTAGTAGTATATAAAAGTGTCGTTCCACTAAGAAATTTAGAGACTAATCTCCCGAGTTCCGGTATCTAATTAATAAAAGCAATTAAAGGGGAGGGGGTTTAGCCAGAGGCAAGCTTGGTATTATGATTCAAAGAAAATTCCAAGAATAATTAAATTAAAATGATGTGTGATTGGTTGGATGGAAATGTGCCCTAGAAAGGTGGAATCGCCCAAATGCTCCCCAAACTTAGCTATAATCCTACTTTGCTCTAGTTATCTATTATGATTAAATTAGTCGCTTCATTAAAATCCTAGATAAAGTTATCCCTTAATTAACTCAATAAATCCTTCCATTAGGTTGGGTAACTTGGGTTAAAACTACTAATTAGCATTAAGCACTAATCTTAGCAATAACAATAGAATTTACCAACTTAAAAAGGGCAAAATCTAGGGTTTATCTCTCTCTTGGCCAAATCCATGATTCACAAAATTATGAAATTGAGAGAAACCATAAATGCACATAGTTGATCAATCTAGCACACTCAATAAATTAGAGAGATAAAACAACTATATTAAGTAAATTTGATATTACAAGCATGTTTGGGGGATTTGGTGTCAAACCCCCATCCTAGGCACAAAATGAGTCTACTCAAGCATTAGGACTACAAAGAAAAGAAAGTAGAAAGAGATAGCCATTAATGGTGGTGGTTGAGCTCTTGAATGAGGTGAGATACTTCCCTCTATCTTCTCTTCTTCTTCTCTTCTCTTCTCTTCTCTTCTCTTCTCTTCTCTTCTCTTCTCTTCTCTTCTCTTCTCTTCTCTTATCATCTTTTCTATTTTCCTCTTCTTCTGTCGCCTCTGTCTGAGAAACAACAGGGCTGGAGCGCGGGTGTAGAGAATGAGATTTTTAATCTCAAAATCTGTCGTTTTGTCGACTTTTGGGCGCATGTTTGAGTGTGGTCCGGGTTTGTAAACCTGGACACAAACCCAAACCATGTCAAATTGTTGGCAGAGAGCTTCAGCGAGGGGTTGGTCCGGGTTTGTAAACCCGAACACAAACCTGGACCATGTTGAAAAGAGGGCAGAGAGTTTGATAAGTGTGAAATATATCTACTTTTAGGCTATAATTCTTCCTATTTTCACAACAATTCATGTCATATTTCTCACTTGTCATATGTTTTTCCTTAATTTTATGTTTTGATGTGAACTGATGCATTTTATGTGTCAATTACAGAAAATGATGACATATATATATATAGTAAACGGAAGGAGAAACCAATCACGTACATGATTCACATGGCCATGCATTGTTCATCACTCACGGTCAACTCATTAAATTCACGGCCCACAACAAATACATGGAGATTGATATTCTTATTTAATGGGTGGACTCACGCAAGACGGTTGGAAATTCGGAGGATTTGTTTTTAGTGGGCCTCGATCGACGTGGATAAAATAAAGGAGAACGGGCTTCTATTTGGTGGCATGAGATCTGGAGGAAAAAGATAAATAAAACTTTTATTTATCTTTACGGGTAAAGATAAACAAGAAGATCTATATATACCCATGCATATATACGACCGAGATCATCCAACAATTCAAGAATTCTCCTGCACTGCTCCATATTCTTGCGCGACGCATCCATCTATTATTCATCGAGAGCCATATTCGCCCACATCCATACTCCCCACTCATCCACCATCATCACCGAAACCATTCATCACCCAGCCACATCGTTCACAAATTCCAACTGCACGCCCATCCATCGTCAATTTTCATATCCCATGACCATACTGCCCTCTCACGCACACTCATTCATCCTTTATCCTGTTCGAGTCGTACTCACCGAACCGAGAGCAGCAGTTGGCGCCGACACTTACAACAGAAACCGGAGACATACTGAGGGCTTAGTAACTTATTTTATTTGTTTCTTTATTATTTCTTGTTACACTTTTGTTCTTTAAGTGTTATTTTATGTTCGTTTCAATGTTTGTTTTCGTTTCTAAAACCATGAGTTAGTAGTTTTATTTAGCTTCCCGGGTTAGGGAAGCGAGTCTTTTTCGTAGAATTCTAATTATTAGATTTGTCACTATTATTATAATTTTGCAATAGTTTGATTCCTGTTATTAATGTGCTTGGATTTTCTGGCCAATTATCTAAGTGATTTTTGTAGAACTTTTATCAAAATGTGGTGCTGAGATTGAGTTCTAGATATTGGAAATCAAACTGGATTAACGACTAGAAGCATGGCTTGCCTATAGGCTAATCTGTCTCTAATAGGAATTGTGTTTATTGCAATTAACTTGAATTTAACTTGGCGTGGTTTGCGGCTTGTTATTTCAGTTAGTTAGGGTTCGTTGTACAAGGACCGGTCAACGAACTATTTATAATTCCTGAGTTTATTGCATAAAATAGTGAAAATTGTTATTAACTGAATTCGACGAAATAGGCGAGGGAATAACCCGGGAGCATTTTTAATACATTTGATTTTAAACCGACATTTGCTTTGGTTATTTTTATCGTTTTGTTATTTTATTATTCTGTGTTCGTTATTTGTTTTGAATTAATTGAAAACCTGAAAAAGTGATAATTTCCCATTTTCTTAGTTTAATTTAGTTTCTCAGTTAGATTAATAATTTGTTAGTTAATTGAACGAGGTCCCTGAGTTCGACAACCCACTTAATCACTATACCCGCAAAACGATAGGTACACTGCCTAGGTAGAGATAGTAACATATTTCTGCTAACAGAGTTCTGCAAGAGGTTGGTCCGGGTTTGTAAACCATGACACAAACCTGGACATGCCTCAAAATGCATCAGTTTGCTTGATGTACTCCCGTTTGGTCCAGTCTTGGCCTCTACTCACATGGCACGCATCCCACAGTCTCGTATAAGCATCCAAACAACTCCTTTTCATCATTTCATCGTGCTTCAATGAGCTTTTACCTAAATTATATCCAAAAATGTATAAGTTCACTACTAAACAACTATTCTATAAAGTGGTGAAAATAGGTTATAACCAGAGTAATATGCAAGTGAATATAAACCTAATAAATGCATATTTTCACCACTTATCATCTGGCAAGCACCTGACTTCTTTGGAATCGAGGCTATATGGGTATAATTGAGCCCGTCTGGCGTAAAGTCTGTGTTTAGGACTTGAAGGGCGAGGTAATAAAATCTTCTCCAACAATATCCCAAAAGGTGTGAAGAAAGACACCATTATACCATCTGGCCTTGGGGCCTTATTGGGGTTCATATCCTGAACAACTTGAATAATTTCCTCTCTAGTGAATTGTTTTCCCAAAAGTTCGTGCTGATAACAGGAGACCTTGTTCGCAACTTCCGCCAAAAGGGAATCTAGAACATGAGGGATCAATGGATATATAAATATTAAAGAACATTGGTTAGCAGTGAAAACGATATCTTTCCCATCAGAAACCCTTCTCCCTAGATCATCCCTAATTTCGTGGATCACATTCTTCCTTCTTCAAGCTTGCACTTTTTAGAAGAAAAAATCTAGTGTTCATATCCCCTTTCCATTAGCCACTTATGTCCTGATCTCTGGGCCCATTTCGTTTAGTTCTTGAGGAGAAGGTGGTCCAATTGTTTATTGAGTTCCTTCCAGGTAGGGTTATTAGGTTGTGGATGGTAAAGGTTAGCAACTTTATTGATCTCCTTTTTCAATTCAATCATATGGGCCTTTTCTTTTTTAATTTTCCTACTACCCCAAGATCTAAGGGCCCCTCCATAGAGGGCCACCTTCTGGATATAATTCCCCAAGTCCTGCCCATAATCTCTCTACATTCACGCTTCTTAGCCCAATAGTTTTCAAATTTGAATAGTGGCATGCCTTTCCTATAATCTCTTGGAGCACCACCTTAATCGGTCTATGATCTGACCATCCTCATCCTAGGTGAGTGTTCCTCACATAGGGGAAAAGATCCATCAAACCCTCGTTGGCCAAAGCTCGGTCCAATCTACTTTTATATTGTCATGTCCATACCCGCGGTTCGAGTATGTAAATATGACCTAGTAAATCTCAAATCCACCAGGTTACAAGAGCTAAGACAATTCTGTAAGGCGACCATTCCGAATTACGATCTCTCCCACCCAACTGCTCATGTCTGTAAAGAATCTCATTCAAATCTCCTATCACCAACCAAGGTGTAGCTGGAGACCTTTTATGCGCTCAATGACTTCCCAAGTTTTCCATTTGTTCAGATTTTTTCTGCCCACCCATACACACCAGTGCAAAACCATCCAACACTTAATCCATTAACCACATGACAATCAATGTGGTGTAGGGAATCGTCCAAAATGTGCACAGTGACAAAACTCGCTAGAGTAGAACAAGACCACCTCCTCGCCCAGCACAAACAACTGCAAAGCCATTAAAATTCGGTAGCGCTTTGATGTGCATCTCATCCACACTTCTCATAGTCTAACTCAAGAAAATAATGTCTGGCATCTCAGTCTTGATGACATGCAAAGACCATCTTCGGGAGGTTTGGCTACCCAAACCCTGACAATTCATGGATAATATACTCATCCCCAGAGAAGCCAAGCTATGACAAGACCAAAAAGGAAGGAACAGAGAAGGCGCCTGTAGGAAGAGTCTCAATTACCTGATAGATTAGGGAGAGAACAATCACAAAGCCAATCTGTAATCACGTCCCGCCCTCGGGGAGTAGTCAAGAATCTAATCTTGATCACCATTACCTAGGTGCAGAGCCCTTGCATGCAACAGATCGGACTTCAGTAAAAAAAACAATCGATCCCAGAACCGGGAGATCACTAGGCCTCTTCGTAATAGATGGAAGATGGGAAGTGGAGAAGAATTAACACTTGCAGCTCACAAGGATTTGTTGAAGGAAAGACAGTAGAGTTAAAACTGTTGGGAATCGAAGCAGGCAAAAATCGACTTAGTAGAGGAAACATATGAATTAGGCGGAGAGAACAAGACGAAATGGTTTAAGAAATTTTTGAATGTCAGGTGGGCTCTTTGCCGGCAACATACTTGGGTTGCCCATTGGGAGCAAATATGAGAAAAACAGCCACATGGGAACCGATTGTACAGAAGATAAAGTCCAAGCTCGCAACTTGGAAAGCTTCCAGCTTATCCAAAGCCGGACGCGCAATACTCCTCAGGTCAGTTCTTGATGCTATCCCTCTCTACTATGCAAGCTTATTTGTGATTCCGGTGAAGGTACGAAAGAGATTAGTAGCCCTCCAACGACAATTTTTCTGGGGCAAAAACAAGAAGAGATTCTTGACTCCGGTATCTTGGAGGAAGATGGCTAGACCAAAGGAGCATGGGGGGCTTGGCTTTTCGGACCTGCAGGTAAAAAACCTGGCATTCTTATCTAAATGGAGGTACAAATTTGCGGTAAACAAGTCTCCCCTATGGAAGAGAGTAGTGTCTTCAATCTATAACATGAGAAGTGGTATATACACGGGTGAGCTGGATGAACAGATGTCAAAAGCAAAGGGAATCTGGTCATCTATTGTTCGAGCAACTGATGCAAACACAACACTCAAAAGTATCCTCGAAGAGAAGGTGCAGATATCGGTGGGTAACGGTGAATCTATATTATTTTGGTATGATAATTGGTCCCATGCAGGATGTTTGCGGAGTAAATTCCCACGCCTCTTCCATATAAGCATACAGCGAGAGCTTACCGTAGCACAGGTGGGGAAGTGGGAGAATGACGCTTGGAGATGGGAGCTGCAGTGGCGACGCCCACTATTTACATACGAGGAGGAAATGCTTGCTCAAATGCTGCCTATGCTCAATGTTACACCACGATCACTGACTCAGGAGGATGAATGCACATGGGCGTGTAGAGGTAAGGTCTCTATTGTTAGAGACATCTCGGTCTCCTTGAATGCTACAAATGTAGAGGCTACTGGTGCACCGGATGAAATTGATATGAAAGCTATCTGGAAAGGCTTGTGTGAGCCTAGGGTGGTGATGACCTTGTGGTTTACACTACTGAGAAAATTGATGACCAGGGAGATCCTTTTTGAGAAAAATATTGTACCAATTGGTGGGAGTCTGTGCCCTTGGTGCAATAGAGTTATGGAAAGTGTGGAACATGCTTTGTTTCACTGCGCGAAGATAAAGAGGATTTGGGTGCTAATTCTAGAGTGGTGGAATGTACCCTATGTGTTCAAAGAAGAGGTATACGAGATATACAGTGATTGGTTCGCGGTTCCCCTAAGAAGTAAAGCCAAGCGAATGTGGAAATCTACATTTTGTTATGGAGTGTATTATGTGTGGTTACACCGTAACAATGTGATTTTCCGAGGAGAATCATGCAATGTTGAGCGAACTGTATTACAGATTAAACTTGGGATTTGGCGATGGACGAAGACTTGGTGGAAAGATTTTCCTCTGTCATGTAATGCATTTGTAGGAACTACATCCCTAAGAGAATATCTGTAGCATGCCCCTTATGGTGTTATGTTTTGTTTTATCTAAATGGATAATAGGTTTGTAATCGGATGTGGAGGGTACTCTTTTTCCTCCCTAGAATTTTTCCCATTGGGTTTTTTCTGGGGAGGTTTTAATGAGGCCCAAACAAACCCATCCACCTGGTTCTCCAGGCTTATTCTAATAAATGGCGTTATGCCCAATTATCAAAAAAAAAAAGGCGGAGAGAACAAGGACATGGGAAGCACATGTAGCTAGAGTCGCTCCCATCATTGTGTTGATTGCGAGTGTTAACACAACAACAACATGTGACTATTCATCTATGGGGATGTAGAAAACTCTAGATCAATTGGTCAACAAACTTAGTCATCCACTTGTGCAATGACTAGTTATGTGACAGAGACTCTGGAACATGTTGATATTAAACTTATATTTATTATTATCAAAACACTTGGGAAGAATATTCAACACACCATACCTAAAAAGGTATTTTCATTTTTAGTATCTGAAATGTTTGATCTTGTGACAGACGTGACCCGCTAGGTGACCGGATATGAAGTTTTCTAACGCTAACCAGTTCTAAGAATACCATGAAACATTTGAGTCACAAGGACGTAACTAATTATATGTCATGATATTGTTGCTCTCTAAATCCGTCCTGTTTAGCATTTTTGTTACAGACTGATATTGATATACCGTTATAATTAAAATATGTTTTGGTAAATGAAAATCTATTCATTAAAAAAAAAGTCGATTTAAGTACAGACAATTGAAACATGTAAAATTTAGGATAATATATAAGATAATAAGCTGGTATTTATTCACTAAAGGAGATGATCAATAATCAGTTCCATCATTTCAAATTCAAGCTATCAGCTTTCTTCCCCCGGTTCTACTCTAATTTACCCACCCCAAGAAAATCGATAAACTGGACATCTCCATCCTTCTTCCCACCACCATTCAGTAACTCTCTGGCTTCATCCTCTTTCAAATTTAGTCTACGATCTCCTCCAAGCGCATTACTTAGCTGTGTCAGCCTCTGATTTTCCGCTCCTTCATTAAACCTCGATTTAGATTTGAGCAAATCCTCAAAATATCGAGAAATCCCATTCGATTTTAAGTTCCGCAATTGTAGATAGCTTGAACTAAAGTAGTTGGGCGAACAAGTACTGCTGTTCCTAGACTTACCCATAACCATACGGTAACTATGATGATGGTGGAGATGACAGAGCCTGTTCTTCTTAGGATCAAACCTTGCTTTCCTTTGTCTTCTTGCCATTATTACATGGTAATGGTTCTTCACTGCATTATCAGTTCGTCCAGGGAAAAGCCTAGCTATTAGTGCCCACTTATTACCATGGACCTTATGAGCAGCCAGCAACTTGTCTTCCTCTGATTCCGTGAATGGAGTTCGGTTGATCTTTGGGTCTAGTTGGTTAAACCATCTCAGCCTGCAGCTTTTACCTGATACAAATCAAAACCCTAATTAAAGAACTTTCCACCAAAAAATAGTTGTATAGCATTTGTTAATCTAGACATATAAATTCGTTCAAAATACTAGACATTCTATAAGATTTCATTTCAAGTGGAAAGTATATATATATAACTCTGTCCTTTCTCTTAGTCGCTTCGGAGATAATAGATCACTTGATAATGTGATCAAGTTACCTGATCGGCCATCAAGATGCTCAGCTATGGTGTTCCAGTTTTGAGGGCCATATTGCTTAACAAGTTGGCGGAGCTTTTCATCCTCAGCTGGTCTCCAGTGACCACGGTGACAGTTCTTTGCATTTTTGGCACCATTTCCATTAGCGCCAGTGCTACTCCCACCTCCTCTACTACTGCTTCTTGAATCCTCCATTACTGTCTATCAACAGCCAATAGCTCATCCAATTAATTCCTTTCAGAGGTAATTTCTTCAGTATTTCATTTCTGAGATGAGTATTCTAGATGGAGAGGGAGGGAGGTGGTGAAGAAATTAGTTTGAAGAGTATAAATAGTAAGGTATTAGGGGTTGAGGGAGGGGGTGGTTAAAGGAGAGTTTCTGGGTAGGTTTCCATTAAAAGGTTGTAGCATTTGTTGTGATGATGATGCATAGTTATACATGCAGCAATATGATGTAGCATTTGTTTCAGAAAACGGAAGCGAAGTGAGCTGTAAAGCTTACTATAAATATGCATCAAAACGGGACCAAACAAAATCATTAATTATTACTGACTACTAAGACAAGATAAAGTATAATAGTGTATGTCTCAGTTTGATGATGTTATCATAAATGGTCTCATGTGTTGGTGTAATTAAGGATGAATATACCTTCTTGAAGCATGTATGTTACTATTTATGTTGCTCATCAAAGCATATATATGTACATATTGTTGTTGGTTTCAGATGCAGGGAAGATGCATGAAGAGCCTGCAGAATATTAACAGTATACTGCGAGTCTCTCCCTCTTCTGTTACTGATCACTGTCTGATTCACAAATCAATTAGAAGTACAGTTACCATGCAAAAGGAAAGATATGAGTTTCAGTGCCAGATCTCTTTCACTTCATCTTTGGGTTGGAAGAGCTTCAGTTGTATAATTAATGTAGACAGGGTAGGTGAAATGCGAGTGTCTGGGTAGGGGTGATATTAAAAGACCTATTTCGGCGGTTGTAAGTTCTAAACCGCCGAAATAGGTGGCCGATATTTTTTTTTTTAAAAAAAATGGACCCTATTTCGGCGGTTCTTACATTAGAACCGCCGAAGTAGGTGCTTTTTATTTTTTAAAAAAATAAAACGGGGCTATTTCGGCGGTTGTAACGTAACAACCGCCGAAATAGCCCCGTTTTATTTTTTTAAAAAAATAAAAAGCACCTACTTCGGCGGTTCTAATGTAAGAACCGCCGAAATAGGGTCCCTATTTCTGCGGTTGTTAAACAACCGCCGAAATAGAGGCGTAGAAATAGACCATTTTTGTACTAGTGATTGATGCATGTGTGAAGATATATTTTAACTTGGTGGATGTGAGTGAAAGGAATCACCTTTCAACTACTTTATCAACACCCATTAACTCTGATATCAAAGTTTTGGATTGGTATTACTGCTTAGAAATTAGGGCTTATATGACAAAGGATAGATTCAAATTCTGATTGTACTCTTTTTTTCTTGATAGGATTTTTGTCAATTAATTGGTTTTGTGTAGAAAGGTTTTAACGAGGCAAAAAGAAGGTGGATATAACAGAACCTAAGACTCTTAACTTCTCGTTTTTTCTTAGGCAATGTCATAATTATCAATAAAAATTAACTGATTGATATCATCATTTAACGAGTAGGTCCATGTCCACACTACAAGCTGTTACAATGTTGGGGAATGAACACTCCTTCACAAATAACCAAAAGATCTAACTTGGCATTGTACAAGTTTGCCACTAAAAGAGCTGCGAACTTTTCCAGCAGTAGAAGTAAAACAATTAACAGAATCCAATCTAGTTCGGATAGTATTGCGCCCAGCCGAATATAGAGACTACTTCAAGGCCTATGATCGACCAACAAACCATGCAACTGCTTACACAAACTGTCAATATTCATGCTAAGGATGCCACCACATGTTTCCAATAATAAGATTCCCCATATATATCTTTTAGAGCACAACATAGGAAAATATGAGCTAAATAGTCTAGAACCACAAAAGAAACATCAGATCCTCCAATTCTACTAACTAAACAAGCCTCACATGGACACCATTTAGAAACTTGAGGAGAGATTTAGTTGTTGGATTGCAAATAAGAGTCTGACTTCATTTACAGATCTTGGGACACTACAAGAAAAACAGTAATTAGTGTCCGAATTTAGCGTCCGATCACTTGGTGGACACTATAATGTGTCTAAATTAACATCGGACGCTGTTGCAAAAGCAAATAGCGTTCGATTATGCTGGGACGCTAATTTATTATCAGTGTCCGATATTAGTGACCGATAATACATGGACACAGATCAGTCTCCGTATTAGTGTCCAATGTCTATTCGGACGCTAATGTGTTATTTGTTTCTGATTTCAGTTGTTAACTAGAAGGAAAATTATATTATTAACTTACTTTTCCCTGAGTAATCTTATAGTTTGATTCAACTTTGAAAAAATACACTACTTAACTGTAGACAAGCTTAAACATGATACGATTTTTTCTCCCGTTCCCAACTTTCTTTTACACTCCTATTCTCAAACCTTATCGGCTACATTCTCCCGTTCCCAAACCTCCTCTCAGATTTTTTCTCAAATCGAATCTCTCGCTTTAACGATGAAGCTTTCAATTCTTCATCAAGTCTTCTGACGATAGTCGAATATCTCCACGTTTTCATAAATCGCTGGTGTACTCATAGACGCGGCCATGACTTGAGAAGACAATTAGTGTGACTTCAGCGTCACAGAGGACAAAGAGCTCATAAGCCTTCTTCAGCAGGCCGTTCCTTTGCTTGCAAAAGGTAACCTGCCTGTTTGTGGTGTTCTCTATCCTCTTTATCTCTATTTTCCCCTCCCCATGTTATGTACTTCACCAGTGGACTGTTATTATTGCAAGCTGCAGCCAAAAACTAGAAAATTCAGCAGTTTATTGTCAAGAATGCATTACTTACTATTGCATACTATATTGGCAAGTGGTACTCCCACTAAGGTATGAAGCAAATCAACTAGTCCAATTTTCATCAAAAGGAATATCTTTCCTTCATGGAAACTACCTTAAATCCTTATTCCTCAATCTAGATACCAAGCTCTTTCCACCTTTCAACTTGCAATCTTGTCCTAAAAGCACCTCCATGACATTGCTTATCCATTACCTCATTGCTTCTTTCATTAGCTCCAAGGTCACCCTTGGGTACTCAAATCTTCCTTAATATCCATAGGGCTAGCCCTAGGCATAGCTCCCTAAGACAACCAAACATGATCCTGGAACCCGTGGGTTATGGTCCCATTTAGTCTCTTTATCCATAAGTAAGAGCTTATTTAACCCTTAGGTTAAGTCACATGTTCGATCCTCAATAACATATCATAAGACATAACACTCTCAAGTTACCATCCTAGTCATGAATCTTGATAATTTTCCATTGAGAGGATCTAAAAGATTTTATAATGCCACAACATCACTATTGTAACCAATAGGCTATCATAAGGCCTAATTCAACATTTTCATTCCTCACGAGGAAGTCTAAAACAAAAAATTTTGACTCTAAGTCTCCTCGTCACTCATCATGAGGCATTTAAGTACCCAAAATACATAAATAGACCTCATATTATACACACCTTGAAATGTAAAGGTTCCACAAAACTTTCTAGTGTTCCATCTAGTTCTATAAAGGTAATATGCTCAAACCATAATAATTCCAACTCTCATATACATATAAGCAACAAACAATGCCAACGGCTTAGCCATGACCATCACATTTACATCGGTACAAAAACATTATGCAATATGATTCATAAATCAGTGTTCAACTCATTATTTTCATATCAATATATAGTCTCAAAGAACTTCCACAATTTATCATTCATGGGTGTCACTCAACACTCACCATCATATTTGTTTAAGGTGAAACTCATATCACATACTCATTTGGTCATTTTGACATGTTCATACAATCATAGCCTCAAAGGACCTGTCATAGTACAATCATTATGCGTGTTCCATAATGCACGCTATCACATGCCTCTACGGAAATTCACTTAGGCTCACAAGAAAGCTCACAATATCACCATATAAAATCGAAGCCACATGACCATAGTCATCCTTATCACACATTGATAGGGAACTCCATCCCCAATTTATCACACAAGTTATGTTTTAACAATGAAAGAAGAAATAAATCATTCAATAATGACAATTCAACCACCATCATTTGAGGATTTTATACATATTTATATCATAGAGGATCAAAATAGGGTCGTGTAGGAACAAACGAAAGTGAAATCTAAGCTAAAATGAAGAATCTAGAGCAAAAACAGTGACTTAGTATTTTCAGTCCGGACTGTTCTGGGGTTGGTTCCAGAGTCCGGAATTACCCGCTCCGAGGGCCGAGAGTATCCTGCCCTGCAGAGATACCTGTTCCGGGGTTCTGTCCAGCTATTCCGGACGTCGGAAACTACCTACTGGAGGCGGAGTTGCTTGTTCTGGAGGCCGGAACTGCTTGTTTTAGTAACGTTTGTGTTTTTAATGATTATACCACTTAGTACACACTATAATATTCATTTGAAATCATCAAACAAGCATGAAATGATAAATCATCATCCAAACATCACCATCACTACAACAGTCAATACATATTTCAACACTTATTTCCAAGATATAGATGTGAGATCTTGTTTAACCCATGGACTCCATGATAAAGAGGTTAATCATGTAACGACCCCAAAACCAACCTGGTTCTGAGACCATCACACGCCACACGCTTACCACCTAAGACACGCAAGGCTACTCTCACGATCCCCAAAATTGATACAAAATACTCTTATATTAACTAAATAACAATTACAAAGCTTAAACATTCGATTACAAAGCGGAAGCCAAACTGAAATACATAGTGGAAGCCAAACTACGAATGGGTCCCAAAGTCAACATACAATTACAAAACTGAACTCGAAGCCAAAAGACAGAAGGAAAGAAACCAACCAGAAGCTGAAACCCGCATAATAGTCAGAATAATACGGGTGAGCAAACCACAGATCAACGGTTGATAAACTCATCAGATGAGCATGCTCAAAACAGTTTTACTGAACATACATACATATACATTTAAGCTTAGCAAATTAGAATCAAAATCAGAGTGGAAGACAGACAAGAGACATAAGCTTTACAAATCAGAAGTTAGATGGTCAGATCAGAAGCTGAATAGAGTCAGAAACCACAATTACAAAGAAGAACGTAGATCAGACATAGTGGTTCACAATAGAGTGCTTTACAAAACAAAGGCGGGACCCTAGAAACTAGTTGACACATCATAAGGTAGAAGAAAAGGCCCTATGGATCCGTAGATCCCACATTAGAAGCCGTAGAGATAGCTATGGACACGTCGGTCACTAAACATCCTAGAAAAACCCTGAGGAACAAATACAGAAGGACGTCCTGCACAGCGTGATACGGGATAGCCAGACCCAACCATCCACGGCTCAGAAGCTAAATTATTATCCCCCCAAAACAGAAGCTTAATTCAGAACAAAATGGGTTTAAGGAATACAAACACCAGAGAACAAAAACTTCACATACGGAGCGGAATGCCAAAAAATAAAGCATAGGCTAACACACTTCAGAACAAATCTGAAGCAGAACGAATACTTTGGAACTGAAAATGCATGTAAACTCATACTAAAACATTTTAAATAGCTTATACACAGTTAGGGGATCATAACCCCGCAAACGAAAGTCAAAATGTAGCTCAAACGAGCAATTTAGGCACAATTGGGATCCACATTAAGAAATAAGGGGATCCACATTGGGATTCCAATCAACCAAAGATTAAGGAGAGTTATATACTCTGAACCAAAGGCCAATTACAGCCACCAAAAGAAGAGCTAAAAGCATAGTTAATACTTATACAATTTAAATCCCAAAACAAAAGAACGGGAGAGTGAAATACTCTCATAAATTGATTCACGCTAAACCATAGTAAGGACTTTAAAAGTAGATGGATATATTCTCATTTAGGAGAGAAACTTGTTCTAATCTCTTAAAATACGGGCTGCTCAAAATCCCCATAATCCCACGCTCTCATAGCACTTAAAACCTGCAGCAAGGTCAAACACACATAAATACCACACAAAGATAAACCGTCAGTATAAAAGTGAGTAAACACTAAGCTACCCAAAGGTAGTTCTATTATTCTTTTAATAATATAAGACTAAAGAACTATATCTTTTATTACTCCCTCTAACATATTTCCACTTAAGGGTCCTTTATAGGGCATTATCTTTCATTATTCACCTTGTTGCCATAATCATCACAAGCAAAAGTTAATCACAAAGGCATCAATGTCAACTAAGCATAAAGCATATCTCATACCATTACATAGATTCTCCAAGAGAATCATATATGTTCATATGCCAAATTCATTTCCAACAATCCGTATTAATTCATTTCCGCACATCAGAGTACATAAGTAGCTCATATGTACAATCTAAGATCAAGAGTACAATTAGGCACAATTCCAGTTTTTTCTTTTATTAATCCATAATCAAGGCCCATGGCCAACCGTAAGGGAAAACCTTTCCCACAATTCAAATTCCAAAGACACAAATACTGCACAAAGATAATCGTCAGTATAAAACTAAGCAAACACTAAGCTACCCAAAGGTAGTTCTATCATTCTTTTAATAATATAAGACTAAAGAACTATATCTTTCATTACTCCTTGTAACATATCTCCACTTGAGGGTCCTTTATAGGACATTATCTTTCATTATTCACCTTGCTGCCATAATCATCACAAGCAAAAGTTAATCACAAAGGCATCCATGCCAACAAAGCATAAAGCATATCTCATACCATTACATAGATTCTCCAAGAGAATCATATATGTTCATATGCCAAATTCATTTCCAACAATCCGTATTAATTAATTTCCGCACATTAGAGTACATAAGTAGCTCATATGTACAATCCAAGATCAAGAGTACAATTAGGCACAATTCCATTTTTTTATTAATCCATAATCAAGGCCCATGGCCAACCGCAAGGGAAAACCTTTCCCACAATTCAAATTCCAAAGACACAAGGTCACAAAGGGAAAACCTTTCCATAATAATCATAAAGGGAAATCCTTTCCCAAGCACTTCTCTATGAATATAGACCCTTAAGTGTGCACACCCCCTATGGTACCTTTAAACCATAGAGTAGATACTAGACCCTTCCTTACACCGGTGTCGTCGGGGCTCAATCCCAAGCATAAATAACCACACACCTTCATAAAAGATGGTGTCGTCGGGGCTCGATCCCAAGCATAAATAACGACACACCTTCACAAAGAAGGTGCTGTCAGGGTTCGATCTTAAGTATTTCTCATTCATTCGATTTATTCAACATGTCATACGAATGACTTCAATCAATCCAAAAGCATATAGTCTCAACCACATTCACATCATATAGTTTAGTATTCACCTATACAATAGGGCTGCCCCATAAGGCACTCATATAACAATTAGTTTAATCTTGCCAAACAATCATTCTTTCAAATTCACACACATTGATCATAAGATCTTACCATGCCCTTTACCTATATTCATTGACCATTCAAAATTCCAACAAACACTTCCACATTTTCTTGACCACGAGAGGTGTTCCCTTAGTCTTATGAAATAACCATAACACACATTTCCTTAGGGCACACACATAGATAGACTTAGGTTTACCTTTTTGGAAGCATAACCTCTTGCCTTGCTCTATAGTCCATATCTCCAAAGCTTAGAGCGTTCAGTGGCTTCTAAAGCAGCACAAAATAATATAATTAACACTTGCAGACATCGACCATAACTATACCATTCCCATTATCTCAAACCCTAGAAATTACTTAAGGTTCGAAATTCCATCTTTAAGGGTTCCAATCATTCAAATATTGGTCTTAAGATTATTATAAATGATCTAAGATATTTAAAACCAAAAACTCTTATTTTTAATATCAAATGCGAAGTCAAACAGCCATCAAAATGGATTTTAATCAAACTTCTTCAAATCTCATTATTTTTGGTTCAAAAGAACAACAACGAAGAATCAAGAAGATTTTACAAAGAACTTAAGCCAAAATCCTAAAGCAAGTGGTAGAACAAGAGAAAACAGTCTTCTACCTTGAATAGTAACAATAGAGGAAATGGAAAGCTTCAAATCTTGAAATCCATGATCCAAAGGACGAAATCACTTAAAACCTCAAGGAAACCCTCACTTTGGCTATTCAGTGAAGTATTTTAAAGGAGTGAGCTTCCATGTTCTTCATGGATGGAGAGCCAGAAATCTTTTGAGAGGGATGAGTGAGAAAATCAGATTGGGGGAGAAAGAAGAAGAATGAGGAGAGAGAGAAGGAATTCACTTCTTTAACTTAAGTGGCATGTTTTTTATAGTTACGGTAGTGGGTGGGTAGGTTTCGAACCAGACCTTTGGTTCCTATATACCACTCCTCTACCGACCAAGCCACAAGGGCTTGGCCTTTAACTTAAGTGGCATGTGCTTTGCACATGTCATTTAGCTTCCAAATTACAACATTCACTATTAATACCATATGAAAAACACGCGACACTGTTCCACATTGCAGGTCAGAAGTTTCAGGGTAAAGTGATTTGATCCATAAGCTCATCTTTACAAAAGGAACCAAATAGCTGAAGACTCTAAAAGGATGCATATCATGATGTACTTGGAAGAGAAAAAAGAAAATAAGACAAACCAACCACAGTATAGCCCTAGCTTGTATTATTCTCATTATCTCCCCACTATTTAAATTACCAATCTTCTAGTCATCGCCCCTAGTTTGCTCTTTCAATTCAACAGTTGTCATTCCCTCATTCTCCTTCTACATTTTATTTCCATAAACAGCCCTTCAAATCTGTATACTTTCATTTTAAACCCTTCTTTTAAAATTCCATAATTTACCATAATTGGACAGGACACTATTGCCTAAAATGGCAAAACATGCTTTAAGCCTTTAATTCTCCATACTTAACCAAAATTTATCTTTTATTTTCAAATTTATTCTCCATCATTAAAATAGCTTAAAAGTATCTAGTTGGTGGTAAGAAATCATCTTTTAAGGTCAAAGTATTTGAAGCACTCAAAATAACCAAAATGCCCCTAAAGGCCAAAATTATGAAATAAAGGCAGTTGGCTTCTGGAACACTCTTGTGTCCGGAAGAACCATCCAAAGGAACTACCTAGAAGGGCTATCCGGAAGAGTTGTCCGGAAGAACTTGACTCTAGTCCAGAAGAATTATCCAGAGAGGTAAACAAAGCATGCTTTAAGTTAATTTGTTCACAACTCTCAAGCTCTTGCTCTATAAATACTCTTTAAAACTTATTTTTAAGCACAATAATTGAGGCTTAACTCACTAATACAAGCCTTATAAATTGGGGTATTTCTGTAGTGCTGCGGTGTCAACTACTAATACTGCTGGCCTGTAGCTGTAGAAACTACTGTTGCTGCTTGAGCTGCCTCTGTCTAGCTTGCTCCTGATGAGCAGCTAACCGGCGTACCTCAACTAGACGCCTCCTAGTTGAGACATCATTGTGCTGCGCACGCCTCTTCTCTTCTACTGTTGGGGCTAAGGATAGATAGTCGCTCACTCTGGCCAAATGAGCTACTACCTCTGACTATGAATCATTTCCCTTACCCACATTACCTGTCATATGTTGTTACCAATAATTTCAAAAGGTAACTACTTAGAAGCAGTAGAGGTTAGTAAAAAACGGAGTGATTACAGTTGGTTAAATGTGTTCAAAGTTAGTCAAAACCGATCAAAGTTAGTCGATATTGGTCCAATTAAGTTTAGTGCGGTTAAATCTAGTACAATCAATCAAAACAGATCAAAACTGACTAAAACTAATCAAAATCGGTCAAATTTAGGTCAAAACGTCAAAAACAAACCTCGATTCAGTGTGTGTCACGCTCACCTCATCGACACCCCCTCTTCTCTACTGGCGTCAACGCCTGCCATCTTTTCCCCATGTCGATGCCCAGTTTTCCTAGCGCCCACCGATGCACGTGCCCTTCTCCGTTCATCGACGCCTGGCCGCGTTGACGCTCGCCCTGCTTTGTGGTCGCCGACACCAACTTTTATGGGGCTTCGCCATCCTATTTTTTGACTGATTTTTTCCTATTATGGACTATTCTGAGTCTAAATCTACTAAAAACTATAAATTAGGTAAGAAAAAAAATACCTGGAAAAGTATATCTAAGGGCCCGTTCGTTTATGAGGTTAATGCTCAAATGTGCACATTAATGCGGTTTATCCTTAAGGTTGGATTAGACATATTTACGATTCGTGCCCAAATTTCTCCACAATTCGTAAGATCCACAGATTTATCATAGAGCTTCATTTTGCTGAGTTTAGAAAATAATGTCCTATTCCTCATTTCGGTGGTTGTGTACTATTACTTTCTTGCCCCCCTTTTTTTTGTTTCCGTATGCGTGTTTCTCCTTCCATGGCAGTCGACATCCATCGAAGGTTGCTAATCTGGTTTTATAGTGATCCTAGTAGTGAAGCTGCTTCCGCCATCGACAATTTATCAAATCGTCAAACACCTGAGTCCACCACTATGGTAGTGATGTTGCTTCCGCCGTCGCCGGGATGGTTTAGGTATGTCAATTGCAAGATTCTATTAGTTGTGCTGCTGCTGCTTCTTTAACCTCTAGGTGAGCAGATCTCCTTTGCGTCGCCCCCACTTCGGAAGATTGGTGGCTCTGTTCTTGTTGTATGGATCTTCACTGTAACAGGAACAAATAATGGGTGGTATGTAGTGGTTTTTCTTCAGGATCGATGATGGCGTCACATGAGTATGCTGGGCATTTTGGTATTTTCCCCATCCGGCGTGTATGAAATGTTAGTTGATGAAAGAATGACCCAAATACCCAGGTTGCCTTAATCTGGGTCTTTGCCTAGGAAATTAATGCCTGATTAATGTCTATGAAATTGAGCCTCCAGCAAACGAACGGCACCTAAGATGTTGTACTCGAACTCCAGCTCCCGCTCCCGTTTCCGGTTCTAGAGAGAAGTGAGAGGTTTCTAGAGAGATAGAGAGTTTTGATAATTTGAAATATGGTGGAGAGGTAGTGGGTTGTGGGAGTATTTACAGAATCTTTTGAAAAATAAGGTCTCATTTGGTTGTTTGGTATCGAATAAGTGTAACGTCAAGCTAAGGACAATATCATAAAGTTGTGTAATTCCTACTGAGTGTATTTGAAACTCGACTACGCATACGAGTTCAGTGTGTATATATCAACAAGGTGCCACCAGATCAAGGTCCCAAATCAAAAGTTCTTGCTTCCCCTTCACCCGAACCACATGAACCTCCACTTTCCAGATGCTAGAGCCACATTCCCAATATTAGATCTTGGTAAATTGCCTTGATGCGACTTGTAGTGGATTCTTTTTAATATTTCTTCTTCTATGGTACGTATAATATAAGCTACTGCAATCTCCAAATAATCATTCAATACCTATCTTTTTATTATGTATATAGACTGATTAGCTTAAATTATTTGCCCAATGTTATCAATTAGCTAGGACACTACGTTCCATGAGAAACGAGGAGAGAGATAGAACTTGATTACATTGATGACGTTGCCACTACTACCAGACCTACATATCTCTAAAAACAGCTCACGGGAAGCTTAATTTACATGAGGGAGCAAACACCTCGACTGCCCATAACCTTAAAACTGACCAACTCTACCAAAAACAGATACAAACGAGGAAATAAGCCGTATAAGCAAAAGCTGTTATATTAATGATGATATCCGAAATATACACATTCAATTCATATTGTTTTCAACACATACACCGTTTTTCCATTTTAGTTACTTGCTTTTATCCATTTCTGCATAGCTGCTTTTTTAACAGAGTTTCAAATCCTATTTTTGTACTAAGGAACTCCTTTCTTGACCGCAGGAACTGTAATGATGATGTAAAAAACAAGATGAATAAATGCTCTTGCGATCAATTTTGGGTAAGTTAGCTTTTGGTGCAATGTCTTATTGCTATATATGAGCGTTATTGGGAAATGCTTAGTTGTTATTTTCAAAAAGAAAAAGGAAATTATAAATGCTTTGTTGTAGTAGCATTTAATTTGGTAAGAGTTGCCAGCTGCACAGTCGATATTTTTAATATACTTTAAATCGATATATGAATAGCTTTGGCATTTACCTGATAAATTACACGGCAGCTCTTTCTTTTTATTGGTATTGCACGTTCAGTATCAGTCATGCTAGGTAGCTAGCTAGTTAATTGTTTGCATGACTGTTTTAAGTTACAACTTGAACTTTATGTTAGGATATAGTGCGGAAATAAGTTGATAGATATATAACGGATTATAAAATGACAGTAAAACAAGAAGTATGACATAAAAAATTTACGTGGTTCGACTAGGCCTACTCCATAGGAGGTGAGAAGAATTATTCAATATATATGTAGAGAGTACAACTTACAAAGAGGGGATGATACACCCAAGAAGATGTGGAATGCATCCTCTCTAATGCCTCTCAACTTCACAACTAAACAGGATGATTGATATTGGGGTGCATCTCGTACTGATGTTTTCTCACTTAAGACAGCCTATCATCTTGCTACCTCTCTTAAATTGCGACAAGAAGATTCTATATCTTATGACAGTCGTATTGGTAGTGCCATGAAAAAGGTTAGAAAGTGTCATATCCCTTTGCGAATTCGTTTGTTTGCTTGGTAGTTGTTACAAGGTATCATTTCATGTCAAACCCTCTCCTTTGAAAAAGAGGAATGACCTATTCAATACTAGGTGCTCTCTTTGTTGGGGGCGGGGCTATGGTCTACATCTTTGTTGATTGTGATGCAATCAAGGCCTGAAGGAGAATGGAAAAGATGATGATCCTTTTTCTTTTGTTAATGATCATATGCTTTATGCGACCGGATAATTTCACTCCCTATTTCATGTACCATTCAGCAAGTGCAGGACATCATCACATTTCCTTTGGAAGCTATGGCTCACTAGATGCGAGATTACTCATGGACGAATTAACGGCATCAGATCAGGAATGGATTAAGCCCAATGCTACATCAATATGACTTCAGAGGCTACCCAGATAAATGTAGCTGAGGAGCGGCATAAGGACAATAACGTGCTTCAAGTTTTTGTGGATGGAAGCGCTAGAAATGAAGGATACAAAATTGTAGTCGTTTGTAAGACCTCTGGAGGTGACACTCTTGCAACAAGCATCACCAATTAATGACTCATACCCTTGGGATCCGACTGTTGTTGAAGCCAAAGCCATCCTTTTTTTGGCATGACGCTAGCCTCCTGACTTGTTTGGATATTGTTAGAATTCACTCAAACTGTCTTGTGGATTTTGACTTCTTGAAGGTGCGGGGGAAGTGCGCATGAGGATGTCCTAGAGCTATTTGTGTGATTTAAGAATTTCATTTGGGCTCATTTATCGCCTACTAAAAACATTGCTGCTCATGTCTTAGCGAATCTAAGAATTAATGAATAATTAGTTGGAACATGGTGCAACGACATTCCAATATCTATACTATCGATTATCTAATTACTTTAGGGCGGTTGAGTTTAAAAAACAAAAGTTGTTACGCAATCGTATATATGCATAGGGCTGCCCATGTTAGGTTAACCGTCTTATTCGGTTGACCGCTTTCGTTTAACCGAGTTTCGGTTTTCTAAATTCAACCATTTAATTTGATTTTCTAAAATTCAATTTCATTACTATTTCATTTAGACCGGTTAACTTTTAGTTCGGTTCGGTTTTATTGGTTAACCGTGTAGGTGTAGTATATTTTTTATTGCTGAGACTCATACATTAAATATTATAGTACACATTGATCATTCACTTAAATCATAAGTGATAAATCAAACATATGTGACAAGAAAAAATAATAATATGTATATTCCCTCAATAGCTAACGTTAATTTTATATAAAGTGAACATTAATATTTGAAATATTTCATTATTTATATAATCGATTAACCATTCCAGAAAATTCAATATCATTACCGAAACCAAAACCAGTCAATATACACCGTTCGGTTAACCATATCACGAGAACCGGTATGGTTAAACAGGTACGATTCACCTAGTTTCGATCGGATACCGCGGTATCGGAATTTTTTGCTCAACCCTAATACTGCAGGTATGATCATCCGAACAGGAACAAAGCTCAACAAAAACTGCTGATGCAAGTTAGGTAATTCGATCGAAAATGACAGTTTAGCTAACTCTTTTAAATGGTGGAATATTACATCAATTTGATTAGAATGTAATCATTCAAAGACCTCAAAATTATAACCACCTACCCACCCCTATCTTTAAATTGCCATTATGGAGGATGACGGAAGGTGAGTTTCTATTTGTAGAATTGCATGAAGATGACGGGAACTTCAGTTGCGGTGAATTTGGGAGGGGTAAGAATATTTGGGAATAACCTGATGCTTCACAGTTCACACCATAAAACCCAACTAATAATATTACGGGTTGGTATTTTAATTACGAAAAATCTTGGCTACAGGAGGCGACTGTAAATATATTATCAGTATTTTCAATATATAAAAATATAACTATTTAAAAATTAACAAACTTTAAATGATTGTAACTTTTAATATATAAGTTCAAAATAAAAAAAATTATATTATTGTTCATCTAAATTCAAGCTCTTCAATACAAGACCAATAATGGATATGTTTTGACAACTTTGAAAAAAAATATTTTTACATGTATACGATAATACACTAAAATTTATACTTTAATGTGATGATATACATATCTTAGTGTGAGAATGTACATGTTTTAATGTGACGATGTACATGTTCAATTGTGAGAATGTACATGTTCAATTATCAGAATGTATATGTTTCAATTATCAGAATGTATATGTTTCAATGAACATCTGTACATGTTTGTATGATCATCTGTACAAGTTTTCTTTTTTATATGTACAGGTTTCAATCTAAGGATGTACATATTTAATGATTCGTACATGTTTTTACGTGAGGATGTACATGTTTTAATGAACATTTGTGCAGGTTTGTATGACCATCTGTACAAGGTTTCTTTTACGTTCTATGCATTAAACCCTTAGCAGCGTCAGTTTTACGTTTTTTTTAAAAAAAAATATTTTTTTTACTTGCCAGGTCAACATACAAGTCAACATATGTAACCATGATGGTTACATTCAGATGTAGCTTAGACTGACTGTTTTAATTATTGATCAATTTATTTTTTAAGTTGAGTTAAGATAATAAGCTAATTTTATAGTTTGGGTTAAGATAGAAATGGATACTCATGACAACCCAAAACACAAAAACATATTTATTAATAACAATAACAAAATATTAATGTATATATATATATATATATATATATATTATTTTTCAGATCAAACTATGCATCAACCTTAGTAGAAAATAGAGTAAATTACTCAGAACCCCCTTGAAGATTTAGAATATTACAATTAACCCCCTCGTGTTTATCATAATTATTAGTAACCACTTTGAGGTTAAGGTATCTTTGACTACGAGCCCTCGAACTATAACTCTGTTATCAGGAAGTTAACTATGTGTTAACCTATCAGCTTAATCATATTAATAAGGTCATGCTGGACAAAAAACACTACTTAATTTGCATTGTTATTTTCCTAAAAATGTCAACCCTTCCTTGAAAATGCATCTAAAGTGGGATGAGAGAGAGAGTTAGATGATGTTGATTAAGCAGTTTTGTTGTCCAGCCTAGCTTATTAATGTGATTAAGCTGATAGATCAACACACAGTTAACTTTTTGATCACAAAGTTATAGTTTGGGGGCTCGTAGTCGAAGATACCTTAACCTTGAGGTGGTTACCAATAATTATGATAAACACAATGGGGTTAACTGTAATATTCCAAATCCTCAAGAGGGTTCTGAGTAATTTACTCTAGAAAATATTATACCAAAGTCTAAGTATAGTTGGACAATCCAACCTTTAAAAAAAATCATACATTTTATTATGTTAATCAAACAAACAGTTCAACCAACTCTACATATCAAACAATTATTTTGAGAGTTTTTAACTTTGCATATCTTTTGTTAAGTTTAACTCTTTACTGATGTAAAGATAACTACTCTAGAATGTTGTTTATTTGAATTATATCTGTTTTGGGGTTTTTTTTAATGATGCAACACAATTGGTTGGTTTAGATGATGAAGGCTAAAATAAAATAGGAGATATACATTATAGCAAAACAATATACTACTTTATATTTATTAAGTTCTAAAATAGTTACTATGTTTTGAAAAAAATGGTCAATCAAATGCTATCCAAAGAATGTGATTATATTAATCAAATATATTATGAAATTCTATGGAAAGTAGCTTTTATAATTTAAAAAATGATCTATTAAATAGCTATTATACTAAATGTATATAAGGTGACATTTATAACTATGTTAAATACTTACGGGTATTACTTAAAAATAGATTAGATAAATTGGGTTAGGGTTCAAGAACTTTACAGTCAAGATTTTTTGAACAATTTAATTTTAGATTTAAGTAAATAATATTTTAAATATGTAGGTCATACTTAATATCAACCCAGCCCTTCAACCCAAACCTCCATAATTCCCCAACCCCGGTCTAATATACCTATAGTCATTTTACCGACGGATAATGCCACCATGATTTTAGAGAAAAATAAGCAAGAAACTCAGCATCCGATGAATCTATTCCGTCGCTGAATGGTTACTTAGATCACCCGATCATAGTTTCTTAGATCAGAATAATTGACCCCTCTTTCCATTTCTTCGCAACTGAAGTGTCGATTCGGGATTGATTTCTGGCCGATTTTGCTTCTACAACCTCAGATACTAAACCTAAGTTTCTATTCTTCACGCGGGATGATTTTACTGACCACAAAGGAGATCTTTTGGATGAATTATGATGGAGATCGGTTCTTTAGCTTTGCTCTGGCGAAGAACACACCAGCCAAAAGTCCTTCAGAGAGACACATCAAACAAATACAGAACAGGATAATGAAGGCTTAGCTATTAGAGATTAAAGCCTTTCATAATAAGGAAAAGAGAGAAGTTTGAAGTTGGCTGATGAGATGATCACTACTTACCGAACAAAATGCTTGCAGTGTTTTCCATGCTGGTGGGAACGTTAAACAAGAATATCCCGGCAATGGAGAGGGGAATTTTGTTGAGCGAACCAATAAGGCTGCACATATCAACCAAACAAGATAAACTAGCAAGGACATTATTGGAAACAGATACCATACCAAGAAGTTAAAAGAAGCAGGACTGCTACTGGGCAAATATATAGGAATGCATAATGCACAAGGAAAGTAAGTTATATCAGGTTCTAACCTGTATGTGGTGGCTCCGGTCTGATGCAGGAACCACAAAGAGGTAAAACTAATGGCCAAACCCAAGAATCCGCTAAGAGTTATAACCATCCAGAAGGTAGGTAGCCTTAAAAGAGGCCTACAATTTCATCCAATCCATTAGTTTCATTAACAAGCACACAAAGGGTAAAATAATCTCAAGACAATATGATGAAAGACTCACGTTTGGTATAGATAGTCAATCTCGTTAAATGCGACGACAAGAAGCAAACCCAGAGGCAAGGAAAGCATGTTATTCAACAAAACCATTGAGAATTCATTCAAGTTTCCAGAGCGAGTGGCATGCTTTGCTGTATCCATCACCCTACGTAGGGTCAACTGCACCACAAGAATCTCAAACTATGTACATAAAAGAAGCTGATATAGCAAGAAGAAAGTCGCCATTGAAACCAATAACACTATCCAAATCAAATACAAGTACAGAAATGCTCACGGAATATGCAGCAGTCAAAAAACAATTAGCTAGCTGCCATGCGTAACCAATGGTGTGGAATGACAAATCTGTGATGCCTCCAGATATTGCTGAAATAATCTATAAACAAGTTTGAAATTAATTTAGATTCTGAAACTTAACCAGTCAAACAGGCTGCTGATATGATACTCCTTCCCTTAAAATACACTCATGCAGAGTAGAGAACACAGCACACAAATTTAATGTAAGTCAACTTACCATCAAGAATAAGGCTGCCCAGACTCTACTGTCATGATGTTTACTAAACAGGTACATCTCACCAACAGCTGTAATCACATTTGTAACATTCTTCAAAACAGTCACCATTGCAACATTTATGTACTTCAAGCTGCAAATTACATGGACCAAAGTTAGCACAAGTTACAAGGACCAAAGTTACACAGTGGCCATGATGAGCTTGTGCACAAAAGCAGGTTATAGGAAGGCAAAACGATATTACCTGAACATGCTTGTAATGAGCATCCCAACAAATATGATATTTACAGGTAACCAGATCTTGATCAATCTCCATGTTAGTGGTTCTGTTGACACTACACCTAAAACAGAAAATACTGATACAACAACCACTGAGATTAAATTCTGCAACAAAGAAGAAAACAAAATAGCAGTCAGCACCCTTATCTACATCAGTCATTTTAAGTAAACCCGAAATTTCGTCAACATTAGAATAATAAAACTACCTGATACATCATTAAGGAGATACCAGCACTAAAATTATAGCCAGACAAGACAAGCTTGTTAACAAGTATCATGCTGCAGGATGAGATGCAGTAAGCCAGCCCAGATAATAATGCCAGGTTAGGTAGCTTGCCACTTTGTAGTATAAATCTCTCTTTTTCCATCTCCCTACCATCTTCCAGGTCAGAAGGCTTCATCGACAAGAGTGACCTGGAACCACGGAAAAACATTAGCATTTACAAACATATAAATAATGATGTCACCCAAAGATTACAATGAACACGCTCCTAACTTCAAAATATGATAATGAATTTCATCCTCTGCAGGGATCAAGCATCATATGAGCCCACACATACAGAACATAAAAATGCATAAAAACTAAATAGATGTCATTCTGACACAGGAACCTTTTTTGTCACAACCTATGAATCATGTGAACATTGAATTATATGAAGCTGTTGGGAAACCACAGGCAGACTAATTATTTTGGTAAGCATGAATTTGTTCAGAATAGTTGGCACAGGCCAACTTCGCACATCTTAGCTCTAACCTAGTTTCTTTGTAGGAGAAAATATTTCTAATTTAATTTCTAGGAGAAAAAAAATATTTCTAACCTATTTTCTAGGAGAAAAGATTTCAAACGTAGTTTCTAAGAGAAACAGATTTGTGAAGAGCCAATAGCAACTTGCATGTACACCCCATTTTCCCCATCCATCACAAAACTGACAGAGCACTTATGGGAGCAGGGTATCCTACATTAAATTGTGGCACAAACTTGACACTACAGCTTGCTCTGCCGCAAAATCACATACCAGTCACTTTCACCATGACTACAAGAGTTCAACTCTCATGCTCATCTTCAAGGGGAAGCCCCTGCATTGCGTTGTCTGGCTTGTAATAGAGAACGAAGACACTGTATACAGAGTAACTGCTGTAAACTGACTAACTTCTCGGTGGAAATAGGTCCCTAGTTAACATATATGGAGATATCTATTATTTAGCCAAGAGATGAAAGATCAGAGATCTTTCAGGAGGTTGACTGATGTCCCCTTTCAGTCATTAAAGGAGAATTGTATTCCAGGAGATAGATCTTGTTCACTTGAATTTGAAGGGATTTTTGGTACGCACTCTAGTTAAAAGAGATCCCTAATATTTAGCACAAGTTTGGAGAAGCCTAGTAAGAAGAGGCCTGAAAAGTGGAGTGCTTCAATTCATGATTCTTCTGTAGAGTAATCTTTCTCCCTGTATAGGAACAGATCCTATAGTTAATCACTATGAGTTTTATTCAACAAGGATTCATTTGTCAATAAGCTAATCCTAAACACCCTACTACTTCCAAACCCCTGCAAGTCCAATCGGTTGTCCAACAATGTAAACAAATAAACAAGCTAAGGGACTCTTTTCCTTGATACAAAACCATCACCTCAGCTGAAGAGAGCAAGCTAGACCTCAATATAGATCTGGGGAGGTTGGTCTCAGAACGACAAATATGTTTCAACTTATCAAAACCAAATGCCTTGGAAAAAGCTGAAAAGCAGTGATGAATTTTATATTTAACCATAGCACCTGTAAACTCGACAGTAAGCTGATTTGTTTTCAACTAAGAAATGAGATAATAAATTCAAAAAGGAAAAATAACCTCACTGTTAGCATGATTATCTTCCACCTATATTCGTCTAAGAGGAGTTGAGGGCTGATCTACAACACCATTCCCTTCATAAGACTTAAAATTTCTGCTGAAGTTGGCGCTATATTAAGTGAGCAATCTATCAGTAGAGCATAGTTAAATTAAAAGAAGGAAATTTCACATTGAGAACTGTTAAAATCAAATGCCATCGCAACAAGGATTGCTGAAAATAACAAAAAGAAAGGACAAACTGGAAAAACAAACAGGAGGATGGTTACTATAGATGTACAAAGTGACGAGGTTTGGCCGACTTGAATAAGGTCAAATGCAATCATTACCGAAGGAGAACCACAGGCAAATGGTCTTACAACAACGAATTTGTTGTCTGTGTTGGATTTAAACTAAACTTAACTACTAACAGTATAACTGGTAAGTGAAGTCTCCAAGATCTTAAGCACTTCAAAGAACTAAACCTAGTGCGAGGTATCAGCGTGAGGTACTTGAGATTGATTGATTGATGATGATCCTCCCAAACACATGCAGTGTACATGCCACGACCAAACAGCAACATATGCAATTTCTTCAAGTCCACTTCCACACAACAGGTGACCTCCAAATTATGGTATTTCTACCATTGCAGAATAAATCTTGGGAAACTACAGAGGAAGTCAAGCCTAATACAGTAGGTAAACATAAACAAACACGAATACTAACGTTTCATTGCATAGAATAATACAACAAAAGCGTCACTTTTGGGAACTATAAGAAAATGCATGTTTGGAAGTCAACCTTTCAGATAACCCTCAAACTGAAACAAACAGACAAACAACAAATATCAAAATGTGAAGACGGCATATACTTCGAATAATAAAATATACTACTAATGTGCTTATTATAAAGGTAGTAGAGACGGGAGAAAACAAATTGTTTTCTTCAGACGAGCCAAGTTGCGTGTTATCTATCATTACACTACTGAGGACATTACACGGGGACAAGAGCCGCCAGCGACCCCTTTTTTCCGGAAAATGAGAGCTTTTAAGCCCTGATTAGTAATGCAAGAGTCGGAACCTACACGCGGCAGACGAGGTGCATACTAGCATTAACACAAGCTATTTTAACTGACGTCGAGAGCAACATAAACCCCAAGAGAAATCAATGCAACCTTCCCACCCAAGTGAATGTGAAAGAAAGCAGGTTTATACTCGTCAGCGAGCTGAAAACAGCAGCAACCAGTATGGGAAGCCCACAGCTCCTCCATTCGGTAATGGCAGCAGAAATACCACGTGAATTTCATTTTACAGCAAAAACACACTAGGGAGAGAGGTGGTGAGGAGTGGGGAACAGAGAGAGAGAAATAGAAAGACAGAGTACCTTGAACCCATCACGCCCAACGGCTCGGTAGAACCAGCTTTGAAAGATTAAAGTACTGGAATGGGGTTTAGAGAAAACGGACAGAAAAAACCATATCTACTCCAAATCAGCTGAGACAAGAAGTACTATGATCCACGCTCTACAATTATTTCTTGTCCGAAACGGAGGGGCATGGACAGAAGGAGTGGTTGTATGAAGTTACTTACAGTCAAACTTTTATAGGGGAAGGGAAGATATAGGGTAATGCAAAAGGAGAAAGCAGAGAGTCAACAGACCTAACTCTGAGACTTCAAAGAACATCAACTTGCCAGTGGGTTTAGGTATCATTCAGCGTGGCGTGGTTGGTTAAATATTAATCTTGGGTTTAGTTTGTTTTCGGCGTTCTTGGACATTCACTGATTGCTAGAAGACTTGGAGGTGTATACTGGCCGTATAATCGGAGATGCTGTCGTTGATTTCTCAATTCGTACGCCCAAAGTTCGATTGTGCAGGCAAGAGGGTTTGTTTGCGTTTGCCGGAGCTGAGAAATTGGAATGAGTCAGCCAGCATCATGCCTGGTATGGGAAGACCAAACAGCAAAACACCACTTATTGTATACGCAAGCGGAACAGGACAAATGTGGGTTACATAACATAACAGCAGTGAAATCGCTGAAAGGCAAACGCTTCGCATCCACTGCATTTAACCCGTTTCAGCACTAGTTGAGTTAAAACAAAAAATGCATAGTGAGCTCAGAACGGCCACAGTGAGCGCGCGGGTCCAAGGCTGAATGCCTTTACCGCACGTGTCTGTCGATCTTAGTCATTCCTCATCTCATCAATCCAACGGTAGATAACATAGTGGAGGTGAAGTAGGTAATTGGAAGGATTTTTGGACAAAGTTGATGATGATACTTGTCTATCGTTGAATATTTAGAAAAGAATTTAATTTCTCATTTCAATATTATACTACTGTACAATTATGACGGAATTACATTACGCAAACAATGGTACCCATTTCTTTGGAAAGGAGTATCATAGATTAAGTAAAGAGATACAAATCTAATGTCCAACTAAAGTGAAGATAGTCATAGCATAGTTAAACCCCTACCATTGAGATTACTGCTAACAGTTTCCATAAAAGAGTTTTAAAACCCCCCAACACCTTAGACGGTAGGCTCCTTGAACTTGCTTCGTCTAATCCTTTAAACTAGTCTTTACATGGTAATCTCTACCATAGCTCCTAAAGGAAGAAACCAATATAAACAACATCTAGAGTTAAACATAGTTTTTTTTATAATTACGGTAGCAGATAGGTTTTGAACTCAAGACCTTTGGTTCTATGATACCACCCTACCGACCAAGCCACAAGGACTTAGCATCTAGAATTAAACATAGATAGTAGTAGCAAGTGAAGTCGGTATAATAAAAGGGACATGACACCAAACCCGCAAAGTGTCCCTGCTCATGCCAATCATCCATTGTGATGACCCTAGGGATCCCCAGAGCCGCTGTCAGTTCAGTCATCCGCATTCATGTATATTAACCTGAAGAGTCAAGAGGTGAAGTCAAAGTCTTCTTACCCTTGCGTCTTGTGTGAGCTCCCGACCAAATCAGGGGTTGCCAATAGATTAAGTGACTCCCCTTCCATCAAAAGTTCATCCAAATACCTCTCTGACACCGATGAAGAGCTTGCACGCATACCCAGGACAAGAGATAAGTGTAGATAGAGGGAAAATATACCCTAAACAACACCCTTATTGCATGCGAAGCTTAGATTTGTACGCTTTACCTCACCAGGTTCGATTGGTCGTAGGTGTATGCCACTCATCTTATCCAAGCTTGTTTTGCAGACAACCGAAATCGAAGAGGCCATGCCTATATTGCGCAACGGTGAAGACAACAACAAGAGGGGGGAAGAAACGGACTTTAGGAACAAAAGGGGAAAACAACACTTACATTACACATATTTATAAAGTTACAAAATTTTGTGTCGGTACCTGAGTTACAATGCCCACCCATGAGCTTTAGAAAATTACGGTGCCCACCCGTGAGGTATTAGAAAATTATAATACCCACCCACGAGCTTTAAGAAATTACAATGCCCACCCATTTACTTATCAAAATGAGGTGAATTTGAATATGCAGAGCTATGCTTACCTTAAATAAGAACTTAGAAAATGATTTTTTTTTAAAAAAAAAGAAGAAACCCTAAATGTACATTATATGACCTCTTAGAAGTCAAATAAATGAAATATACCTAAAATGAATAAATAAAGATGCAAAACTAATGATAAAGCAGTGACTACAATGTAATTCCTTGTAAATTTTACATGATTTTTCTCTTCCCCACTCTAACATTACATGGGGTAAATTTGGGTTTCTTTTTAATTGGTTTACATTGTTGAATCGCTCCATCAATATAATATTTACTAAAATCTTCATTTTCACCTCATTTTAATAAGTACATAGGTGGGCATTGTAATTTTTTAAAGCTCGTGGGTGGAGATTATATTTTCTCAATACCACATAAATGAACATTTAAATTTCTAAAACTCATAGGTGGACATTATAATTTCGGAATACCTCATGATGGAGTGTAATTTTTCCTTAAAGTTTTTACATCATGAGAAAACGGAAGGTGTTCGAACTAATCTATTTCACTTATATTTGATCACTCTGAAGTAGGGATGTCAACGGGTCGGGTTCGGGTCAGGTGACGCTCCACCCGACCCGTCACCCGTTTTTCACCCGCATCACCCGACCCGACCCATCACCCGAAAAATCACCACCCGTCATCCTTTTCACCCGTCACCCGCGGGTGAAACGGGTGAACCCGTTCACCCTTTTTTTTCTAGCAAGTATTTTACACCCATTTCACCCGTGTTTCACCCGCATTTCACCCGCATTTCACCCGCGTTTCACCCATCACCCGCGGGTGAAACGAGTGAACCCGTCACCAGTTTTTTTTCTAGCATATATTTTTATTTTGTAACACCTATATAAGCTTAGTTTTTTTGCTAAAAAAACATCCATATTTGTTAATAAGACATACTATATCAACTAATGTCAACAACATACTCAAAACAAAGAGAATTAACCATGACATAAGTATTTTTTAACAAAATAAATATGTATACAGGTGACGGGTCGGGTGAATGGGTCGGGTGACCGGGTGAAAAATTTTCACCCGACCCGACCCGTCATCAGAATCCGTTTCACTCGTCACTCGTTTTTCACCCGTTTTTTTTCGGATTTTTCACCCATTTTAGCGGGTCGGATGATCGGATGCAACGGACACCCGTCACCCATTGCCATCCCTACTCTGAAGTTGTACCAAACAGGCGTTTGGTTCAAAGGGGGGAAACAGAATGGAATCAGGAAAGGGAATGGAGAGGAATGGAAAAGAATTCCCTTTGATTTTCCCAGTTGTTTGTTTGAGCTGGGGAAATGAAATAAATAACCGGTCAACGGCCGCCGGTCAATGGTCAACTGTTGCCGGCTGCCGGTCAACGGCCATTAATTACTGGTCAACATTCACCGGTCAATGATCATTAGTCATCGGTTAATGGTCATATGTTGTCGGTCAAAGTGTACCGGGAAAGGGAATCTAATTCCGTAGTAGAGGGTGGGGAATCAGGAAAAAGGGTTCTGGGGTAATCCCATTCCCTTTCCCTTTCCTGAAAACAGGAAAAATTGGCTGCGTTCGGAGTTGTCATTTTGATGGTTGTTTTGTGGTATAAATGAGGTGGTCCCCACGTGGGTCCTACCTTCTACTCCAATAATATACTGCCACATATAAAACAACCACAAAACAGCCAGACCAAAACAACCACAAAACAACCATGCCGAACAGAGCCCAAGGCAAAACAAACAGCGGAATTCCCTTTCCTGATTACCCCAAAACAAACGCCCCCTAAACCCCCCAACTAGGCGCGAAATCTAAACTAACGGCCAGTTTTTTAGACTCACCCTATCCGGCCCGTTTATCGTTTAGCTTTCACAGAAAGATTTCTTATCCTGCGCAGTGTCGTCTGTCTTGCATCCATTCGGTCTTCCCGTGCCCCATCATGGCATTCTCAATCTCCCTATCAAACACCATTTATTCATCATCTTCCTCTGCATCCATGCCGAAAATCCAGTACGCATCAAACCCTATTCTCCCTCCTCATCTTCGGATACTGGTCAGGGCACAGAGTGCGACGGAATCGGGAAATAGCAGCGAGCAGAATCCCACTGAAACGAAAGCAAAGGAAAAGAATGACACCGGATCAAATGCTCAACCTGCTACTGCCACAGCTACTCCAAAGCGCCCTCAAAAACCCGTTTATTCCAGTGAGTGGTTTATCGTTAAGGACTTATCTATTCCAGCTCTCTGCGTTTGTCTTCTTTTGGTATCATTATTACCCACTTGTGTTGAGGATGAGTTTGAGAAATTGGGTTGTCTGTGGTGACTTTTTTTCTTGTGTCCTAATATCTGTTTGACAGTGAAGAAAGGTCAGATTGTGAGGGTGGACAAGGAGAAGTATCTTAACAGTGTAAATGTGAGTTGCCAGAACAGCTATTCTCCATCTTTTATTGCAGAATTTCAAAATCTGGAAGTTTTGTTTTTCTAAAAATGCAGCAAGTGAAGTTCCATTTTCGCCACTTAATCGTGGCAGAATTAATTGCTTTAGTTTCTTCTTCCAAACAATCATGAACAGTTTTCTTTTCTGGAAAATGGAGCTACATACCATTTCTTAATTTCTGATAACACTGCGTAATTTATTTCAGTATCTATCTGTCGGGCATCCTCCATACTACAAAGGTCTTGATTACATTTACGAAGATCGTGGCGAGGTAAATTTGCGATCTGATCTTACCTTCTGTAATCTTAGTCATAATCATAAACAGCTTTCCCTTTAAAAAAATTGGGAAATTAGTCGACCCCTTTAAGCAAGCTATGGTTTGTACCTCTCTTATCTAATTCTATGCAGCTGTGCTGTTGCGATTCAGGTTTTGGATTTACGAATGTTCGAGACAGGGGAACACGCATTGGTGAGTCAATTTTCTCCCCTAGATTGATCGATCGATCAATCAATTCCTTGTTCAAGGATATTGAATGATTCATCTCTCAATATCATTTGTTCGCTGTGCTCTCAGGTTGCATGGGTTGGCATTCCAACAGCACCAGCTTGGCTTCCTACAGACATGCTGATAAAGGTACTCTACTGACTCAACTTGTTAGAAAATAAAGCGATCAATCAACAACAGGAGATACCTGATTCTAGTAGTAGTCAGCTCAATTCTCGCATTTGATCCCTTAGTTGTGTGTTCATTTGCAGTCTGATCAACTAAATTATGAAAGAATGTAACGTCAACATCATGGAATTGCGAAGAGGATCCATCTACAGCCCGTTTCTAGCTTTCAATCCATCTCCACTCTCTCCTCTTCTTAATTGCCATTGTACTGTACAGATATGATATGACATCTTGAACTTCAAAACCTGCTCTCTTTTTTCTTCAGAAAATTGTGATGAGCATAGTATTACTAGACAGAGTTTTCGGATTCAAGATAGGAACCACTTTAAAAAACCTAAGCACTAAAAGTCGACAGAAATGAGAGTTTCAGAAGTTTACAAATTAATTGCCATAATGATTTCATTGATACATTGTTACCATTGCAATTGATGAATACAAAGAACAAAATCAACATCTAATTGGTGTCGTAAAATGCAATCGCTAGTCAAATAAACCTGTAAGTGTAATTTGGAGAACAAATCAACATCTAATTGGTGTTGTAACAGAAGAATGGGATGACTGACGGGTGCAGCAACTCTTAACAAGCTCCCCATGAAACGCTATGTGCGATTTATGGCCAAAAAGCACCCAAAAGATGGATGAATAATATGCTCTGTGACCACTGTTTTCTCAAAACAGGAAATACGCAGTTGACCAAATCACGAATATAGCCACCACGCACTAAACTGAATGGTTTGCAGCAACAGGGCGTCGTTTGTACTGGCTGCTGACATCTCAAATTATTAGCAGCACGGTAGACATTATCACCCCCTTGAGAGAGTAAAAATAAAGCCGAGAGAAGATGCTATACATGTGGGAACCCAATTTGGTTGTAGTTTCACCTCATTCTTTTGGCATGTCGACCTTTCTTCATAAGTTCCACCAATGATGGTAGAGGCTCAGGAACTGGCACATTCATTGACCGGTATAGCTTCTTCAGATTAGAACTATACCCCTTCGAAGATCCAACAGGCATATAGGGGACGACTTCACAAACTTCCACATCAGACTTATCTGCTGGTATTTCGGCAATCTTCACTTCAACCTTGCTCTCAGTCATAGATACACCTTTTGCCTCAACATCAGAAGCGGTAGGAGCATCATCATCCTGGATTTTAATCACAGAAGACATCTGATTTTCATCTTCTGAATCACACCTGTTCGATGTCATTAGTTTTTCTTCCGGTTCCACCCTCATAGCCAACTGTTTAGGATCACTATCTATCACAGCTTTGTGTTTTTTCTTTTGGACATAGCTATGGATGTCAAACCCAAGTCTTGCTCGACCAAATAGTGTGACAGGCGTCATAGTACTCCATGGAGGGGCGTCAAGCAAAACTCTTTTTCTAGAAGATACTTCTTCTAGCAACTGTGACTCAGAATCACAGGCATCTAACTTGATCTCCTCCAATATTGGAAAGCATCCTTTTCTAACTTCATCCTCAATCACATTTGCTTTAGAATTAGTTTCTTCAAGTGTTATATCTAGTAGCTTCCAAATTGGATCATCGGAAGCTAAGGGGTTACTCAAGCAATGCTTCTTGACATAATCCAATTCCATGGCTCTGCAGTTCGGAGTTGTGGATACAACCCATTTGGGTGCGAGAAGTTTCAAAGCCCATTCCAGTTCTTGCTTGGAAGAATGCATTGAGTAACAAACATGCCACACACCAAACTGGTCCTTCACAGCCTCATTTGACCTCTGAACCCTTCTTTTTTCTTCCAAAGTGAGCTCTGTCTCCTCACAAGCATACCACTGTACAGAAGGTCGTATTATCAAAGGTTCAGGATTCATTTTTGATTCAGCCTCTAAGATCTTCTGTTGTGCCCTCTCATACAGTCTAGGAAAACCATCTAGCATCTGGAAGCGGGAGTTTGGGTTCTGAGATAGGATCTGTGGAGCCAAGATTTCTAAAACTTGGTAGGACTCGGAGTTCTTTGTTCTATCAACATATATCTTGGACCCAAATGTTTGACATACATTCACCAGAATTTCTTCCTGGCCCAGCTGATCGCAAGTAAGGTATATCTCTCGAGCATCAGGATGCTTCCAGATACAGCTTATAACCTGATTGGCCAGCATAAAAGAAGAATTTAGATAATTAAGTAAAAGATATATCAAAATTATAGATTTAGAGCCAGTACAGGTGACCATACACCGTACGTATTTTGCTACTCATAGCTCAGGCCTTCATTGCCATATAGAACAGGCACACTGAGCAGCAGCATCCACGCTCCTAACTCCTAAGATTCAGACGTATTCCAGTAACATGAAGGGATAGAGCATTCTTCAAGGTTACACCGATTATCAGTATCTAATTTCAAGTATCCGAAGTTCAATTATGAAGCATCAACAAATGGTTATGTCACTAGTTCCAATTTAAAAAGATAGCTGTACTTCTTTGCGCGCATCAAACTTTGTTGGAGAGTACCTCTTGAATTGCAGACTGCTTGCTAGGGATACGAAGAGACGTTTTACCAAAAGTGCAGTCCAAGAAGATATAATCAAGGCGACATCTGGGTTCGCTTCTTCCAGTTCCTAGGTACTTTTCTGGTAGCTTCTGGAGACATTCGATGGTGAGCCTGCAATCACCTGTGTGAAGAATGTTCCCAAACTTGCCCTCGAATAAGAACATCACAGCCCCTGAGGTTTAAACATTTTGGCACGCCACCGGACAGCAAAATCTGTCAATTCAAGCATCCAAATTATACTAACCTATTCACGCAAGAAGTAACTGAAGCTGCGGAATCCATAATCCTAGTGAACCAAGGCACAACGTAAATCAGAAAAATCAGCAGTTGTATATCATAGTACCTGGACAGTGATTGGCGTCCAAAGCGGTGACGCAGAAGATGCCGTCAGGATCATCGATTGTGAGTGATTGGCCCACCTCGATTTCCGTAAACAACGATTCATCAAACTGCACCACATAAACCAAAATTCAGCATAAGGACTGTTTACAGTAGAAAAATTCGAAAAGGTAGTACGGAAAGGGAGAAAGTTGTGTGAAACCGGAGATAATGGGTGAGAGATGGCGACCTGAGGGTAATAAAAGAGGATGAAGGACTTGGTGAGATGAGTGGAGTAGATTGGGTAGGAGGAGAAATTGGAGATGGACGAACAGTGGTCTTTATGAGCGTGGGTTAGAAAGTGGTGCCGTTTCCTCTTCGAAGAGGTACTCCATGTGTCAACGGAGAAGGGCAACCCTCTTGGCATTTCTATCGGCATCTTTCACCTTTTACTTCAGATTTGTCCCTATTCTTCTTCGTTTCTGGAATTCCGGTGAGAGAGATATGCTCTTCTCAAAGCTTGAGACTTTATTTGGCAAATTGAGTCCGTCCGCGAAGCTTGCCGGAGAAGGAACAGAGACGAACGGCAAGCGAGTTGTGAAGAAAACGATACAAAATAGAAGCCGTACTTTTCGCTTAACCTCCTCCGATGGCAATGGGTCGGGTTTGGGTCGGGTGGACCATCACTCGCACCCGTCACCTGACTTCACTCACTCCATGCGTACCCAACCCATCACCCGTTATATATCACCCATCACCCGTTTCACCCGTCACCCGCGGTTGAAACGGATGAACCCGTTTACCCGTTTGTTTTTCTTTTTCCTTGTTCACCAGTTAGGTTTGCAAATTACTGTGAGTGGAGAGAAAATAGAGACGCAGAGCATGTATGTTCTATGTTCGCCGGTTAGGGTTGCGAAATTTACTTAAGAGAAACGAATGAAATATTACACAGAGCATGTACGTTCCATGTTCGCCAATTATGGTTGCAAAATTACCATGAGTGAAGAGAGAAAATAGAGACGCGGAGTATGTATGCTCAATGTTCGCCTGTTAGGATTGTGAAATTACCTTCAGTGAAGAGTGAAAAACTTCGCAGAGCATGTAAGTTATTTGTTTTTCAGTTAGGGTTTCAAAATTACCGAGAGTGAAGAAAGAAAATAGAGGTACATAGCATCTTTAATTTGTTCCATGTTTGCCAGTTAGGGTTGCAATTACCTTCAATGAAGAGAATTAAAAACCGCACAGAGCAAGTATGTTAGGGTTGTAAAATTACCGAGAGTGGTGAGAATAAAGAATGGTGCAGTCACCCAGAGCATGAATGTTCAATTCTTTACTAGTTAGGGTTACAAAAATCGTGAGTGAAGGAGAATGAATAATAACAATTTAACATTATATATATATATATATAATCTATGCGGGTGAGCGGGTCGGGTGATGAGTGAAAAATGTTCACTCGTCACCCGACCCGGACCCGCACCTGTTCCACCCGTCACCCATTTTTCACCCGTTTTATGAGGGTTTTTCACCCGCTTTAGCGGGTCGAGTGACCGGGTGAAATGGGTACCCACGGACCCATTGCCATCCCTACAGATGGTATGAGGGTATTGTGAGGGCTCTGTTAGTTGTTTTGTGGTTGTTTTGGTCTGGCTGTTTTGTGGTTGTTTTATATGTGGCAGTATATTATTGGAGTAGAATGTAGAACTCACTTGGGACCCACGCGGGGACCACCACATTTATACCAACAAAAAGACATCAACGAACGCAGCCAAGATCTCCGTCAGCGACGGATATAATAATCTTGGCCATTGAATATTTTAATTTTTTTTTTTTTACTTTCCGGCATGTTAGCGGATGCAACATGAACTCTCTACTATGTATAGAATGTCGTGAATTATTTAAACTGGATTCTGAAACAGTTTTATTATTATTATTATTTATCTAGTTTTCTTTAATTTCCTTTTATGTGTTTGCATATTAAGTCTCTTTATTATTTCGTTTTTTATAATTAGTTTTAAATACTAGATATGTGAAAATATATAAAAAAAGTTTAGGATTATTATTATCTTTTGTATCATTTTATTATAAATTAAAAAAAATGAAATCCATAAACTATACGTACAATTTTAGAGCTTATAAAAATAAGTGACAAATATTTTAATAAAAGTAATTATTTATTTATATGTATGAACTTCAAAGTATTTTATATCTCATATAAATTATAGACTTTACATATTAAATACGGGTATATAGATTATACAAAATAAGGTGCATTACTCATATATATCCAAATTTAACTTAGTCACAATTAGAACATGAGTGGTGATGGATAATTTATAAATGTTGGTTTTTACATATTCATTTTGTAACACCCCCAACACTGGCCTAGGAGTTAGGAATGTTACACGCCGCGTATTATTACTTAATAGCGCAAGGCTCTAATTATTGAACGCAAACAACAAAATAAAGGCCCAAAACAGAATACTTATATAAAAGTATAGTCAAAGTGATGTTTGAAACATCCCAAAAGTTAATACAAAACCCACATGCGAATAACAAAAGCGGAAGCTAACTTCAGAGGCCCAAAGGCTACAAGTCAAATACAAATATCCCAAAGAACTGAATAAATCAATAGCTAAACTCCAGGAGTTGAACAAAGTGATCCTCGCTGATCAATCTGCAATGTTAGAATAAGTAGGGGAATGTGCACACAACTATGCCCAGTAGATGACTAACTTCATCAACCAGCATGCTCAAAACATTTATAGAATATTATCAAATCAGAATAGGACAGAAGAAATCCATAATCCATGTCATAAATCAGAAGCGGAAGTCCAGCCATAAGAGGGACTAAACAGAGTTAGAAATAGACAGATTCAGAAAACAGAAAGGGACACTAGTTGATCGCAGCATACAGACAAACGAGTAACAACTCGTGAACAGAACGAGGAAACCTCACTCGTAAACAGAACAGGTGGAACACCTGTGCACAGAACGGGGAAGACACCTGTGAAACAGAAGGATATCCTACACAGCGCGCTACGAGACAGCTAAACCAGCCATCCAAAGGCTCAGATACATAGATAACTAGGTCCCAAACCAGAAGCTTAAATGTAAATAAGCACATGTGCACCAAACGCACTAGAAAGCACATAGAAAGCTGAGTAATCAGAAGGGGAATCCAACCCCGCAAACAGAAGTCACAGAATTTGGAAGCTTGTTGAAGACTTTCAAATAAGAGAACACATAACCATGTGCTAAAACATATATAAACAGATAGTACTTGAAAAGAGGAATCCAACGCCGCAAACGGCACCCAAAACGGAGCCCAAACGAGCAAGTTAAAGCGAAAACAGTGCGTTGTCCGAACTTCAATGTTCGGACTGAAGTTCGGACAGTTTCCGAAAAAAAACCCGTGGTGAAGTCCGAACTTTAAAGTTCGGGTTATTTCAGAAACCAGAGGGTGTCCGAACTTCAAAGTTCGGACTGAAGTTCGGACAGCCCGAAAAATGCAATTTCCTGAACTGAACAGAAACAAACAGAAACACCGAAACAAATCCAAATCGACACACACTTTCAGAAAACAATCTTGGGGGTTTAATCCATTGAAAAGGCATTAAATCAGACATAAATCAAACACAACACGAAGTCAATTCATCGAGTTAATTTGTAGAAACCAAACTCCCCGAGGCTGAACACACAAGCCGAATCCGAGAGCCACCTACCTCGCTACAGCAGAAACTCTTCAATCTGATGCAGAATGATCCGAAATACAGACATAGCAGCAGCAGCGCAGTCCAACGACGCAACCCCAATCACGCTGAACAAACATATTCGTAGAAACAACCAGAACTCAGAACGTAGAACCCCTAATTCGTAAAAACAAAATTGCCCAACAATGGAATACAACGCATACCTGAATCCGACTGACACGAACGCAAACAGCAGTCCACACCAGAGGAGAGATCGACATAGATGTCGGAGGATTACTGATTCCCTAATCAGATTGGAGAATTTCTCCAAACCGAATTGCATAACTAACGAACGATACACAAACCTGACTGCGAAGGGGAACAGCAAGACGACGGAAGAATTCGCAGTAGCACTTGAGTCTCCAATCAGCAGAACTTGGTAGATCGGTGATGTAGAAAAGAGCGTTGAGAGAGAGAAGGAAGAAGAATGTCTCGAGAGTTGAGCGACTGATCGTGAATGAATGTGGTGATCAGAATTGTAAATTGAGAATTATTAATATCACCCAAATATTAATAATAATCCCTTACCGAAAATCCGAAACGGAAAAGACCACCTCGCCCTTGTCTTTAATCCTAAAGACATACACGTCTTGAATCCAGAATGAAACAACTTAAAATAAGTTGTGACAAAATAAAATTGTAACAGAATCTTGGGTTATAACATCACCTCTCCCTTAAAAGAATTTCGTCCTCGAAATTAAAACGTACCTACTGCTCGAAGAGGGCAGGAAACTTAGTACGCACTTCACTCTCCAGTTCCCAAGTGGCCTCCTTCTCAGATTGACCCGACCACTGGATCTTGACCAAAGGCATGGTCTTACACCGGAGCTTACGAGCAGCTCGAGCCAAAATCTTCAGAGGCACTGCTTCATAAGTGAAGTCCTATCTAAGCTGAAGCGGACCGAACTCTATCACATGAGACGGGTCCGGAATATACTTCCTCAGTATAGACATGTGGAAGACACTGTGAACTCCAGCCAACGACGGTGGCAATGCTAAACGATAGGCAACCGGTCCGATCCTCTCTAAGATCTCAAAAGGACCCACAAAACGAGGGCTAAGCTTGCCTCTCTTCCCAAACCTCACAACACCTCAGACTGGGGAGACCTTCAAATAAACGTGATCGCCCACCTCAAACTCTAGAGGTCGTCTCCTCTGATCGGCGTAGCTCTTCTGACGACTTTGAGCCACAAGTAGACGCTCCCTGATAGTCTGTATCTTCCCCACAGCATCCTGGACCAAGTCTGGTCCGACCACGGCCCTCTCCTTCAGATCATCCCAACAGATGGGTGATCTGCATCTCCTGTCATACAAGGCCTCGAACGGGGTCATCCCGATGCTAGTCTGGAAGCTATTATTATAGGCGAACTCTATTAAGGCAACGTGCTAGTCCTAGTTGCCTCCAAAGTCAAGCACACATGCTCTGAGCATGTCCTCAAGGACCTGATTCGCCCTCTTTGTCTGCCCATCTGACTGAGGATGATAAGCTGAACTGAAAGACAACTTCGTCCCTAAAGCATGATGCAAACTCTGCCAGAATCTGGACTCGAACCTCGGGTCTCTGTCAGACACAATAGTAGCAGGAACCCCATGAAGACGTACGATCTCGTCCATATATAACTGAGTCAGGCAATGCAAACTGTAGGTCTTCCTGACTGGCAAGAAATGGGCACTCTTCGTGAGTCTATCCACAATAACCCATACGGCGTCAAAACCTCTCGGAGTCTTAGGCAGACCCATGACAAAATCCATGCCGACACTCTCCCATTTCCACTTCGGAATTGGAAGAGGCTGAAGCAGACCCGCTGGTCTCTGATGCTCCGCCTTGACCTGCTGGCAGGTCTGGCATCTGGACACAAAATCAGATATATCTCTCTTCATATTGTTCCACCAAAAGGTCTCTCGAAGGTCTTGGTACATCTTCACACCTCCTGGGTGTACCGAGTACGGAGCTCCATGAGCCTCCTGCATGATCTCTCGCCTCAAGGCATCATCTGTAGGCACACATACACGGTCTCTGAATCTCATACAACCGTCCTCTGAAATTCTGAACTCAGACTCCTGACTAGAAGTAATACTCTCTCTGATTTTATCCAAACCGGCGTCGAGCTCCTGGTTGGCCTTGATCCGGTCGATCAAGGTAGGCTGAATCTGCAAGGCAGCCAATACCCCAGATCTCTCTGGACGGACAACCCAGACACCCAGACGCTGTAACTCAAGAGCAGATCTCTGCACGCCTGTCAACGCACACGCGGCTCCCGGTCCTCTCCTATTGAGCGCATCAGTGATAAGTGTCCAAATGAGCATGTTTTATAGGTGTATTTCATATATAATATTAGCACTTTTTTGCTCATTTCTCCACTTCGGTTAGTTTTCCTCTAGTTTATGTTTTATTATTATCTCACAAATTTATTGGTTAAACATGAGGAAAACCAAGCTGGAAGTAAAGTGGACGAAGAGACAAACGCATAGACGCAAACGGCTCAGAAAACGGAGTCCAAACGAAGAATCTAGAGCCGGATAAAGTTTGTAGAACAAGACCTCGTACTCACCTGTGTCCGCCCCTGTACGTCCTCAAAGCTGGCGGACAAGAGAGGGGCATGCAACCGCCTCAAAGCTGGCGGACAAGAGAGGGGCATGCAACCGCCTCAAAGCTGGCGGACGAGAGGGCATGCTACCGCCTAATAAGAGGCGGCCAGACATACATGCAACCGCCTAATAAGGGGCGGTCAAGACAGCAACCGCCTGTTGCAACCGCCTGTTATCTGGCGGACATGGAGGCGGACAGCAGTTAGTCGCGCGAGCTTATCTTCTTCGCGTCGACTTCGTCCGTCGACTTGTCTTCGCCGACTTCTGCAACTCGTCCACTGTCTGCAATATCCATCTACTCTGCACACGATCTGTCCCCTGCAATAAATGATCAATCAGTCTGCTGTTATCTTCATTTTCTCTTCTTATTTTCTCTATTTAAACCCACGAGCCTTCTGCTAAAAATAGACATCCACGACCCAACTTCACCACAAACCTCACGCCATCTCATTTCTCTTCTCCCGTCTTCTCCATTTTATTTATTTTACAGTCCACCAAATCCACCTCTAGCCCTACGTATACAAAATAGCAGAGTGAGCCGGAGTGATTACGGATGATTTCTATTACTCTTGTCTCTGTCTATCTATTTAATATGTTAGGCTAGTTTACGTATACTCTGGGAATGGTTATTATGTGTTTGTATTAATTATGCATTATTTTTACTGGTTTTAATTATATATAGTTTGTTACGTTTTAAAGGTTATCTCGCACCTTTTTAATAAATGTCATGAGTTTATTAAATTGCTTTCCTAAGTCTATTTTGATCAGACCGGTGATAAATAGATAGGTTAATTAAGACGTAAAACTGGAGGAAACTTGTTATGATTTAATAAGTTAGTATTCAGTTGCAAATGTAATTCCTCAATACTCCTCTGCCGTTCGCAGGCTTTTGCTTGAACCTTGATTAGAACCTTGCATTACAGGTGAACGAGTTCTTATGAGGCTATGACTTAGTCCTTAAGATAATTACAGGAACCTTGCCAAATTATTAAACCAGTAGAGATAGCTTAATTATGCAGATTATATTAACCTGACCCAGAGTTCCATTTTATTTATCTATTAACTTAGTTTATTTTATCTTTCTTTTTATTTATTTTACAAGTCAATTAATCCCCCTCTTGTGACACGCTTAGGTATTATTATATGTACATTAGTCCCACGGTTCGACATCCGGTTGCTTACATTTTCACTATACTACTGCGACCGGGATTTGTTTGCAGCCCGACGTTTAATTTGAGTTTTAATTTCTTTTCTTTTAAATTTACACCAGTTTAACCACTCACTTTATAACGTCTGCAATCAGCTACGACATTCGCTCTACCAGGATGGTAGAGGATCTCCAGGTCGTAATCGTGCAACAACTCCAGTCACCTCCTCTGCCTCAAGTTCAACTCCTTCTGAGTGAACAAGTACTTGAGGCTCTTGTGGTCCGTATATACCTTGCACGATGCCCCGTAAAGGTAATGCTTCCATATCTTTGGAGCAAAGACAACAGCAGCTAACTCTAGATCATGGGTCGGGTAATTCTTCTCATATGGCTTCAACTGACGAGAGCCATATGCAACCACCTTCCCATGCTGCATCAGAACGCACCCAAGTCCCTTATGGGACGCATCACAGAAAACCTCCAGTTCATCAGTACCCTCTGGAAGGGTCAGAATCGGTGCAGTAGTCAACCTCTTCTTCAGCTCCTGAAAACACTGCTCACAGGCCGCGCTCCACTCAAACTTCACATCCTTCTGCAGCAGACGAGTCAAAGGGATCACTAACTTGGAGAAGCTCTCCACGAACTTACGATAATAGCTCGCTAATCCAAGGAAGCTACAAATATCTCCAATATTAGTGGGCCTGGCCCACTCTGTAATGGCTCTAATCTTCTCCGGGTCCACGGAGATACCATCCTTGGAGATAACATGTCCCAAGAACACCACCTGATCCAACCAGAACTCGCACTTCTTCAGCTTCGCGTACAGTTCCTTCTCCCTTAGAGTCTGGAGAACAGTCCTCAGATGCTCCTTGTGCTCCTCAGTGCTCTTGGAGTACACCAAGATGTCATCAATAAACACCACCTCGAACTGGTCTAGAAATGGCTTGAACACCCGGTTCATCATATCCATAAATACAGAAGGCGCATTCGTCAGACTGAATGGCATCACTAGGAACTCGTAGTGTCCATAACGAGTCCTAGAAGCGGACTTAGGCACATCATCTGCCTTGATCCTCAGCTGATGATAACCATACCTCAGATCGATCTTAGAAAACACCTTAGCTCCAGCTAGCTGATCGAACAAGTCATCAATGCGTGGGAGAGGATACCGGTTCTTGATGGTAACCTTGTTAAGCTCCCTGTAGTCAATGCATAAACGCATGCTACCGTCCTTCTTCTTGACAAATAACACTGGCGCTCCCCAAGGTGACACACTCGGGCGAATGAAGCCCTTGTCGCTAGCTCCTGCAACTGGACCTTCAAACTCCTTAAGCTCAGCAGGAGCCATGCGGTATGGGGCCTTAGAAATGGGCTGAGTCTCAGGTGCGAGTTCGATCGAGAACTCCACCTCTCTGATAGGGGAAAGCCCAGGTACGTCATCCTGGAATACGTCGGGGTAGTCTTTGACCACTGGTATGCTTCCTCCAGCTTCGCATCCTTGCGAACCTCAGGATGTAGCACAGATATCCCTGACATCCTTTCCTCAAATGGCTAAACGCTGCATAACTGAGAATGTCGGCGAGCACAAGGATCCATTCCCTGCTACGTCAAACTGGCTGGCGCCGGCTCCTTTAATGTAACGCTCGAAGTGCAGGCAATCAATGTGGGCATGGTGTGCAGTAGCCAATCCATGCCTAGAATCACATCAAAGGTAGTTCTCCTCTCATCGGGATGATGGGTTTAGCACAACAAAGTCCTATCACTTACTAACATGGGACGCATCCTTACACATCAGAGTTCAGAAGCGCAGTCGAATTCCTAGCCAAAGACTATGCACACACAATTCCACACTCAAGGGCATAACAGGCAGGTCGAGCTCACTCACTAACTCGCATCAGCAGTATAAAAGAGTGAGTGGCTCCATAATCAAGCAGACAGAAAACAGAGCGAGATGACAGCTGGAGAATACCTGTGCAACTCTGTCATTGATCGGTCCTCTCTCCTCCTCTAGCAGCGCCTAGACCTGGCCTGGCCCTTGGGCTTCTTCTGCTTGGCCCAGTCTCGATCTTTGGACTCTGAAGCAGATCCTCCGCATCCCACGCTCCTGAGCTGGCCTCTGCTTCCTCTTGGCCTGAGGGCATTCAGCAAATCCTGTGGTCCAAGATGCCGCACTTGAAGCAGGCTCCTAACTTCTTGTAGCAGCCGCTACCTCGATGGAACTTGCCACATACCTGGTACTAGGAGCAGACGATGATGATGACCCTCCTCTGTCTCTCGAACCCTGACGGTCCCCAGATCGGTCTCCAGTAGACTGCTTCTTCTGAGAAGCAGATTGATCTCTCTTGTCAGTGTCGTCGGACCTCTGTTTCCTATTCTGGTCCGTCCCAGACTGGCGCCGCTTCAAATCGGCCTCCACCAACAGGGCACATCAGATACTTCCCTGACGGTCTTGTGTGACTCAGCGGGTGTCATAGCAGAACTGGATGCCTCAGACCACTCTCAACTTCTGGCCTTCCTATGCTCATCCGGCTCAGGTGCGAACTTTGGACAGACTGATGAATTTGCGCACATACTCCTCCCCGCTCATGTCCCGACCCTGGCGTAGCCGGTTATACTCTAGAATGCGCTGGTCCTTATAAACATCGGGGTAGAACTGTTTGTTGAACTCGTCCCTGTGAACTGGTCCTCCGTCCTGGCTGTGGGAACTTCCCCATAACGGACCTCCACCACTCTTGGCTCGGCCTTGAATAGGAAGGTGGCGAAGTCCACCTTCTGGTTCTCCTCGGATCCCATAACACGTAGCAGATCCTCCACCTCTGAGAGCCAATGGCTGGCCTCCTACGGGTCTCCAGTCCCATCAAATGCTGAAGGCTTCAGCTTCATGAATTCTTGAAGCGCATTTACGTTCCTTCCTCCAGCATCAGCCCCAGCTGGGTCTGGTCTGCCAACTGGTCCTCCTCCAGCTGGTCCACCCCCTGCAGTCATCATCTACATGAGCTGCGTCATGAACTGCTGAACAGCATCAGTCACAGGCAACATTTCCTGGAGGGTTCGCTGCTCTCCTTGGCGGCATTCTGAAAGTCCAACAACAGGCAATTAGACTCAAACACTAGTACTGACGTTTCTGACTGTCTGGCTAACTTAAAATCCCAGCAGATTAGAATCTGGCTCTGATACCACTAAATGTAACACCCCCAACACTGGCCTAGGAGTTAGGAATGTTACACGCCACGTATTATTACTTAATAACACAAGGCTCTAATTATCGAACGCAAACAACAAAATAAAGGCCCAAAACAGAATACTTATATAAAAGTATAGTCAAAGTGATGTTTGAAACATCCCAAAAGTTAATACAAAACCCACATGCGAATAACAAAAGCGGAAACTAACTTCAGAGGCCCAAAGGCTAAAAGTCAAATACAAATATCCCAAAGAACTGAATAAATCAATAGCTAAACTCCAGGAGTTGCACAAAGTGATCCTCGTTGATCAATCTGCAATGTTAGAATAAGTAGGGGAATGAGCACACAATTATGCCCAGTAGATGACTAACTTCATCAACTAGCATGCTCAAAACATTTATGGAATATTATCAAATCAGAATAGGACAGAAGGAATCCATAATCCATGTCATAAATCAGAAGCGGAAGTCCAGCCATAAGAGGGACTAAACAGAGTTAGAAACAGACAGATTCAGAAAACAGAAAGGGACACTAGTTGATCGCAAGATACAGACAGAACGAGTAACAACTCGTGAACAGAACAAGGAAACCTCACTCGTAAACAGAATAGGTGGAACACCTGTGAACAGAACGGGGAAGACACCCGTGAAACAGAAGGATATCCTACATAGCGCGCTACGAGACAGCTAAACCAGCCATCCAAAGGTTCAGATACAGAGATAACTATGTCCCAAAACAGAAGCTTAAATGTAAATAAGCACATGTGCACCAAACGCACCAGAAAGCACATAGAAAGCTGAGTAATCAGAAGGGGAATCCAACCCCGCAAACAGAAGTCACAGAATTCGGAAGCTTGTTGAAGACTTTCAAATCAGAGAACATATAACCATGTGATAAAACATATATAAACAGATAGTACTTGAAAAGAGGAATCCAACGCCGCAAACGACACCCAAAACGGAGCCCAAACGAGCAAGTTAAAGCGAAAACAGTGCGTTGTCCGAACTTCAATGTTCGGACTGGAGTGCGGACAATTTCCTAAAAAAAACCCATGGTGAAGTCCGAACTTTAAAGTTCGGGTTATTTCAGAAAACAGAGGGTGTCCGAACTTCAAAGTTCGGACTGAAGTTCGGACAGCCCGAAAAATGCAATTTCCTGAACTGAACAGAAACAAACAGAAACACCGAAACAAATCTAAATCGACACACACTTTCAGAAAACAACCTTCGGGGTTTAATCCATTGAAAAGGCATTAAATCAGACATAAATCAAACACAACACGAAGTCAATTCATCGAGTTAATTTGCAGAAACCAAACTCCCCGAGGCTGAACACACAAGCCGAATCCGAGAGCCACCTACCTCGCTACAGCAGAAACTCTTCAATCTAATGCAGAATGATCCGAAATACAGACACAACAGCAGCAGCAGCGCAGTCCAACGACGTAACCCCAATCACGCTGAACAAACATATTCGTAGAGACAACCCGAACTCAGAACGTAGAACCCCCAATTCGTAAAAACAAAACTGCCCAACAACCAAATACAACGCATACCTGAATCCGACTGACACGAACGCAAACAGCAGTCCACGACAGAGGAGAGATCGACAGAGACGTCGGAGGATTACTGATTCCCTAATCAGATTGGAGAAGAGAGTTAGGGATTGGAGAAGTTCTCCGAACCGAATTGCATAACTAACGAACAATACACAAACCTGACTGCGAAGGGGAACAGCAAGACGACGGAAGAATTCGCAGTAGCACTCGAGTCTCCAATCAGCAGAACTTGGTAGATCGGTGATGTAGAAGAGAGCGTTGAGAGAGAGAAGGAAGAAGAATGTCTCGAGAGTTGAGCGACTGATCCTGAATGAACGTGGTGATCAGAATTGTAAATTGAGAATTATTAATATCACCCAAATATTAATAATAATCCCTTACCGAAAATCCAAAACGGAAAAGACCACCTCGCCTTTGTCTTTTATCCTAAAGGCATACACGTCCTGAATCCAGAATGAAACAACTTAAAATAAGTTGTGACAAAATAAAATTGTAACAGAATCTTGTGTTATAACACATTTTACTTTGGTTTTTACGTATCCGCGATAATTTATAAATGTTTCCACCAATTATCAGAGACCTGTAAACAACCTTCAATAATTGTTTCCATTACTATTTTTTAGCTTTCATAGGGTGCTTTTTAGGGTGTTTGAGGGGTAGGGTAATCTTTGGGGCATTAATTCTACGCTTTATATTGTCATCACTGACTCGATAGTTTTTAGGGTTTGTGGTTTAGGGTTTAGAGTCGTTAGACCCTAAACCCTGTACTACAAACCCTAAAAATGTCTTCGACGTTTTTAGCATTCTTAGGGTGGTTTTTAGGGTGTTTGGGGGGTAGGGTAATCTTTTTGGCATTAATCTACACTTTATATTGTTGTTACTGGCTCAATAAGTTTTTAGGTTTAGGGTTTAGGGTCGTTACCACTACAAATCCTAAAAATGCCTTTGGCGTTTTAAACTTTCCTATGGTGGTTTTTAGGGTGTTTGGGAAGGTAGGGTAATCTTTTTTGCATTAGTTATACACTTTGAAAGTGAATATTTCGTTGAAGAAAACTTAATCAAATGTTCAAAAAAATGAATCTTATATTTAAGAAAAGTGAATTTTAATTTTAAGAAAAGTAATCTTAAAGAAGACTCATTTCATTAATGAATAAGGTTCATTTTGTTATTAAAGAAGATTCATTTTGTTAATGAGTCATATTCACTTTAAAAAATATGTAATATATACTCATTCTAAAAACATAAAATTTTAAGTTTACCAAAACATATCCATGATGCATTGGCTTTGTGCAGATAGATGTTCGCCGAGGATTAGGGTATCTTTTGTGATTCATTGTTATACCTTTTAACGTTTCATTCTTGGCAAGTTTTTAGGGTTTATGGGGACCCTAAACCCTTGATATATTTATAGACAATGATGGACACGTTTGTAGATAGTGTTGGAAATATTTGTAGCAAACGATGGATATGTTTGTAGAAAGTGATGAATATGATTGTAGACAGTGATGGACACATTTGTAGACAACGAAGGACACGTTTGTAGACAGTGATGGACACGTTTGTAGACAGGGGTGGATACATTTGTAGACAGTGGTGGACACGTTTGTAGACAGTGGTGGACACGTTTGTAGACAACGGACACGTTTGTAGACATTGATGGATACGTTTGTAGACAGAGGTGGATACAATTGTAGACAGTGGTGGACACGTTTGTAGACAGTGGTGGACACATTTGTAGGCAGTGATGGATACATTTTTAACCTCTTATGGAAACATTTAACAATACGATGGACATATTTTTTAGCCTAGTGTTTGAAACATTTATCAACTATCATGTGTAATTTTTAAGCTACTAATGAAAACATTTATAAATGATCATGTATTACTGTTTTACACTAATGCAAATATAATATGTGGTTAAGGGTGCATCTTTAGCTATCGATGGATACGTTTGTACATATGATGAATACATTTTGACCTTTGATGGAAACACTTATCAATTATCATAGACTTATTTTAGGATCGTTGGCTAATGTAGTTGGAAAAGAAAAGCAATGTTAGATAACTTAAAAAAATTCTAAATAAGGGCCGCCCAGCGGCTGACCCTAAATAGAGCCACAGTGCGACTGTATAGGGTGTAGCCGCTGCCGGCTTAGGGCGCCCTGGCTGCCCAGCGACTGTTGGGCTCTTAGCCTATTGTCGGTTTCCTCCGTCCAGCTGACGGTAGACTGTATTTTTGTTTTTTAATTTTTTTAGCCATTTAGATTAAATTTACACACATATATAGATAAATTGTTATAAACTAGTAAAAAATTACAATTATTTTATAAAAAAAATAATGTATGAAATTATTTGATGATTATGAATAACACTTCTCTAATAAAAGTATAATACTTGGTCATGGAGCATCTTTAATAATCATATATATAATCATTGTAAAGGAAAGTACTACTTTATTAAAATTTATAAATAATTATTTTATTATGACACTGTAATAAAACATGTATACTGAAATGACCTATTAGTATTTATCCGTACACTACATTGGAAATGGCATGAAAGAAAAAAAAAGAAATTCATTTGACAATATGCAACGGTAAGATTAAAATATTGTGGAAATCATTTAAGTGTGGGGATGCAATCCATCGGAGACGGAAAAACTTATTCCGTCACAGGATCCGCTCCCCCTCCAGATCACATATTTTGTCCATTAGCCTCCTTTTAAAATTAATTTTTAAAATAATATTTATGGTATAAATTTAATGAAATTGTCTTTTAAAATGACATTTCATTTATTCCTCGAGCCATAACTCTCTACTAATCTACAGGTGAGAACATGAAGAAATTGTCTTTTGAGAAAATAATTTTAAAAATCGTCTTTTGAAAAACTTTAAAAAATTTCCTTTGAAAAGATGATTTCTAACTATATAAACAATGCGTCTGTCAGTGATGCTCTAACATTTAGAATTTTCTAAGTTTTAGTTAAAGAATTTCATAAGTTATTATTATTATTATTATTATTATTATTATTATTATTATTTTGTGGTGAAATATTATTATCTATATGATGTATTTTAAGTCTTATATAGTGAATCATATATTTTTCTAACATACCGATTTCAGAACAGATAATAAATCATTTTTATTTTGTAGTGTATTATTATTGTTGTATGGTGTATTTTAAACCATGTAAGGTGAATCAAGTATGGTTGATATGTAGAGATATATACATTTAAAAAATATAAATCACATTATATAAGTAACATTAGCCACCAGTGCAAAAATCTCACTTATGCTATAAGTAACAATGACACATTAAATAACAACAAGCACAACTTCACAAGTCTAACCTATTCCACATAATCAAATTAGGCAAATCAAGGCATAGCATTTCAGACATATCATGATAAACACATTAGTTATTGTATCACACCACTTCACCCCTGGATTACCAAAACCTATGACTTTTATCCTTATGCTTTCCTTAATCTTCTTCTCACCTCAAAAATAAAGTTTCTCCTGAAACTTGATAACTAACCTCAACCAAAGAGATATGGGTGTTTGTTTCCTCATCTTACTTCCAAGCTCTCAGGTGGTCTCTTCTACACCACGCCAGGGGCGGAGCCAGGATTTAGAATTGGGGGGGGGGGCATATTTTTTTTAATGTAATATTAAAATATTTTAAAGTCTATAAATTGGGTAAGTTTTTTTTCAACAATACAAAAACACATGTCATATTTATATATAGCATTAATAGCCATAGTGCAAAATATTACCAAAGAATGGTAAATTTAAGTTAGTAAGGGTACAATATCAAAAAGACAACATTCCATCATAATCTTTCTAATTCCATTATACCTCACCCAATACCAAGTTGCACGAGTAGACTTCAAAAAAAAAATCCTGCAATACAAAGTATATAATTATTAAAATGTCATGGTAACGTGAGGATAAGATATAGACCACCAATTAGAAGTAATCATAGGTGAATATAAAAGATACGAAAAAAGATCGAAAGGAAGATAATTCTCACCTGAGAAAAAAATTAAACAGTCAAAGGTCAAAACAATGATCTTTATCTATCAAGAACACACCTATTAATTATCAATTAATAAATATGTAAATAAAATATATGCTGGCACACATACACACTAAAAGCAAATAGACAAGTAAACAAATCAAAATAAAATTTACCGTGTGGATTTCAATTGTGCACGTCTCTCTTTCATAAAGTTGAAATCATCTATTATCTTGTCCGTAGAAAAGGTCTCGGCAATCTCCCTTTCAATATAAAAAATCAAGTAGCTTCGTAGAAACTCATCAGACATGCTACTACGAAGTCTGGTCTTCACAATTTTCATCGCAGAAAAGGCACGCTCACTTGTTGCAGTTGAAACAGGAAGAGTCAAAATAAGACGAAGCAATCTATCTATCATAGGATATATTCCAGACTTTCCTGTTTCCTGCAATCCCCTACACAAGTCAGAAACTGAACTTACATTCTTCAAGTGTGGGTGGTTGTGGACATCTAGCTCATAGTGTTCTAACTCCTGTGTTAGATGAATTATTTCTTGTTCAGTAAAATCAGAAGGATAGAACTTTGTTTCCAATCTAACTATGTCATCCACATTGAAGGACATGTATCAGTTTCTTGGATCTAAAGCAACACTTAGATGAAGAAGCTCTGTTGCAGTCTCATTAAACCTTGAGTTCAACTATTGCAACTGATGGTCAACAGCAGCAATAAGCACATCAACTTGATAGTGATGCTCAACAGTTACATTGTCTTTCTTGTGACGAGAACGAATGAGATCCATGTAAGTTCCATTCATATCAGGGATTGGAATGTCATTACTTTCACAAAATGAAATTACATCTTTCAACAATGATTCCCACTTCTCATCTCTCAGTTTTTGGATTAATGTCTTCGTAGTAGACACCAGAGACAAGGCATTTACAATATCTTGTGACTTGAGTTGCAAAGCTTGACATAGCATATCAGTTATCCTCATCAATTCCTTCATCACATGCATTGCAATCACAAAATCAAATGATAGTAATTGTCTCAAAGCAAAACTTGCATCACCTCTTTGAGAAGGTGTTGAACCTTTAATAATGATGTCATCCAACACCACACTAGCCGGGCCAAACAATTTCATCAAGCTACATATTGATTTATAATGAGAACTCCATCTTGTATCCCCTGGCCTTTGCAAAGATCTAATTTGATTTGCACCTTTTCCGCTTGAAAGCTCTTCAATTTCAATAAGGTGTGAAATTTCAGCTAGTTAAGCATCTTTCAATTGATCATTCCGCTTGCAAGATGAACCAATTACATTAACAATAAAGTTCAGGTTTTTGAAAAAGGTATGTACCTTAGAGACCTCCTTTGATGATGCTACCAAAGCCAATTGTAGTTGATGGGCCAAACAATGCACATAGTAAGCATAGAGACACTCCTTCAAAAATTGAGCTTGCAAACCATTCCACTCTCCACGCATATTACTTGCTCCATCATAACCTTGGCCCCGAAGATCTTGAACATCAAGCATATGATAAGATAAACATGACATTATTTCATTTTTTAAAGTCAGGGCAGATGTGTCTTTGACATGAACTAAGTCCAAAAATCTTTCCCTGACATATCCATGTTGATCAACAAACCTTACAACAATAGCCATTTGTTCTTTCTTTGACTCATCTTAAGCCTCATCAACTATCAAGCAGAACTTTGCATTCCCAATCTCATCTCTAATTGCTTTTTGTACATTTTGAGAAAAAACACATAAGATCTCCTTCTGAATATCTGGTGATGTATACTTCGCATTTTTTGGACCATTCTCCAACACAACATCATTGGCACTCTTGTTGTAAGATGAAAGAAGCTTGATCAATTCAAGAAAATTTCCTTGATTTCTTGAACTAGATCGCTCATCATGCCCTCTAAATGCACATGCTTGGAATGTGAGCCACTTAACCGCCTCAATGGAAGTTTTCAAGCGCAATCTGTTACTCATAATCTGCTGAGATGTCTGCTTATGTATCAAAGTCTCTAAATGACGTAAATGATTCTTCAAATTTTTGTAACAACAAACTGAATATTGATGTGCTGAGTTAGAGTTCTTACCTTTATGATGGACAAAAGCACAATTTTTTCCGTCATTCACCTTTTTCCAATTATTGAATCCTTTTGAAGTAAATATGTCTGACCCACTTCCTTCACTAGGCTTCTTGTCATACAGATAGCAAGGAAGACAAAATGCAGCATCTTTGGTTTCTGAATACTCTAACCAAAAGAAACTCTTGAACCAATTTGCTTGAAACCTACGCCGATGACGATCACCCGTAAATGGGTAATTAGATTTATGGAGTTGATAAGGACCAAGCTTTATATATGTTCTTCTTATCACATCACGCTGGTCACTAGGATAGTCCCAAATTGAAGGTTGAGCACCAGGATCACGGATCAAGGAATCAATATTGAATTTATCAGACTGTAGCATCTCTAAATTTTGGAGTCGAGGAGACTTCAGAGGTGGCTCTTCCTCACGAACAAATTGACCTTGAGGATTAGATTTTTCAATTGGCTCATCATCATGTTGTGTGTGAGTGTCACTTACAAGACTTCTCTTTGTCTTGAAAAATGAATCAATTCTTCTCACTTTATTCATAACTTATCTGGAAATTACATAGACAAAAACAATGTCACTTATATTATAATCAAATAAACATTTTATAGAGATAACAATTCTAACTAATTGCTAATATTATACAAGGATTTATGTAACAATTAAATGAATTAATAAATAAGGTTAAGTACTTAAAATCTGGAAGAAATAACTAATGAACAATTATTAAACAAAACCAAAAAATTTCCCACCCCACATAATTCATCACTAATCTAAAAAAAGAAAAAAACATAGATATAAACAGATTTATAATTTTCAACTAGACTGTTTACTTATAAATTAATTAGTTAGGATTTAGTAAGATTACGTTTTTATAATATTCTCCTATTTATCAGTTTTTTTACTTATTTATCTGATTTTCTTCCTATATATAAAATACACATAAATCTCAATTTTTGTTAATAACAAGATTTGTGTCAAAATTCTCTCTTCTATAAATCTATTCACGCACCGCACACACAGATAGAGATAGATAGCATACCACATTCTTTAATCTGCTTCTTCTTTCACAATAATAAAAAAAAGCTACAGCAAGAATAAGAGGTGAAGAGGGTGCACACTGTAAGCAAAAATTTATACCTAATATCATATGCTCTGTTTTTTGTTTTGGTGTTGCTTTCTGCTCCTTCTCAGTTAGTTCTCTCTTCACTTCTCCTGGTTCTCCAGCTCTCTTACTAATCTCTCTCCCTCAATTTTCAAAGAGAAATTAGTAAAGTAACCACCAATGTTGTGTAACTTGTGTGTGTTGTAGCATGTACTACTCCCTAACTAAATTCACGCAGGCGCAACCTGGAGTACTCACGAAGCCACAAGCAAATGACGCCAGCAATATGACGCCATCAGCAATTTTTTTAATTTTGAGTGGTTAAATATATTTGAAAAGAAAAAAGTGATGATGTGGTATTGAGGTTGTACTTGTTTATTGGGATTATACTTGTTTAGAGAAGGTTGTTTTGAAGAAAAAGAAATATTAGGGGGGCAATACCACTTTTTCATATTTTTTTATATATGTATTTTGTTGATTTTTTTTAATTGGGGGGCCTGGCCCACCCAACTCATAACTTCCCTCCGCCACTACACCACGCTTTCGTCGTGCCACTCTGATTTCGGTTAGTCACAACATGACAAACAAACAAGTATTCAAGCATTCAAACATTCAGTCAGTCAAACAACACATAAAATCCCTTCCCCTGACTTTTCAAAATTTTAGATCTAGACACTTTGTGCTATCCTAATATATTTAAGGTTCTAGGGCAATCTGACTCTAGGGCTCTAAAGCTACCATGAACTACTCCCCCCACTGCCCCAAAGACGAACCACTCTGATACCAAACTGTAACACCCCAATTTTCCAGACCTATTTTTTTCATTTCCATCTTACACAACGGAAGTCTTACAAAACTGGTCGGGGTGCTACCGCCACACCCACACTCACTGTGGATGCTTCGAAGGCCTGGTCGTGGCTCCTTTCTTATATGCAAAGAAGGTTTAGTCTTAAGGCAAAGGAAACCTTATAAGCTTGACACCTCATGACACACATATCTACCTTTGTAACCATTTATTGAATAAGTAGTGTGAACACATTTAAGGGCTAGGAAGAGGTAGGGAAGGTCGTGGCTGTTGCAGGAATCATCATGAGCTGAAGATAAATCATGACATGTAATAAATGACATTAATGAGTGCCCAAAATTTTAAGGCCTTGTTTGGCTTGTGTTTGCCGCCTCCTTGCTAGGTTATGTGTGGTATCATGTCTAATTAATGTGTAAGTGTAAATGGAGTGAATACACTTCAGGTTGTAACTCATTTAAGGCTCCACTTATGGGTACAAAAGGAATTAAGGTGTTTTAAGAGCAAATAAGGAACATGTTGTTTTACTTTGACTTAAAATCTAGCTAATGACCTTGTGACACCTCCTACTAGCTTGCTTCACCCCCTACTTGCTTGCTAGCTTGTGTGGACAACTTTTAACTAATCATTTCGTGACACCTCGTGCTTCTCAACACTTCGTGCTTCCCAACACCTCATGCTTAGGTTAACTAGCCACCTCATGCTACCTACCTACTAGGTTGTCACCTCGTGCTTACCTCAACTAGGTCACCACCTCGTGCTTACCAAGCTGCTTAAGGTGTTTCCTAAGAAGAAAAGTGATTATGATGGAGTAAAACTAGTTATGAGGGGCATTTTCGGCTACTAGAATTTTACCGGGTCTTGTAGAATTTTCTAAGGCTTTCCATCTCTGGTTATTAGGGTTTCCTAAGTCTTATTAAGTTTCCAAGACTTCCCTAAAGTTTTTGAAACCATCTTCATGATTTCCGAGACTTCCGGGAACTAGGATTTCTAGCGTTTCCGGGACTTCCGCGACTTCCAGGAATTAGGGTTTCCTTTCTAACTTGGGGTATTTCAAAATTGCACTAAACATGTAACGTTACAACATGTTTGGTACCGGTTTATAGAAAAAAATCAAAAATAACACTATTTTACAAAACAAATACATTAATTAGTCTACCTTCAAAAGACGATTTCGCTTATTCACCAGGTCACATCAGCATCCTAGTCAGTGAGTGAAAAAAATGAAGAAATCATCTGTTCAAAAGACGACTTCAGAAGTCGTCTTTTGAAAAGATGATTTTTTACTTTATACTAAAACTTATGAAATTCTAAGTGTTAGAGCACCACAGATAGCCGCATAGTTTATATAAGTAGAAATCATTTTTTTAAAGATGATTTCTAAAGTTGTCTTTTCAGAAGATGATTTCTTCATTTTTCTCGTTTACTGATTCGGACGCTGATGTGGCCTGGGGAATAAGTGAAATCGTTTCTTCAAAAGACAATTTCAACTTCTAAAATTAATAAAATTATCTTTTGAAAAGATGATTTCTTCAGGAAATATTATTTTAGGAATTAGTTTTGGAATGAGGCTAATATACAGTTATTTTTTTAGAAGAATGTTATCTTGGATTTTTTTCCTCATTTGTAATTCTAAGAATTATATTCTTGTACACTTAAAAAAAGAACTATATTCTTATGCTAGTAAGAAATTAATGTTAGGAATGTAGTTTATTCCAAGTTATAGGTAACTCACTAGGAAATGTTATTCCTTGCTAAAATGCTGGGAGTTGTTATTTCAATCGAGTAACTAGGTTATAAAACATATTTAATATCTTAAAAATTGAAGAATTATTAGGATTTTAGATTATTTCAAGTAAAAGTAAGCAAATATGACACTGAAATGTTATGTGACTCGATCAAAAAGTCCTATAGTTTATAAGGTTTTAACTTTTGATAGATGTTTGTATTATAATATAGTGTTAGAGTCCTAAAGTAGATGTCTTTGACAAAAAGATACAAAAATAGTATAAAGAAAGCAACTGAGAGAAAAATATTGAGTTACTCTAGTGTAGAGAATGTTTGTGCTTTATGGCGTGGAACTGTTTTGTCCTTTATTTTTCCATAAAGCTATCTAGCCCCACCACTGCTTCTGTTGAGACATGTTTATGCTCAGCTATTGTTTTATTTTTCTGTTATAGTCTTGTATCCTAGGTGAATATATTTGTGTAATCTTTTAGATTGTATTTAGGTTATATTGTATTTTTCTTCCTTATTACTGCTACCAGTCCCGCTGCGCTCATATATATAAAGGGATAAGTGGTAGCGTTTCTATACAACACATATGCGAGACTTTTGTCTCTGATGAATAAATAAAATACCACTGTTATTTTTCTCACATGGTATCAAGAGCAAACCTGGGTTTACTTTTTTTTTTCCGATCAAAATACCCAACACAGAAGAAATCACCGTCGACCTAAATCACATAACCAAGATCCACAAGAAATCCCTAATACTCAACCTCGTCCCTCTTCTTCTTCGACATGTCTGGAGAAGATGGAACAGAGACTTCTGGAAAAGGGAAGAATCCACTCGATGAAGATCCTGGAAAAGGGAAGAGCGAAATCGATCAAGATTCGCCAAACAGTTACAATAAATTGTCTCCGGAAGACGACGAGCTATATACTCATCCTTCCGACAACCCTGGAATCGTCTTGGCTTACAAGTTCAAGGGCACCGGTTTTACAAAATGGAAGCGTTCTTTCATTGTTGGGCTGATTTCAAAAAGCAAGTTAGGTTTTATTGATGGCACGACCAGAAGATCTAATTACCAGGGAGCAAAGCAGAAGGTTTGGGACAAGACCAACGGGATGGTCATTGGCTGGATTTTCACTGCTCTCGAAGATTCAATTCGAGAGTCTGTTATGTACTTCAAAACAGCAGAAGATATCTGGAAGAATCTCTGCAAACGCTTCGACAATCCTTCCGGCACTCGTTTGTATTCATTACGACGCGAAGCCCACAAACTCGAACAAGGGAACGACTCGATAAATGACTACTATACCAAGTGGGTAAGGATTTGGAATGAAGAAAACCAGCTTATTGAAATTCCTCCCTGTCCGTGCCGGTCTGCGGAAGCCCTTACCAAATTGTAAGAAAATCATAAGGTTCTCGAATTCTTGATGGGGTTATGCGATTCTTACAAAGCAATCCGCTCCAGTCTGCTCCTTATGAAACCCCTACCTTCAATCGACCAAGCGTATTCTGTTCTCAGAGAAGAGGAGGACCACCGGTCAGCACAGCAAAATCGGAGATCCGACGGGGAGAATACTGTCTTCACCAATGCAACCCTAAATCATCAGTCCTCAACTAGCGACCATAAAAGCGACAAGAAGAAATCCAAATGCTCACATTGCAAAAAACAAGGTCATAGCACAGAGAGTTGCTATTGGGTGACTGGAGACTTCCCAAGCTATTGGAAACATGGCGACAGTAAAAACAAAAAGAGCTTTGCTGGAACAGTTTGTGAACCTCAGAAAAACCAACAGAAAGAAGAAAACAATGCCATCGTGCCAGGCATGAGTGAAACTCAATTGAAGGCTCTCGTTGCCTATCTCAAGACTCAAGAGAACACACCCAACACTGGAAACCAGATGTGCATGACTTCGTTCTACAGGAGAAATGAAGATCTATCAACAGGAGAAGAAGCTGAGTACCAACGTCAATTTGCAGGTAACTCTAAACTCCAGTTTAATTCCAGTTTAATGTCATCGGTTTCTGATAACTCTGTGAATAAAACATGGATTCTGGATACTGGTGCCATCGACCATGTCTGTGGCAACAAAGAAATGTTTTTGGACAATTATAAATCATGTAAATATGATGTGGTTATGCCTGATGGGCATACTTGTTTGATACAAGGAATAGGAAGTGTTAAGATCCATGATAAACTCATTATTCATAATGTTTTACATGTGCAAGCATTCAAATTCAACCTGTTGCCTATTAGACAATTGCTAAAACAACTCTCTGCATGTGCTCCCATTTATCACAATGGGTGTGTCTTGCAGGACCTTGAATCTAAGAAGGACATGTTATTTGGTGTCTTGTTGAATGGATTGTATGTCCTTGACTGTAATAGAATAGGCTCAATGTTTGGGGATCATTCTGATGTTAGTAAACAACATACAACAACAAACTTTTGTGATGTTTTAGAACAGAATGGAAGAAGTGCAAATAGTGTTCTTATTTGGCACAATAGATTGGGGCATGCCCCTTTAGAAAAATTGTATAGATTACATTTGATAAAGAGAAATGATATACCTTCAGATTTTGTTTGTGATTCATGTCACAAGGCCAAAGCTCATAGGCTTCCTTTTCAAAGATCTCTTACTTTCAGCAATGATATTTTTGATCTAATTCATGTGGATATTTGTGGACCATTTAATACCCTAACACATGACAATAAAAAGTTCTTTTTAACCATTGTTGATGATAAGTCTAGAGCCTTGTGGGTTAAACTCCTTCATACAAAGTCAGAAGCGTTTCAATTTATCAAATACTTCATTGTTTTAATAGATAGACAATTTAACAAGAGGATCAAGAAAATCAGATCCGACAATGCTTTTGAATTGGGTACTTCCAATGAGGGTAAAGCTTACTTTAACAGCCTAGGAATAATACACCAAACCTCATGCCCTTATTCTCCCCAACAAAACGGAGTTGTTGAAAGAAAACACTGTTACCTCATGGAAACATCCCGTGCTATCTTCTTCACATCTCACCTACCTATAGAAATTTGGGGAGAGTCTATATTATATGCCACACATATCATTAATAGGCTCCCAAGTACCACCCTTAAAGGAAAAACTCCTTTTGAATCTCTATACAATACTCAACCTGATTATAGTTTGTTTAAAGTCTTTGGATCCCTATGCTATGTGCTAAATCTAGAGAACATTGGTGGTAAATTCAATTCAAAATCCTCCCATGTGCTTATCTTGACCCTGCTGATAACCAAAAGGGATACAAATTACTTAGAATTTCTGACCATAAAATTATAGTCTCACGTGATGTCACATTTCATGAGTCAACCTTTCCTTTTCAAAATCTAATACCCAAAATCCCACAAACCATGAATCCTCTCTCCCACATCATTCCATTCAAGATCAAACAGAAAAACACCCTTACATACCATTCTGGACAGATCAATCTCAACCTATTTTCACATCTGATAATACCACCCCTGCCAATAAAAACAACCCATCTGCTTCCCAACAAGATACTCATACCATAGTCGAACCAACAGATTACACAGAAACAGATAACACCTTTTTTTTCCTCTCCTGAAGACAACCAGATCACAAATGAAACAACCCTAAGGAGATCTACTAGAACTAGACAACCTCCTGCCCATCTCAGTGACTATCATGTTTATACCAATAACCTTCTTAATGAAGATGCCTTCACAGATATCATTTGTGCCAAAATTCAAAGAGACAAACACCAAACCATGCTCACCACCAGATCTGATCTTTTTTCTCTTACAGATGAGACTCCCTCCACTTTTTTTTCTTTTTCCTCTATCCTCAACAAAAACAACATCAACAAATAGTTCCAAATACAGGAACCAACATCCTATGAACAAGCTTGTTTAAGCAAACATTGGATAGATGCCATGAATAAAGAGCTAACAACCCTTATTAAGAACAATACTTGGGAACTTGTAAAACTCCCTAAAAACAGAAAAACCCATCGGATGTAGATGGGTTTACAAAACAAAATTAAGGGCTGATGGTTCCATAGAAAGACATAAAGCTAGACTTGTGGCAAAGGGATTTAATCAAAGATATGGTCTTGATTACACAGAAACTTTCTCCCCTGTCGTTAGAATGACAACAATCAGAACATTAATTGCTGTTTCTGTTAAAAAAAGGTGGCATTTAAGCCAACTGGATGTAAATAATGCCTTCATTCATGGGGATTTGAATGAAGAAATTTACATGCAGTTGCCTAAGGGGCTGAACACTGATAACAACAACTATGTTTGTAAACTTAGGAAATCACTATATGGCCTTAAACAAGCCTCTAGGCAGTGGTTTTCTAAGCTTACAGATTTTCTTAAAATCATGGGTTATCAGCAATCAGAAAATGACCATTCACTTCTGTACAAAGTCCACAATAACAGTATCACCTTCTTGGCTGTTTATGTGGACGATGTCCTACTGACAGGGAATGACCTGAATAAAATAACTACTGTCAAAGATCAATTGGACAAAGAATTTTGCATTAAAGACCTTGGAAACTTGAATTTCATTTTAGGAATGGAGTTTCTTCACCATGATAAAGGTCTAATCATCTCCCAAAGAAAATTTTGTCTAGAGTTATTACATGAATATGGTATAATTCACACAAAACCCACTGTTGCTCCACTCCAATTGGGTATGAAACTCAAGTCTGATGAAGGAAAACCTCTAGAAAACCCCACTGCATATAGAAGTCTGGTGGGAAAAATAAACTTCCTAACCCATACTCGACCTGACCTCTCATTTACTGCTCAGTTACTTAGCCAATTTCTACAGAAACCCACTGATAGACACATGTCCGCTGCTATTCATACACTGAGGTACATCCAAGGTACAGTTAATTACGGTATTCTGTTAAATAATAAGTCTGATTTTTCATTAACCGCATACTGTGATAGCGACTGGGCCAGTTGCCCCATATCTAGGAGGTCCATATCTGGTTATTATATACTTCTTGGAGGCTCACCCATTTCTTGGAAATCCAAGAAACAGGGAAGTGTTTCTTTGTCTTCTGCAGAGGCAGAATACAGGTCTATGAAAGTGGTCACTGCTGAGCTTGCCTGGTTAAGCAGATTGCTTGACCAGCTGGGAGTTGATAATATCACACCTATTCCACTAAGGTGCGATAACAAATCTGAAATATATATTGTGAAAAACCCAGTTGACCACCAGAGAACTAAACACATAGAAGTGGACATTCACTTCGTCAGACAAATGATTCAGAATGGGTTAATAGCAGTTAGCCATATACCCACAAAGCATCAGGTTGCAGATTTTTTAACCAAGACTCTACCAGGAAAGAATTACAAAACTATGCTCAGAGATATTGGATTATTCCTTCTACAAGATTCAACACAACATCATGAGTTGCATCTTGAGGGGGAGTGTTGAGACATGTTTATGCTCAGCTATTGTTTTATTTTTCTGTTATAGTCTTGTATCCTAGGTGAATATATTTGTGTAATCTTTTAGATTGCATTTAGGTTATATTGTATTTTTCTTCCTTATTACTGCTACCAGTCCCGCTGCGCTCATATATATAAAGGGATAAGTGGTAGCGTTTCTATACAACACATATGCGAGACTTTTGTCTCTGATGAATAAATAAAATACCACTGTTATTTTTCTCACAGCTTCTTGCTTGATTTTGATTGGTTGGACCTTGTTTCTTCACTTCTCGGATCACAAACTCACAATACGTTTGATGTGGTTGTCCATTTGTACTCGGAGCTTAAAAAGTTCTCTCCACTTGTGTAGCATATCAGATGTGAAACATTTACATATGTAATGATGTTGTAGGTCTGTAGGTGAGGGATTAATTGTTGTTACTTCAGGGCCAAAAGAAGTTTTATTTTTTACTTTGGTTTGGTTGGGTTTGGATATTATCTTGTGTTCTTAGTCATTTATAGTGGCTGCTACTAGGAAGTAATTACATCCATGCTCTTGGGGGCGGGGATGTATGGAATCATGAAGCTCCATTGCTACTGATAGTGGAGCTTTCAGGCCCTGCAAGTGGATATGTGCAGGATTTTGGCAATGGTGAGGTTCGACATCTTGGTAATGGTAACTAGTAAGGTCAAGGTTCCTAGAAGTCAAAGCATCCAGATGTGATACCCCATCTCACATCAGGATATAAGTAGTAAAGTTATTTGTTTATAAGGTTATATATGTGTTGGCTACAACAACAAGATCTTCCACTTTTAGGCCCAATGGAGGACAAAGATGAGTAGTAGTTTGAGTGGTTTATAAAGATACATATGGGTTAACTACAACAACATGGTCATCTACTTTTAAGGCCAAGTGAGGACAAAAAGGCTTAAAGTGACTAGTTTTCAAGTCCGAGATTCAAGTTGGCATAGTGAAGACAATAAGTCCCTTATATTTATGTGAACTTTTTAGAAAGTAACAACTAGAGTTCTAGGAAGTGGTAACATGTTGGCTCTTAATGCTTTGCCATGGTTGATCCTACAACAAGTGTTTTATTTATTTCTTTTAAAATAAATCATAATTATTATTGGTTAACATTCTCATTCATGATAATTGACCCGTTGATCTCGAATTAGTATATTATGTAAAATAATTGATTTCCCATACCTTCATTTCATAAAAACGAAGAAAAAAATTTTATCTTGCCATTTACCCTTGATTCTCTACAAAATTCTAGCTCTTGGAAATGATGTCAAGAGTTAAACATGTTGTTCTTCAAGGGGCGTCTATGGAGATAGGTAGAAATCTTACCTTCATCACTCTCATAGCTAAATGTTTGAATCCAAGTTTTTTTAGGGATTACATGGGCAATATTTCGTTGCAATGTGACATACAAGTTAGTTGCAAAAAGTTTTAGCCAATCAAGTTAAGAAAATGATGAATGGGTGATTTCTCAATATCAAACTAGATTTATGGAAGCAAGACTAATCACTGACAACATTATCAATTCACATGAGGCTTTGTTTTATTTTAGATCATGTGGTAGAGGTCGGTGTGATACCCAATCCCACATCAGAATATGAGTAGTAAATTGTGTGGTTCATATGGATACATATAAGTTGACTACAACAACAAAGTCTTCCGCGTTTTGGCCCAAGTGAGGACAAATGGCTTAAGGTGGCTAGTTTTCAAGCTTGAATGACTCCATATGAGGTGTTCCAAATGGTGTCACAACGGACTTGGGACCGTGTCGGAGACTATCCGACACATACCAAAGAGGTCTAGGGGACTTGGATATAGGGTTACAACGAGGACGCCGTATTCTTTGAGTGAGGACAAAGGGCTTAAGGTGGCTAGTTTTCAAGCTCGCATGCCTTGGATGCTAGTTTGTTAGAGAATTACCCATATGAGGTGTTACAATTGGGATGGTGCTATTGTGGTGAAGGTGTGCAAGATGAATGCTTTTCAGCTAAGTTGAATATGATTTTCAAACCTTTTTGTAAAGCTCTAATGATCTTATTCTCCCACCATGAGAAAGATTTCAAAAAAAAAAGAGAAGAAAGAAAAGAACATTTGTAGTTGAAATAATACATTCCAAAACAACCATTTCCCCACATTTTTACTCTTTCCACCGATATCCAATTCAATTGCAAATAATTCATATTTGAAGCATCCGTAATAGCTCAATGGTTGAGCTAAGGTGTTATAAGACCCCATCATCTATAATACCAAGTTTGAATTTTCTCACCCTTTGGTATCTATATGACTAAAACAATCTAAATTGAAATGTGAATAATAAACAATAAGAGTCAAAATCAATTTTCTGAACCATACACATTTTAAAAACCATTTTCATTTTTCCCTATCTAAATGACATTTTGTATCGTGTCGGTTCTTTTTTACGGCCTGTAAAGACAATCTTTATCTTTCAAATCGCTTTAGTAATGTTTGTGAACCAAACGTAACTTTTGTCGTTTACAATTAGCAATGGTATTATTCAAAATCCGGATGTTATAAGATGTACGACTCATAAAACCTAGTTTTTGTTTAGGTTTATCGAATGATATCCAACAGACCGCTTGGTATTGTGTTCGTATAAGGAACAACTGATAATACTGTTTTAAGCAAAATTATAGTGTTGTTAGGTCCAGAGAACGGACATTACCATGCAAGTTCACCATCTTTCAGTCATTTTGTGTTTCCGCTCATTTAGTTCACTTAGGACATCCACAATAGTGTATCCAAGAGTGTCAGCAAGAAATAAAAAATTGCTTTGTAGTGGTGTGGAATCCATCCAGTTTCGTTTTCTTATTTAGGAAACGTACAGAAATTAATTATGATTGGTTGTATCGTTGCATCCACTCAAAATAATAAAGTAAAAATATATAATGGGAGGAGGGGGGAATGGTGGGAGGAATGAGAAGGTTAAGAAACTCTCTTATTCTTATTGTAGGATGAATATATGGGTGAAGTTGCTTATACAATTAAAAAATATTTTCTGATGAAATGACACCTAGGAATATGTTAAGAAACTCATACCCTTTGGGGATACCCTTAGGTTTTGTTGTTTGCTCATACCATTAATAGCAAGGTAATTTCAAATATCATTAGAGAAGTGGGACCCAGTATAAGAAAAGGATCAGGGGCGGCTCTTAGGATGGCTAGGGTGTTCCATTAAACAGGGCCCCCAAAATTTTGAGGCCCCTAATTTTTTGGGTTCCTAATTAGTTAATTAATTGTTGATTGAATTTAAAAGTATTATGTTTTTAAAAGACAAATAAATAAATAAATAAAGCTCGGTAAAATTGTTTATATTCTAATACTATCTATTTTTTAAAGAAACACAAAATTATAGATTTATTGATCTTTCATTTTTTACGCAGTCTAGCCTTTTTCAACTACCCTCTTTATTCCATTAAGTATTAATAGTAACTTTTTAATCTCCCGTCGGTTTACCGATTATAAAACTCTCACAACTCTACTGCAATTTTACTCCAAGTCCAATCCTTTTGAACAATTTGTTACTCTAAATCTTTTTCAACTTTTTCAAGATAGACTACCGATTTATGAAGAGAAAAGACTGAAAAGTGCATTGCGGTAAAATATATTGTGATAATACTAGAAAAATGACTATTTTAAAGTGATTATTCGATAATAGTATACTTCTTCTGGTTTGTCTGTATTGTCAATTTTTAATATTTTATCGTATTCCAGTACATGACCTCTCGAATTACCGAGCCACCCTGAAAAGGACCATAATAATATGACACTTAGGTCCCGTCCTATAGCAACCCTTGACAAGTACTTTTAACAAAAAAAAAACTACATTAATCCCTCAATCCCTTCTATAAAACAGGACCTTAATGTCCTCGGGCGGTGTGTTTTTCTTTGACGGGGAAAGAATGCCTTCTTTTGATTCAATTTTTGTCTAATACTAGTCCAAAACGTAAAAAAATAAAAGTATATATAAAAGTACAATATTTTTATTATTATTTTGGTAAATTTAACTACTAAAATTGACTCCAAAATGCTGACGCCTATTGCAAATGAGGATTGATTGTAATTTGTACTGCCCACTACAATTTGACTTTTCAAAACAGCAAAAACAAAGCAATAAATCCAATGACCCCTATATCAACTTGGAAATATATCCGTTATTTTTCACATGAACTAATCTGTAGATGCTAGTTTCTTATCCAGATCTTCAAATAATACATTCACCGATGTTACATCAAAACTAGCTGTTCTTCTGGCTCAAAAGTCAGCGTCGCTGGCCTCAAATCAATATCAGACACAATAGGGAAAAAGAAAACCCCTTCTTTAGTATACAATCTACCATTTCCCATTTACATGATTACATCCAACACTATTGATCCCATTTACAACACTATCAAAAGTTCATCATCGTTCAATCCTTCATCCTATGATCCAGAACCACCGTTTAAAATGTTTCCACGAGCTTCAGTTTCGCGTGTCAAGCAGACGTGCCTTTACCAGATTATCATGTTCAGACCCATTTACCAACCAACCAGATCAGTATGTTCCGGAGACAAGACCTTCAATTTTCTGTCTTGTAGAGACATCTCTAGAAAATTTATAGAGTGAGAGCTATACTGCTCTAGATAGAGAAGAACGTGGTAGGTTTTTGACCTTTCTTCTTGAAATGAACCTAAATTAATCTCATTCCCAGCAGTGCACTGGGGGTCTGAGCTCTGGACCAGGGTTGTCTATCGTTCCAATTGTCAGAGCTGTAGCTTAATGGCTGTCCATGTGTTGGTGATAACAAGAAATCATTTCTGGGATGGTTGGTCTGACCCACAGAGGGGTAAGCTGGGTGTGGTGGGGATGGAAGGCAGCTTCTGTAGCCGGGGTTGCTTTGTCTTAAGGGACTTGAAGAGGGAGATACAGGCAAAGATATGATTGTTCTTGCGTTATCCCTGAAAAAAAGTCAATAAATGATGATAAGGTCGCTAGAACGAAAGATCATAGGCATGTTATTGTGTACTCTTATTATCTATCGTCCTCACCATAGCTCCCGCGACACGGGCACAACTGAAGATTCAACATTCTCTGCCCCATATGAGCTAGTACTCTTCCTCCGTGGATGAATATCCAAGGTTTTCTGCTCCAACAACAAAATGCAGTGATAAGCGATAGCTTATATACAGCAAAGGCTAGCACATTGTAGAGAAATCCAAATTGATGGATAAGTGACAGGGGAGTCATGTAGAACATATGCCCCACAAGTCAACAGACAGATGATAATGGATATTTTTTATATACAAGCAACCCCTCAAGGTTTCATCAGCAGGAATTTGAAAATTCAGATTCAACATAGCTGTTATCGGATGTAACTAAGTAGGCTACTAACAAATGCTCAAACATCACAAGGTTCTGAATGGATAGAAACCAAAAAGAGCGGGTTTTGTAGCAAAGCTTCAGCTGATGAGAACTAAAGTTATATCCAAGTAACTTGACGCAGGGAAAAAATTAAGACTTACTGGCTTGCAGCTTCCATCATAAGTGAAGTGAAATGCTTCTGTTGTCAAACTAAGGCTAGAGACTGTTGTCGCAGTTTGATCCATAACAAAAGGATGATTCAGCAAATCTGCGGCAGATGGACGAGCTGAAGGATCACGCTGGAAGCATAACCTTAAGAAGTCCTTCGCTTCATTGGAAAGATGAACAGGAATCTCAGGAATATCTTTGCTATTACCGATTTTAAATATAGCAGCAACCTGTTACATATCATCAATACAGCAACACGAAAAACAGGTTTAGCATATATTCCAATTTCCAAACAACATGCCCTCGGCATAAGGAAAACTCCAAGTACAGTGGAAGCTATTTACCCCTTCAAATTGGCTCCATGGTGGTTTAGATGTTGCCATTTCAAAAATTGTGCATCCTAAGCTCCATATGTCCACCGCAAGATCATAGCCATTTGTGTTCATAACAACCTACAGATAGCCAATGATCAGGGTCAGAACTCAAAGTTCAATATACAAAATAACCAAATACTTTATTGTGCCTCCAATGGACAGAGGAAGAAGTTTGGTAGATACCTCAGGCGCCATCCAGTAAGGACTCCCTTTGAAAGAAAGGACTGAAGCAGAATTTGCGATCTACAAGAGTAAACACCATAGAGCAATCTGGTCACATGATGAGAAAGATCTATCTTTTCTGATCTTTTACGGGAGATCTTCACTTATATACCACATCATGAGATTATCAGTAGACTGAAGGTGGAAAACAGAAGGCAGATACGGTACCACTGTTCTTAATAAAGTTAATATTGCAGCATGTTAATCAGAGGCAATATGAGATCCTCGAGGTTCTATAGTTGTACAAGTGCAACGTAGTTTTAGCATTGGAGACTAGATATTCTGGGAGTTTCTGGTTCAACACAAGAGAAGTATTCTTTATAGTACAATGACCACAGACGTACATGTTTCGCCATGCCAAAATCTGCAAGCTTAATTTCTCCATGGGGATCAACCAATATGTTGGCTCCTTTAATATCCCTGCAATCCATTCCAGCACAAAGAACTATCATAACAAGTTTGATTTACAAATGAAAAGGAAAATGGAACTATATCCTTGTTCTGTCAAGGATTCATTTTACAGAAGCAATTAGGTAGGATCGACTACAAACAGTAAGAAATAAGAAAAGAAAGCAATTAACCATTATGTAAGAAACTCATTGATCATTCTCTACCTGTGCACAGTGTTCCTTGCATGCAAGTAAGCAAGGCCGGAGAGAATCTGACTTGTGTAACTCTGAATCACAGGCTCCTTGAAGGGGCCGTACTGTTGAAGTAACTTATGGATGGACCCACCAGAAACGTACTCCAGATAAACTGACAGTCTTTCTTCACCCTATATCCAAAAACAAGATACTGCTAAATGTCACTAAAAAAAACTTTTGCAACCAGGAAGATAGGTTAGTAGGGACTTGGGAGCAAGAAACAAACCAGCTCACTCCCATAATATTGAACAATATTCGGATGTGACAACTGACTAAGCAAGTTTATCTCCTGCAGAATAGAGGCATTGATACAGTTCAGGTCAAACAGAATCCCTAAACAGTAGTCATAAATTTATCTAGAATGATTTAAAAAATTGTATACAATAAGAATGTCAAGAAAGACCTGGTTGAGTTGCTTAAGACACTCTTTTGAGTTCTGATCATCAAAAACCACCCTCACTTCCTTTATTGCACACATTCGCCCCTTCTCACTGTAAGGTTGAGCAAAGGTTGGTCAAAGGTTAAGTCAAAAGCAACGATGCACAAAATTATGTGAATTACACAATCTTCTTACAACCTTTTTGGAGGGACAATGACATAGATACTGCAGGCCCGGATACTAAATACTACAGGATCATAATAATTCTCAAAAGCAACAAGCATAGATACTACATAGCTTACGGTTTAACATTACAACTGGCTGCAGATTTGGCTATAACAATACACCCATGCATGAACTACCATATATCAAATAGATATTTGTCCTTTACATTACCTATTAAATCCAAGGTATACATGTCCAAAGGTTCCCCGTCCAAGAAGAGTTCCTTTCATCCATTTTGATGGGGTGTTGTACCGCAACTTCTCTGAGGGAAAACTAGCTTTTCCATTGTGCACAGCTGATGAACTAGTTGGAGAACTGGGCGGAAGCGGCAGAGGATGACCCTGGCTTCTCCCATCTTCCGCTTTTCCTGTGAGGGATTCTAAACTGCCACCGCCTAACCTTGGGTGATGAGGTGACACCGTAGTGGTAGCTCCCCTCGATCTAGGCCCAGCACTTCTTGCCCTAATATGGTGTCTTACTTCATCATGTCTCCTGGTTATATCAAAAGATTTCAGTCATTTAGAAGCAATATCAGATATGTGACCTAAGTTCGAGTGATTACTTTAGTTTCCAACTTCAATAAATTTAGTAGGCAATCTTGTATGGCCATCACTTCTATACCTAGCAAGATTCGGACAACAGAGCTCAGCGACAGCAAGACTGCATTTCTTACTTCCTTTTGATACCCGAATCTCTCACTAATACTAAATTCTGAACCATAATTTATGACCATTATCATTACGAAGGGAACTCTGCAACTCACATTTGCCACTCATGCTTGAACACAACTTGACAGACAAATTCGGGGCCAGCAAGTACGGAAGAAAGATATACGCAAAAAAGGGTGAGTTGACTCCTTAACAAACGTCCTTTCCGGTTAAAAGTCAAACCACACGCACCAAGCCCGAAATAACAAAACCCTAGAAGATCAATTCAATCACCTGGAAAGGCATTAAAGATTCACGAACCTGGAAACCCCTGGTTGAGCAAACTGATCGGTAAGAGGAGGAGGAGGATCATCAGAGGAACCAGACGAGCTCACACTAGAAACTGAAGCAGAACCCCCATTGACTAACCCAACCAACCCGCCAGAACCACCTCCACTTCCAATAGCTCCATCGCCATGATCAGAACCGTGAACTGGAATGTTTGAACCCGACGGCCGAGGCAAAGGATGGCATTCCCTCTCCCCTTCACCGCCCACCCCGCCGCCTCCAGTATCCGAATCAAAACCCGAGAACCTCAAGGAATTACCCGTGACCGGTGACCTCAAACCCACACGGGCGCCGACACCTGCAGTTGAGTCCTCGATGCCAACTCCTCTGGACTTTAATTCGCTAGGCCTATTCTTCGCCAATTGGAGCGAATGCCTGCTGCTGCTGCTCGATCTTGGGGAATCGAAGGGAGCCGAGCCGGTGAGGGAAACCGATTGTGGTGAATCTTCTGATCTGTTGCTCTTGTGAGCCTTTCCTTTCCACCAAGGCATTGCTTCGTCTTTCTTTAACAGTTTCTCCTTTATTTTCTGACACTCTCCAAAATTAAATGAATTCGGGAACGAGAGAACAGAGAATATTAATTAGCAATAAGATGTTTAGGATAATAGAAGACTGGATATGTATCTTAATCAGTGATTATTGATTCAATATGGTCGAGCAAAGCACAGGCGTGTGGAAAGGATGAGAATTGATGTAGAGAGGGAGGCTTTGGGACCAAAAGGGCCGCTGGGTGAGGAACAGCTAGAGATGGAAGACGAAAGAGGGAGAGAGGAAAGGCGAGTGGGGGTTGTTGGGGCCACTCCCGCCAGGTGACGTGGCAAGTGGGAAGATTTTAACAAGGAATCCTTTTAAACATTTACTACCTCCGTCCTGAATTGACTGTCCTGTTTTACTATTTGGACATGTCGTTTGACTTTCAATTTTAACATATAAGATAAAAATAATTTTAATATTTGAGTTTTACATATGATTCCTGACATGTTAAACTATATATTATAAAATTAGTTTTTATAAAATAATTTATCTTATATGCTTAATATTGAAGTGGAAAAACGTGCCATAAAGCAAACAGGACGGTCAATTCAGGACGGAGGAGTAAATTACTGCGGTTTGAGAGAGAAGATATGAGCGGGCAAGCGTATGAGTTAATGGTGGCCACGGTTCCGGTTCCGCCGGTTCCGGTTCCGGTTCCACCGGTTCCGGTTCTGAGATATGTGTATTCGGATTCGGAACCGGTCAGGGGCGGTTCCGGTTCCGAATCTGAAGGTTGTATTCGCTTCGGATTCACTCAAAAAAAACCGGTCCGACCGGTTCCGTAGCGGTTCAGTTCCGGTTTTCTGGTTCCGGCCGAATCCGGGAGTGGTTCGGCCGGTTCCGGAGTGGTTCCGGCCAATTCTGGAGCGGTTACGGCCGATTCCGGAGGGTTCCGGTCAAATCCGGCTGGTTTGGACCAAAACGACGTCGTTTTGCCCTTTGACCAATGGCTAATTGACCGGTTCCTAGGCGGTTCTGGTTCCGGTTCCACCGGTTCCGGGTCCGGTTCCGGTTCCACGGTTCCGAATTTGACGGTGAAATCCAGTCGGTTCCAGGCGGTTCCGGGCGGTTCCGTTCCGGTTCCGGGCCCGGTTTCGGTCCCCGAATCTCAAACTTGTATTCGGATTCGATTCAAGGGGCGGTTCCGGTTCCGAATCGGTTTCCACCAGCCCGGTTTCTGGCCGTTTCCGGTTCCAATCGGTTCCGGGTAGAACCGCCGGTTCCGGGTAGATTCGGATTCGATGGCCACCATTAGTATGAGTAGTGGGTACTCGCTCCCGGCTGGGTTTCTCTTTTCTTAGGAATGGGGAATATTGAATTCATGAACTATCATCTTGAAAAAAAAAAAAAGAAACCGGATACACAATTATTTTTGAATTTTTTTTTAAACCAATTATTTTTGAAATTAATGGAATACCATAATCATGTTTTAACATCTATTAAGGGTGAAGAAAGACGAATATAATTTCAGTTTAATACTATCATACTTTAATTTTAAAGTAATAGTATAAAAATATTTATAAGATATCACATATAAGTATAAGAATGTTCCAATATTTATATTTTAAGGGTAACTTTTTTTCTCCCCTCTTCCAACAATTACTTTTGTCATTTCTGGTCATTGTATGCAATTTAAGTGATGATATCTATGCACAAACACTCATGACCTCATCAATGTTAGGAAAATACTATGTTGGTATTAACTTAAGACAACAATAGAGCAAGTGCACCCAAATCACTAAAGCACAACAAGGTTTCCACAAGGAAACTAGTTTTAAATCTCTAGCTTCGGTATTTAGTAATTGAAAGAAATACAATGAACGGGTCCAGCCAGAAGCAAACTTGATGGTTCAATTTGTCACAATAAAAATAAAAAATAAGTAAAGCAAATCAGTGCTTTGATGGAACGGATAGAGAAGTACTCTAGGGTAGTGGGGGAATAACCTAAATCACTCAATTATACTTATAAACATACCCCACTTCAGTTGTCTATTAGAGCTAATGTAAAGATTTCCCAAACCATGGATGTATCAAATGTTACCTGATTAATAAGTATTAGATAACATTAATCACAAGCTCTTCAACAATAGCCCTAAGGTTTTACCCCCTAATTCTAGAGTGCAAAAACTAGGGTTTATCCCTTCTTCGTCGCAACCCTTATCTCAAACCCAATACTGATAGAAGTCACCACAAATGCAATAGATGATCAATTTAAAGCATTACTTGAGCATTGAAAGGAATAAACCAACTACAATACATAAGTTAGTTCTACAAGCATCATTTGGGCATTTTAGGTCAAACCCTATCCTAGAGTACAAATGAAGTCTACTCAAACATCCAGAAGTGTAAAAGAAGAGACGAGTGAAAAATAGCCATGTGAGGAGCTTGGAAGCTTCAATGGAGGTGGAATCTTCTTCCTTTTTCTTCTTATATTCCCCTCTCTCTAATTTTTGCCTCCTAGGTTTTAGGAGAGAGTTGGATTCATGTGCTGAAAGTAGAGCTGATCATAATGTGTCCGGCCCGGCAGCCCGGCCGGATCCGGCCCGTAAAAAACCCGAACCTGATTGGGCTTTCGGGCGGGCCTGAACATAAAAGGCCCGAATAAAAAACCGAGCCGGGTGCGGCACATTTGTAAGCCCATGGACAAGCCTAGTCTGACCCGATTTTATATTATTTAAAAATAATAATATAATATATACATATTTAATATAATTTATTTTATATAATATATACTAAAATTATATATATAATATATAAATCTACAATAAATTATATTAATTAAATTTTTTATTAATTTATCTAAAAAATATAAATATCGGGCTTAGCCCGGGCCGAACATGTAAAAAACTGGGCTTGGTTTCTTTAAATAGGCCTGACAGGCCTAAAAATTTTCTCTGGCCCGGCCCGAACTCGGCCCGCCCGCCCGAATGATCACCTCTAGCTAGAAGTGAGTGAAGAGAGTCTGCCAAAAATCCACTTTTTAAAATGCTGTTCTTGGCAAATTTTGCGTCTGACCCATTTGGGGCGATCCCGTGGGTCGGTCTCCCTAGGAGAAGACGTCACATGCACAAACTTTAATTCCAACCAACCCAGCTAATGCAGTCGCCTTGGGTTGGTCGATTCCAGTAGCTTCGAGGTTGAGTCCGACCAATCCACTTGAGATGGTCCCCTGGGTCAGCCAATTTCAGTAGGGTCCGACCGACCCACCGGGGGCGGTTGACTCTAGAATATCCTCCTTTTGTGCCAAAATCTTCCTGAAATGTCCCGTTTATCTTGAGAAACTTCCCTCAGCATTAAGTCTTGGCCTTGACATCTCTTTTCATCTTTAAATCATGCTCAAATGAGCTTTTACCTACTATATACAATATGCAAAATGTGTAAGTTCACTAATAATCATAAAAATACTCTATAAAATGGTGAAATAGGTCATGAACTAAATAGAATAAAGGTGAATAAAGATCCCATAATGACATTATTTCACCACTTATCAATCAAACACCTCCTAAATCATGTTTACAAAACAAATCAAAGAATTCTTTCAAACCATACACCGCAAGTGTGGTGTACCTGCAGAGCTGAACATTTTACGCAATCAAATATCTATTGGGAGAGCCTATTACAACTGATGGGTGTATGACTTCTTTCAATGGTGGGAACCTTTTATGCAAGATATATATTGTCCTCACGCTAGAAGATAAGCTAGATCATCAACCTCATACTCGTACAAACCAACATTCCAATGCTGATTCTTCTCATTCTTACTCTCCATAATAGCAGGGGTTGATGGTAGAATCAAGCTTGTCCATGCGCGAGGAGATAAAAAAGGAACTAAAACAAGAACTAAAGGCCAACGTGAAGTCGTGTTGTTTTGCCTTAATTTATAGTATTTGTGGTAGCAGCAATATGTATTCGAAAGATTTGACTCAATATCAATAGCAAGATATAATGTTTAGCAACAACGTAATAAAATATGGCAACAATATTTTTATTTATGCATAAGCTGTAAACAATTTAGCTTAATTCATAACACTTTCCTCGCATCCAAAGTGCTTACATAATTAAGATTCATCACATCTAACAACAGCGGCACGTACTGTACATTCACAAGTTGATACCGAGTTTTCCAAAGCCCAAAAAAGGTACCCATTTCTGTGAGAAGCTTCGAGCAGGGAGAGAAGAGCGAAGAAGTAGCAGAAACAATTTGGTACTTTTCTGATTATTCCATCAGTCAATAGATTGAAGTGTATATGTCTGTGTGAAATAACAAGAGTTAATACAGAGGAGAAAAGTAACTCCGCTACTACTACATTATGTCTATATCTAACATATATATACTAGTGTGGTACATCTATACATAGATTCCTAATCCCCCCCCTCAAGACATATTTCTCAAGAAGAAAAAGGTCTTGTTGTGTTATTGTGAAGACATGCCCAGTTTTGGTAGTGTGGCTTGATATGCCTTGCCCGTGAGGGGCTTGATTAAGATGTCAGCCAACTGATGTGATCTTGGTATGTATTATACTTGAATGAGGCTGAAATACCCCAAACCTTTATATGTTGTTTAAATATTAAAATATGGTATTTAATGGCTAAAAAGTGCCTTAGAAACATTAGTGAACAATTTAAGCCATAGTAAAAATAATAAACTATCATAAACACAGTTTGAGCAAAAACATGCTCTAAGCTTCGAGTGAACTTGGTTAGGACCCAAAGAGCCTACCAAGACTTAATAATATTCAATTATGATTTAATAAGGCTAATTAAGTCCTTAAGAAACATTGGTAGACAATTAAACCAAAGAAAACACAAGAAAACACCTTAAAGTCAATTTAAGCAAATACTTGCTCCAGACTTGGTGTAACCTTGTATAATACCTAAAGGTCATTCCTAGACCTTATTAAAATGCTAATGAACATGTTAAATCAATTACTAAAGAAAACCAAGCTTGAAAACAAGTTAAAACACAAAATGTGCTTTAAGGAGTCTTAAAGCACATTTTTGAAAAATTGTCTTGGAAATGGGTTTTGAGTGGCTAAATGTCCATCATTACTCTTTAATCAACATATGTACTACTTAGTATCACATTAGGAAGTTTAAATCAATGGGAAATCAAAAATTTCACAAATATGTGCCTTAATTTGTGAATATTGCTCAAATAGTGTTAGTTTTGACTTAAGTCAACTTTAATTAGTTAAATGGTCAACAAAGACCATAAATATCCTTATTATGGGAGGGGGCACGGTTTTAGTGATGGTGAGTCAACAACCTAGCCAGCCAACTAAAGAAAAGAAAAAGAAATAAAGTAAAAAGACTATTTGCTTTTATAAGTAAATATCTTACCTTTTACATTCTCTCACCTCACTTTCTTCACTTCCCTTCTGCCTCCACCGTATCCCTCTTCTTCCTTCTGCTCCAAACCGTTCAAGCTACAGCAAGAACACTTCTCCAACTTCAAACTCTTGCCAAATCCAACCCCATGCTCCAAATCAAAATCTAAGACCATATTTGTGTAAGTTGGAGCAAGCTCTTCATTTCCCTCTTTTCAAATCTTCAAGAACTCCATTTTGGTGCCATTAAGATTCACCATTGATGGATCTTGAGCTCATCTTTTCATGCCTTGTCATTCTCCTTGGCTTCAAGGTAAGGAAAATCAAAGAAAATCCAAGTTTCCCTCCATTTTTGTGTATAGCCGAAAATTCACCCCTTAATGGTGAATTTTCTTGCTCTTCTTTTAGCTTGAATTGATCTTCAATGGACTAGGAGGAGTACTCTCTTGTTACTTACTCAAGTTCTCTTTCAAATTCCAAGGTAAACTTCTATTTTAGTGTTTAAAACACTTAAGTAAATTTAGGGTTTATATGTGAGTTTAAGTATGAATCTTAAATCTCATTACCCTTATGTGTGTATTGGTTAGAAGATTGACAAGTGATAAAAGCCCTTGCCGATTTTCAATCAAGAAAGAACAAGAGGAAACAAGTGAGAAAACTTGGAAAACAAAGAGGTAAATAATCTCTCTTGATGTAATTTAGTGCCTTAGGAAATTGAGATTTAATTGCTTAATAAATAACCTAAAGAGCCAATGGGAAATGAGTTAGTAAAATACCCATAAGGTGGTTATTAAGGGCATATGTGATGTTGTGTGTATTTGTAGGTTGAAGGCAATTAACATGTGGGAAATTCAGTGTTTAAGGTTTATGCAATTTAAGGGCCTAAGAGCCATGTTATTTAAGTGCCTAAGTGCCAAGCAATTTAAGTTTATGCACTATATTGTGATGTAGTGTAGTTTAAAGGTTTAGTTGTGTGTAAAGAACATTCCTTGTGAAGATGAATGTCTTTGATGGTTAAAGGATGAAAAAAACCATATGTTTGTGTGTAAGAATGTGTATTAAGGGATTGAGTGTTCTTGGATTGTATAATGGTGGAAAAACTATGTGTTTTGGTGTAAGGTGATACAAGAGAAGCTATGGCAAAATTTAGTTGATAAATAAAGGAGTTTATGTGTTGTAATGAGATTTTATGACCTAGAAAGTACTAGGGATTGTTAAGTGTTAAGATGGTGAAAGAAAGTGAAATAAGGTGTTCTTAAGTGTTAAGATTCCTTGGGCATAGTCTTGGAGGATTTAGGGATCAAATGGGTGTTTTAAACACACCAAGGTTATGTTATGTGAAGTGTTAAGTCTTGTTCAAGTTTTGGTAAACAAAGGAAAAATAATGCCTTGTGAAGGTCTAAGTGTAAACTTGTGGAAATAGAAGGAGTTGTGTAATGGAGGTGTTTGTGTGAAATAATGCTTTTGGAGTAGTGGTAATGTTTGTGAGACTACACTTTGGTTAGTTGAGGTAGTAGGCATAATATACCACTTAGAAATCTAAGGAAAAATGTTATAAGTGTTAGGAATTGTTGTAAGGAATTGAGTAACAAGTTAGTGATGATTTAGGAAGGTTTAGTGCATGATTTTAGTGTGTTTAAACATGTAGAAAACATGTGGAAAGTTTAGGAAATGATTGGAGGTGAATTAGGGGACGAAAAGAGGTCAAAAACTGTCAATTTAAGGACCTACAGACATGGTCCGGGTTTGTAAACAAGTACACAAACCCGGACCACCTCAAAAACGTCCTAGAAACTGATTTTGGCATGTGGTCCGGGTTTACATCTAAGTACACATGCCCGAACCAATGCATTTTCAAGGCAGATTCTTATTTCCGGGATTGGTCCGGGTTTGTAACCCCGGACACAAACCCGGACCAGTCTAAAAATGCTCAAGAATGTGTTTTTAAGTGTTGTTATGATGGGGAATTGATTGGAGATGGTTTTAAATGAAGATTAGGCCTTGTTTGGTGACTTTTAAAGGCCATTATAAGTATAAACAAGTGTGAGAGTGAATGTGTAAGTTGTGAACTTAAGATCACATAAGTAAACTAAGTATAACGGGATGGCGGGGTTAACTATGGGCGCATTAGGTGTTAAACAAACATGTTACCCCAATGTTAATGAAAGTAATTGTAATGTTACCAGTTGTTTGAGAATTGTTCGAGGGACATAAGAGGACACAATAGAGTGGACCTTGGTGACAGGTATGGTTTTCTTGCAACCTGTGTCCAACCGGATTACACCGGCTTGTATGCCAATGTGTTTTTCTGAATGTTTGCCACGTTATAAGATAAAATCATGAAACGAGTTTACAGTCGTTGTTGTTGTTGTGTGGTGTGCGTACCGATACCGGTAACCTCGAATGCGTATTAAAGGCTAGTTAACCAATATTAGGTAAACGTAAGAGAACGGTATCCGGTAATAACGTTTCCAACCTAAGGAACGTTCTAACCACGGCTATGCGTGAGTTAGTTGTGTGTTGTTTGTGCGTGTAAGTATGTTTACCACCTTTGTGTGTGTCTAACTGTACCCTAACACCTACTTGTTAATTAATGTACTGAGATTAATAATGGGACTTCTAACAAGTGCTAATAGGGGGTGAGGAGTCCGGTTGTTCCGGCCACGCGTGAGTAGTATGGGGGTCGTTATCATATCAGGTTCGATCCTCTCTGTATGTTATGGTTGTTTTCCTTTTTGGTTTCCAACCTTCCCTTTAGCTTATCCAAGGCTATTTTACTGACTCACGTCGGGCCACAGGGGCATACTATGTTGGTGTGCTTGGATTACTATATCCGACGCAACTTGGGGTTAAGTTATTCGTTCATTTAACAGGACGGTAACAAGTTATGTAACGAGCTTAGCATGAGTTTGGCAGCATTCTCTAGGCTCTCCAAGTGAACTAACTATGTTTGGTTCGGTTCCAACAGAGAACTGTTCCTGTTATGTTATGTGTTAATGTTGCATTACAATTCTTATTGCGATGTTATGTGAATTGGACGTAAAAAGTGATGTGAGTTGTTATATGGAGTATATGGATCATGGATATGAATCCCAGTTTATTATAAGAGGAATTTAAGTATAACCCGACTAGTGGGTAAGTGTAGTCTATTAAGGAAATAGCTCCATTAGAGGAGAAACCTCCTAGAGTTAAAGAACACAATGAGTGATCTAACGAGTATTGATGTGTTGACTGTTTGGTTGAGCCCCATTGTTGTGGGTATGTAATGTGTTATGTATTTATAGTTTACATGCATGATTTAAATATAATCAACCGCATGCTTAGACGACAATTAGTTGTGTATGGCCCGGTAGTATGCGGGCTGCTTGATTACCATACCAGCAAAGGTGCTGAGTCCCTGGGGGGCCACCCTTTCTTTCCTTCCTATTTTCAGGTACAAGGAGCTGGGAGCTGTTCGAGAGTAAGACGGGGTAGTTGTTTGTGCGTGGGTAGCTATTTAATTACTTATGTATTGTAGGTGTAGTAAGACCAAAACTGTTATCGGCATTAGTTTGTAAATACTCGATACAGTTGGAATGTAAATGTATAATGAATGTTGGTAATGGAAAGAGATTGTAATGTGTAGTTGCTCGGGAATCTGGTCCATCAGACCGATACAATGTATATGTATTAGCCTTGTTAGCCACGTGGGTGGCTAACGGCGTGTAACACCATTGAGTTAAGTAATGTGATGAGTTAAGTTTTCCGCTGCAATTTGTTGTTAAGTGTATGGTTGTAGTTGGGGTGTTACAGAGGCCGTCTTGAATATGCTCTCGCACGAAGTGGAAATCCAATTCAATATGCTTCGTTCTCTCGTGAGAGACCGGATTCCGTGCTATGTGGATTGCTGAAATGTTGTCACGCTTTAATGGCACTGGGTTGATATCATGGACTTTGAGTTCAGCTAAAAGGCGAGTCAACCAGCTCAATTCACTTGTAACTTATCTCATCGCTCTATATTCGGCTTCAGCTGAGGAAAGGGCAACCGAGGCTTGCTTCTTGGACTTCCAACTGAGAAGAGAGTCTCATAAAAGGATGAAATATCCTGAGATTGATTTCCTGGTCATTGAACATGTAGCCCAGTCAGAGTCACAAAAAGCTAAAAGATCATAAGTATGCTGCTTATTAAAACAGATGCCAAAACCCAAAGTACCCTTTACATAAGAGCGAGCATGAAATGCAACACTTAAATGTATATCAGTTGGTTTTTGAAGGAACTGAGAGAGATGCTGAACAGTGTAAGCTAAATCAGGTCGAGTGTTTGTCAAGAAATTTAACTTCCCTATCAATTGTCGGTAAGCTGTGGGATCCTTCAGAAGCTGTCCAGTATCCTTGTGCAGTTTCTGGTTCAACTGAAGAGGAGAAACAACAGCTTGGCAGTTTTCCATCTTGTAATCTGTAAGAATTTGAGAAGCATACTTCCGCTGGCACATAATAAGATTGTTATTTGTTTCAATAAATTCCATGCCAAGGAAATAATGTAACCGTCCTAGGTCTTTGATTCTAAATTTTTGGTGTAATTTAGCTTTCAAACTGCTTATTTCTTTGTTGTCATTTCCAGTGATTATGATATCATCCACATATATACCAAGAAAAGTTCTTTTTCCATTTGATTTTTTTGAAAAGAGGGAGTAGTCATTTTTGGACTGGGTATATCCAATATTTTTAAGAAAGGTCTCTAGTTTGTCATACCACTGCCTAGAAGCTTGCTTGAGGCCATAGAGGGATTTGTGCAATTTGCATACTTTGTTACTTCCTATGACATTTAGGCCTTGAGGGATAGCCATGTAGACATCTTCATTTAGCTTGCCATGAAGAAAAGCATTGTTGATATCTAATTGGTCTAGTATCTAGCCTCTTTTAATGCCTAGGATTATTAAAGCTCTAATTGTGGTAAGTCTAACTACGGGTGAAAATGTTTCCTCATAGTCTAGGCCAAATTTTTGGGTAAAACCCCTAACAACTAATCTAGCCTTGAACCTTTCAAGGCTACCATCTGCTTTGAGTTTGGTTTTGTAAACCCACTTACAACTAATGGGTTTCTTTCCATGAGGAAGATCGACTATGGACCATGTTTTGTTTTCTTTGAGAGCTTGAAACTCATTTTGCATAGCTGTCACCCATCTTGGGTCTTTGACTGCCTCGGTGTAGGAATCTGGTTCCTTTAGAGAAAAGATTTGTTGAAGAAGGTTGTTGGAAGTAAGAGAGAGAAAAAGAAGTTATGTTTTGTTTGGGTATTAGGTTGGTGAGGGTGTCAAGTGGGAGAGTGTTTTGAGGATGAGAAGTTGGTGTCTTATCATGGAGTCTGTGAGAGATGATGGCTGAGAATACATCAGAATCATGTTGTACTGCAGAAACATAATCTTGAAACCTGACTGGTGGTCTATGGACTCTAGTGGATCTCCTAAGTGTGTCAGGTTGGTTGGTAGGCTGTTCAAGAGTTATAGGTTGGTTTCTCTTGTCTCCGTTGTGGATGTTTGTCTCATGGGTGGGTATTTCAGGTTGTTCTGGAGTGGGTGTTTGCGCAGGAGTGGCAACATCTGGATGGTGCTCTCTGCTATGAGCAATTTCTTGGTGGTGCAATGTGTGGGTCATTTGAGAAGGTTTTAGGCTAGGATTTCTAGTGAAAGTATTGTTCCTATCAAAACTAGGGTTAGGGGTATCATAGATGTATGGATCAGAAGGTGGATGTGCAGGGAAAAGGTATTCAATGTCATCAGAAACATTAGCATCAGGTTGGTTGTGCCATAACTTCTTCCAATCTCTGTCTAGTATGGGAAAGATGTCCTCGAAGAAGGTAACATCTCTACTAATTTTTATTTCATTTGTGTCTATTGTAAGAAGTATGTGGCCCTTAATGTTTCTATGATTTCCAAGATAGATAGCAGCACTTGACCTTGGATCCAACTTACTTCTGTTTGGGGTGATGTTAGTGGAGAAACAGAGACAACCAAAATTCCTAATCTCTTTGTAATCAGGTGGGGTGTGATAAAGTTTTTCATAAGGAGAGATGTTTTCAAGGGCCTTGGAGGGCAGTCTATTAATTATGAATGTTGCATGGTTTAATGAGTAACCCCAATATTGAGGTCCTAATCCTGATTGAAATAAGAAACTTCTGGTGACTTGCATCAAATGGCCCTGTTTTCTCTCAACAACCCCGTTTTGTTGGGGAGTATGAGAGCAACTGGATTGATGTATGATCCCTTTTTGCCTAAAGAATTCAATACCCTCTTTACAACTTCCCAATTCCCTAGCATTGTCACTACGTATAATTTTAATTTGTTTCTGAAACTGTTTTTCAGCAAGCTGTACGAAATCTTTCATAACACTCATAGCTTCTGATTTTAGCTTTAATAGCTTAACCCAAGTTGATCTACTGAAGTCATCCACAAAAGTTATAAAATATCGTTCTCCTTTAAGGGTTGGTGTCCTAATGGGACCACAAATATCGACATGTATCATATGGAAAGGTTCTGTACTTTTCGTTTCAGAAATTGGAAATTTCACTCTCTTTCCCTTAGCCTTGAAGCATACTGTACAAGGTATTATATCAACAGAAGGTAACTTCTTTCCAATATCTAGCATAGACATCTTTCTAGGGGAAATGTGTCCTAACTTCCTATGCCAAAGTAGAAAATCCTTAGACATAGAGTTTACATCAACATTCATCTTTGCAGACAGAACAACAACAGGAAAAGTTCTAATCTTATTTTAGAAAACTCTTAAAGCGGTAACATCTAGAATATAAAGTCCATATCTTTTGTGACCGATTTCTCCCTGGATTTGGGTTTTATTATCCTGCAAGATACAATGAGTGTTTGAAAACCTAACAGTAAGTCTTTGTTGTTGGGTTAATTTACTCACTGAAATAAGGTTAAACATGAACTTAGGAACCAAAAGCACATTAGAGAGGACTAAATCTTCATGAAACCAAACTTTTCCCACATTATCGATGACATAGTGTTGTCCATCAGGCAGAGTAATATATCGAATTTTAGTAAAGGGTTCTAGATCACAAAACATGGATTCATTTCCTGAAACATGCTCAGTGAGCTGATCATAATGTGTCCAGCCTGGCAGCCCGGCCCGCAAAAAAGCCCGATGGGCCCGAGCCCAATTGGGCATCCGGGCAGGCTTGGACATAAAATCAGGCCCGAATTAAAAATCGGGCGAGCCGCGGCACATTTTTGAGCCCGTGGACAAGCCCGGCCCGGCCCGATTTTATATTATTTATTATTTTTTTAAAAAATATAATATATACATATTTAATTTTTATATAATATATACTAAAATATATAAATTTAAATAAATTATATATATGATAATTAATCTATATTTAAATATATATTATTTTTTTTCATTAAATTTATTTTTTTTACTAATTTATATAAAAAAAATTAAAAACTGGGCCGGGCAACGGCAAAGCCTGGAAAAAACTGGGCCTAGCCCGGCCCGACCCGAACATATAAAAAACCGGGCAAGGTTTTGTTAAATAGGCCCGACGGGTCTAAAATTTTCCTCTGACCCGGCCCGAACCCGGCCCGCCCGCCCGCCCGAATGATCACCTCTTGAGCACCAGAATCTATAATCCAGAGAGAATTCATATTATTAATTGAAAAAGAATCTGCTACCTGTAACTGATAAGCGTAGGGTTTAGAAATTATACCAGAAAAACTTCCAAAGTTCTTCGCAGAAGAATGATCTTTGTCACTGAGATTTCGTTTTTCAAGATACCTCGTGAGTTGATCTATTTAATCTGTCGTAAAACCGGCGACTGGTGAGGCCTCTTCTTTGGTCTTGGTCTTGTTCCTTGAATCTTGCTCAACAACTGGACCGGCGATACGCTGCTGTGGAGTTTGGTGCCGATTATTATGGTTGGATTCTTGGTCTGGAAATCCAATTATCCACCAACATTCAGATCTTGTGTGACCCAGCTTTGCACAATTTGTGCACTTAGGTTGAACTTTCCTTGCGCCAGGGCTAGGGTTTGAAGATCTTTTATTGTTATTTCTTCCACTTGATTTTTTATTGGGAGCGAACGACTTGCTGGCAAGCGCAATTGAATCCTCTGATTTCGATTCCCCGATTTTCCCACATCTGCCTTTGTTTTTCGTCTTGGCTTAGCAAAGAATAGGCTTGTTCAATATCTGGGAGAGGGTTCATGAGGAGTATTGTACCTTTCGCAGCTTTGAAGTCAGAATTTAGACCGTCAAGAAATTTCATAAGTTGGTCTTGCTCCATATGTTCTTGGATTGTTTTGTCTGCGCTGCACTTGCAGCCACAGGTACACCGCGGGGTTCTTCTCGCTGAATCTAGATGATCCCACCGTTTCTTCAAGCTGGAGAAGTAGGCACTGATGGATTGACTTTCTTGCTGAGTTTGCATGATCTCCCTCTGAATCGAGTATACCTCTGGCCCATTTGTGATGTCGAATCTTTTACAGAGGCTCGCCCACATCTGCTGAGCGTTATCGCAGTAGATTATGGTGCCGGCAGTCCTTTCGTCAACGGAATTAAGGATCCAGCTCATAATGGTGTGGTTACACCTTTCCCACATAGGGTATCTTTCTGAAGTTAGTTCTAGAGGTTCAATCTGCCCGTTCACAAAACCAAACTTGTTTTTTGCCTTTAGCATAATCATCGCGGCTCTCTTCCAGGATTCGAAATTGGTTCCTTTGAATTTCATCCCAAAGGTTAGAGAGGTTTGATCAGAGAGAAGTAGATATAGTGGGTCACCAAAATCTTGATTCCCGATTAGGGTTCCTTCTTGTAATGTAGAATCGGCGCGTTCTTCTTCTTCGTCGATTTCATGCCTGTTACCACTGAGGTTGCCATCGTCGAATTCTTGATTCACCATGGTCGTTGATTGATAGCTTTCTCACTCGCTCGCTCTGATACCATGTGGGAAGTGAGAAGCTTCGAGCAGGGAGAGAAGAGCGAAGAAGTAGTAGAAACAATTTGGTACTTTTCTGATTATTCCATCAGTCAATAGAGTGAAGTGTATATGCATGTGTGAAATAACAGGAGTTAATAAAGAGGAGAAAAGTAACTCCGCTACTGCTACATTATGTCTATATCTAACATATATATATATATACTAGTGTGGTACATGTATACATATATTCCTAATAATTTCTTCAAAAACCAATAAGAGTACCCATGACCATATTTGTAAAACCCAATAGTTGTACCAAAAGGTGTAGCAACACCTAAATAATTTATCCAAGATCTAATAGGGTACCACATCCAAAAACCAAAATGGTACACATTCCCTTATTTTCAAAACCCAACAATTGTATCAAAAAGGTGTAACAACACCTACCTTATCTGTCCAAAATCCAAAAAAAACTTAATGAAGATAACAACAACACCAAAATGCTAAAAAAATAAAAATAAAACAACACATACTTCTAAGAACCTTATTGTCCATCTTTGTTGCTTATTCTTTGTCTCTTTCTTCTTCGTGTCGCTGCAGCAAACGATGAACTAGCAACAACATTAGATGTTCCAACAACAGGGGAGGGTTGTGCTTGTTCCCAGGAATCAACACTAGTCTCAACCCTTCTTTCCTTCACAATTGGCACCCATTTGCAAGTCCTCTGGTTCCCAGGATACAACCACTTGAATGACATAGGGTCAGAAATGACAAAAGTAACCTTTGGAAGAAAAGAGAGAAAAAATTTACTATTCATATATAGTTGTTGGAACATTCTGACCGTTATATGTGGTATCCCATGAATATTAAATTTTTTGTGGTATCCCTTAAACTTTAAAATTAAGTATGGTATCATGTGAGCTGGAAACTATAAGCAAATGTTGAACCAGGAGCAAAATCGTCTTTTCACATCCTGAGTTAACAGACAATTGAACATCCATTACAACTTTGTGGTATTCTGTGAATTTTGAAAGCTTTTATAGTATCCTAAAAACTTTTTGAAAAGCGTGGTATTTCATGAATTAACAAAGTTTTTGTGGCATCTAATGAATTTTCTTTACAATTTTTTCCTTATAATAGTTTAGTAATTAGTATAAATTTGAAAGAATAACTATCCTGAATGGGCTCATTAATAAACTTTTAAAATTAAATAGTCATCTATAAGATTTTGCTTTTTCTTAAATAGTCACTTTTTAGGTTTTCATAATTATAAAATCTAAATAAAATTCCGAACTTACCAAAAGATTTACAATTGTAAAAAATTATAAAATTACACATTAATATAAATTTAAAAAATGTAAAATTTACATAAACTAGAATATGTATATAGTTATAAAAAAATCAAAACATAGATAATTATTATGACATACCAAAAGATTATTAAAATTTTAGAAATTTATAAAATATAAAAAGATCATATAAATCATAATTTAAATTACAACAATTTTTGTAAAGGACCTAAGGTGAGCTTTTGTATCTATTTCACTGTCAGACCAAATTCAAAGGAGTGGAAGAGTGTTGGTTGGCAAGGGATAGATTTTTTTTAAAAAAAAAACAGTCATTATTTTATATTATATGAGAAGGAGTACATGCAAACCGACACCATGCGAACCGACATGTGTCAAGCATTATACCCAACCACCTACACATGTCCTATTTAATCAAAGCTTGCATGATAGCCTTCTTCTCCGCATAGAGTTTCCACCGCCACCATGGCCACCACCATCGCCACCACCGCTGGTGCTAGCGGTGCCACCACCGTCAACAGCATCCAGCCACACACGGTTTCTAATGAGTGTCCAAATGAGCATGTTTTAGAGGTGTATTTCATATGTTTTGTCAACACTTTTCATGCTCATTTCTCAACTCTAGCTAGTTTTCCTATACTTTTGTGTTTTATTGGTGTTTTACACAATTGTTGCTAAAACAGGAGGAATAAAATAGCTAGGAATAAAGTAGACGAAAAGATAAACGCGTCAAAAAACTTAGACCCTTGTGTTGTGAGTTGTTCTCATTAAGAACAAATAATGTTATGAATTGTGGGATAAATGCTCAAATTTTTCTTTTTGATTGCTTTTGAGGAGCATTTTACATGCGGTGTGGCCAAGTGATCTCATATGGTTGGATTTTTATTGCTTTGGGGTTCCTTCTGTCTTCTTTCTTAGGGATTGCTAAAGGGTGCTTCTTTGTGAAAACCCTTTAAGGGACTTGGGAGATACCATTAGTAACCAACAATGAGAGCTGAGTGTTCTTAATTGCAAAGGCTTGATGCCAAAATTTTATCTTCTCATCTCTTATGCAAAAGTAAAACAAATGCATAAATCTATTTTTCCTTTTGTTTTCTGCTCAATGCCCATTCTTGAAAGAATTTGGTCATGGTAAAAGTTCTTCAAGTCACCTAACCTTTAGAACTTTGAAGCACCCGGATCATACCCCGAAACTCTAAATTTTATTTTTCCCTGAGCACACCCATGCCACCACTAAAAGATGGTTCACACTCCTCAAAAGTTTTAATCACTTTTTACTTCTTCTCTTATCCTACAATTCATGTTAGTATTTGTTAGTCTTGAGCATTCATTACTTGCACGGGTTCTTGGTTTTGTTTGAGGACAAGTAAAAAGGTAAGTGTGGGGGTGTGATGAGTGTCCAAATGAGCATGTTTTAGAGGTGTATCTCCATTCTAGCTGTTTTTCCTCTACTTTTGTGTTTTATTGGTGTTTTACACAATTGTTGCTAAAACAGGAGGAATAAACTAACTAGGAATAAAGTAGATGAAAAGAAAACATGTGGGTGCAAACGGATCCAAAATCGGAGATAAAACGAAGAAGATACAACGTTTTGAAGATTAGCCTGCCTAGAGGACCGACCCTAGGACCAACTGTAACACCCCGGTTTTCACACCCTAATTTATTATTTTTTTTGTACAACTTTCTACAATATTTTACAGCGGAATACTAAATAACACCTAAGCCAAACCGGAGTGCTACCGCCACACCCACACCAACTAGTGTGGATGCTAAGGCTAATCCACCTACAACCTAACTCCCAAAACATGCTCCAAGGAGTTTGCCACTTACAAATAAATAAAATTCCTAGTTATGTCGGCGCGTTCCCTTGTCCCAAGCTCAAGAGCAATATCACACAAAGAATCAACTTGACCTGCAACCTTAAACACAAATCTGTGGCCAGCAAGCAATCACACAAAGGGGCCACAGGCATAAACCAGAAAACGTCAGCAAAGCTGAGTAACAAATATCACACCCTGTAAAATTCATTCTCTCTTTAAAACTCTTTGTATAACAATTAAGCATCAGACAAGCATAGGCAAGCAGTAAGAGTATATCACACAGAAGAGTTTACCTGCCCTTGGATTACCATCACATTCGTTCCTCGTGAATCAGATAAATCTCAACACCCCACTGGAATCACAAAGTGAAATCCACAACTCTCAATTCTCTGGCCCTATGTCCTTAAGTGTGCACACCCCTAAGGCTAACCATAGCTCAAAGAGTAGATCATAGGACGACCCCAATTCATTGGTAGGAGTCTAATAATCAGTCGCCAATACGGCAAGCCATAAAATGACTTAATATTCAGTTGCTCAAATAGCTTTTCTCAATGAGGCTAACCATAGCCTTTCTCAATATCACCATCCAACCAACCAACAAGTCCACCATCACATAGTATCACACACAATACAATTTCCAATCCAACATTCATAATCATGACCAACATAATTTGTAAAACTCTTAAATAGATTCTTCACAATTCATGTAATAATAAGCTCCTCCCATGAATATACCATTCACCCACCAGAAACCAGCCCAATCTCTTATCAGTCATAAATCAACATTCAACACAAGGATAACTCAAAAATCATTCCCAAAACCTTCCAGAACAATATTACAACACAATCATCCTTAGAAAGGGGTTAAGATATCCACATCATATTTTCTGATAAATAGTCAAACCAATATCATTCCAACCCCTTTCAAGGCTAAACCAAGCAACAAAACACCCAAAACCACACTTAAACACAATTTTCCTTCTTTCCAAGTTTTAACACACATACATATCCTTACAGGACTTCCTTATATATTTTACACTTCACAATCTCATAAAACTTAAACCACAAGTCATATTAGGACTATAATGACCAGATAAACCATTAAATCCAATAACCAACACACAATTACACTTATACAAGCTTAAAGCACACCTTTAACCCAAATCACTTCCTAATAATTCGAATGCCTTCCCAAATGAGTTTCGACCTGAATTTTTGACCATTGATCTAAATTCGCAATATAAGAATACCCTCAAAATTTCAAGGCAAGATGAATTCGGAAACCTATTTAACTAAGTCTCAAGGCTTAAAGCACCATTTAAGCCCTCCCACCTTAACCTAGCATTTGTATGTCTAACCACGAGTTCCCACCACCAATAATCAATTATTATGAGTTAATATAGGTATAATAACACACCAAACTCAACAAAATCCCATCGAAATCACTCATGGAGTCTTAAAACACATTTTTCCTTCCTAACAGTTTCCTAGATATTATCCTACTTCCCAAAGGTATTTCCAATCCAACATTGACCAAGGTTTGACCATTGTCCAATATTTGACCGAGGTTAGACCAAGGTTGACCAAGGTTTGACCACAGTTGACCGGGGCTTTTTGACCTCTAAATAACTTCCCGAAATTTCATTGTTTTATGGGACTTCCTTAATTAGGGTTTCTGCAGGGTTTCTTGGTTGATTCCCGACCACTAGGGTTTCCTGGTGTTATCTAATAATTCCTATGGAACTATGGTTTCCATTAGGGTTACAAAAATTCAGGGTATTACATTCTCCCCCCGTTAAACAAAGCTTCGTCCCCGAAGCTTGAACTCACCTCACAGTCACATCACATAACAATAAGACTTATCAACATTATTTCTCCACTATACGCATTATATCTACATAACAACACAAAGATTCTCAACCACCACAAGTGATTTATATAACTACCTCAAATAACAACCACCTCAAATAATTTACCACATAAAGTGACAACATTCACCGCTTACAATAACAACCCATCTACTTCATATAATTCACCACATAGCAATAAGATAATAATTTAGATCATATAAACATGCCAAACACTTTAAGTGTCCTATTACATCATTCTCAGATATTAATATCAAACTATCCTCAATTATTTCACCACTAATCAACACCTATGTCTTACACCTACCACGCGTCCACTGCGCCACTCTGATCTAATTTTTTTTATGATCACTTGTAGGAAGCTTCAGGAATCCTTCAACCCTGCCATGGTCAGTGCCAGTGTTGAACTATCCTTCCACCTCAATTTGTGTTCAGTTTCCCTTGATCTGACCAGGATCAAGGTCAACCTTCCACGTCAGATTCAAGCAATTTGCACTATTAAGCAAGTTCCAGTATTATCCTAGTATAGCCCCAATTTTATCTGCGATCACAACTAATTCCAAACAATCAAACAAATAGGTAACAAGACACAAACACAATTCCCATCCCCACGGCTTGTCAAATTTTTAAGCCTAGATTTAATCTTAACTCAACCAAAGTTCCCTAAAGACCAAACCTGCTCTGATACCACTCTGTAACACCCCGGTTTTTACACCCTAATTTTTTTTTATTATTTTTTTTTGTACAAGTTCCTACAATATTTTACAGCGGAAGACTAAATAACACATAAGCCAAACCAGAGTGCTACCGCCACACCCACACCAACTAGTGTGGATGCTAAGGCTAATCCACCTACAACCTAACTCCCGGAACATGCTCCAAGGAGTTTGCCACTTACTAATAAATGAAATTCCTAGCTATGTCGGCGTGTTCCCTTGTCCCAAGCTCAAGAGCAATATCACACAAAGATTTAACTTCACCTGCAACCAAAAATTCAAACAAACACACGAAGGGGTTGCACAAAATCAGCGAAACTGAGTAACAATTACCTCACCCTGTAAAATTCATTTTCTCTTTAAAACTCTTTGCATAACAAATAAGCATCCAACATCATCACACAAGCAGAGGAATGCAATAAGAGTATATCACACAGAAGAGTTTACCTGCCCTTGGAATACCATCACAATCGTACCTCGTCAATCGGTTAAATCTCAACACCCCACTGGAATCACAAAGTGAAATCCACAAATCTCAATTCTCTGGCCCTATGTCCTTAAGTGTGCACACCCCCTTAGGCTAACCATAGCTCAAAGAGTAGATCATAGGACGACCCCAATTCATTGGTAGGAGTCTAATAATCAGTCGCCAATACGGCAAGCCATAAAATGACTTAATATTCAGTTGCTCAAATAGCTTTTCTCAATGAGGCTAACCATAGCCTTTCTCAATATCACCATCCAACCAACCAACAAGTCCACCATCACATAGTATCACACACAATACAATTTCCAATCCAACATTCATAATCATGATCAAATAAGTAGTAAAACTCTTGAATAGATTCTTCACAATTCGTGTAATAATAAGCTCCTTCCATGAATATACCATTCACTCAACCAGAAACCAGCTCAATCTCTTATCAGTCATAAACCAACATTCAACACAAGGATAACTCAAAAATCATTCCCAAAACCTTCCAGAAGAATATTACAACACAATCATCCTTAGAAAGGGGTTAAGATATCCACACCATATTTTCTGATAAATAGTCAAACCAATATCATTCCAAACCTTTCAAGGCTAAACCAAGCAACAAAACACCCAAACCACACTTAAACACAATTTTCCTTCTTTCCATGTTTTAACACACATATATAACCGTACAGGGCTCCCTTATATATTTTACACTTCACCATCTCTTAAAAATTCAACCACAAGTCTTATTAGGACTATAATGACCAGATAAACCATTAAATCCAATAACCAACACACAATTACACTTATACAAGCTTAAAGCACACCTCTAACCCAAATCACTTCCTAATAATTCGAATGACTTCCCAACAGATTTTCGACCTGAATTTATGACCATGGATCTAAATTCACAATATAAGACTTCCCTTAAAATTTCAAGGCAAGATGAATTCGGAAACCTATTTAACTAAGTCTCAAGGCTTAAAGCACCATTTAAGCCCTCCCACCTTAACCTAGCATTTTTATGTCTAACCACGAGTTCCCACCACCTATAATCAATTATTATGAGTTCATTTAGGTATACTAACACACCAAACTCAACAAAATCCCATCGAAATCACTCATGGAGTCTTAAAACACATTTTTCCTTCCTAAAAGTTTCCTAGAAATTTTCCTACTTCCCAAAGTTATTTTCGCCTGAATTTTTGAGTTTAGTCTAGTAATAACTATATAAGAACACTGTCAAAATTTAAGCTCAAGATAAGCTAGGGTTCGGAAGTTACCATCAACAAGAGTTAAAGCTCAAAATCAGGGTTTAAAGAAAGAAATGGTGAGCATAAGTGTTATCTGGAATCTCCTTGCCATTATAGCCACGAACTTATAAGTTCCTTAGCTAATTGAATCAATTTCTTCCACCAATTAATTCGCCCAAGGTCACCAGCTGCTTCCCCCTCCTTGAAATCTTGTTTTTCCTTGATTTTTAGCTTGAATTCTCTTCTCTAATGGTGGGTGTTGCCTTCTATGAGCTTCTATGGTATTATAATGGCGTGAGGGTGTGTGAAGAAGGCAAGGAAATCAGAACCCAGCTCCCTTTTATAGATGGCGTGAGTGATCTCTTAAATGAGATTAATTTCTTTCATTAATTAAAGGTAATGATTATAATGATAAGGCTTATCCTTTGTAACCCCTTGGATGATGGACACTTGCCTAAGACTAATCCCAGCCCTTGGAGTGTCTCCTCCCTCATTAATGAATGGATAAGGCTTATCCCTAAAATGATTACAAAAGGACGAATTAGTGCATAGTAAGGAGGTTAAGGAAGATGTCTTCATTTACAGCCGTCGGATCGTAGATATTTTGCTTGGATTAATCTCCACCATCCATGTGTGACCTCCCCTCATTAATGAAGGTGACACAAGGCTTCTCTTGATTGGACCATGTGTAACTAATCATCTCTTGACACCTCGACGCTTACATCATCATTATGTCATGCCAACATCATCACTACATCATCACTGCCTCATCACTGCATCATCACTGCATCACCACTGCATCATCACTGCATCATCATGGTCAAAGTTGACCATTGACCAAGGTTTGACCATTGTCCAATGTTTGACCGAGGTTAGACCAAGGTTGACCAAGGTTTGACCACAGTTAACCGGGGCTTTTTGACCTCTAAATAACTTCCCGAAATTTCATTGTTTTATGGGACTTCCTTAATTAGGGTTTCTGCAGGGTTTCTTGGTTGATTCCCGACCACTAGGGTTTCCTGGTGTTATCTAATAATTCCTATGGAACTATGGTTTCCATTAGGGTTACAAAAATTCAGGGTATTACACCAACTCTAGGCGGGTCGGTCGGTCGTTCCGAATGCCGGAAACGCTCGTTCCGGGGGCCAAAACTGCTTCTCCAGACCAACCCTAGGACAATGTTGATTCCACATCTCCATTTCTTTCCAGGAGAAATCAAAGCAAATCATAGAAAGCCCATTCTGCAATTTCAATCAGAACTATATTTTCCTTCTATCATGGCCTTCATATATTACATAATAGATCATGATCTAACATATTCATAAGATGATCATGATGAGTAATTGCCCCTTTTGATCTCTATATATGGAGGCAATTTTTATGTTGCCTCTCCTTGATGTTATACAAATTACCCTGGTTGATCCATATTATCGTAGTGATATTAATTGATCAAATTTGATGATTAACTAAATTGTGTTACAATTTTGAAGATAATCATTGAAATGTTAGATATTGTCATGATTTTTTTTCTTTGTGTTATTTTTTTTCGATTTCAAAGTTTTTGGTACGATTGCCTTATAGTAATTCATGGATCTATCTTTTTGCAATTTTTTGTCAAGTTCATTGATCAATTATTTTTTCAATTTTATTTGAATTACATGAGCTTTTTTTTTAGGGGGGGGGGGGATTTATTTGGGGCATAGCTGGGCATGCAAAGATATGTATATGTGTTTTGTCTTCTATTTCCATGTTGGGTGCCATCTAGATTAATTATAGGTGTTTGTAGTCTATATATAATTCGGCTCGATTATGATCTTATTTAGAAGTGATTGTTTACTTTCTATTGTACATATAAGACATGAAATATTGGCCAAAATTTGCTGCAATGTTCATATCTTAATTAGTACGTTTTTTTTTTATTATTTGTAATTCGTGAGGACCAAAATTGTATACATCAGTAAGAATTAGATTAGCGGTATATATACAAATCCCACCCGACAAAACTACTAGTTAGTTGCGCCGCCTTAAATTATAAAGAAGACAAATAGTTTTTTTTAAAGAAACCAATTATATTAAGAACAAAGATCGCGTACAAAGTCATGGAAGTCTGACAACTTCCAACAGCTCCTAGGGAGCTGAGTTTTTCTAGCATGTAATGCTAGGTTGTGGGCTATTACATTTTCGTCCCGAAGAACGTGAAACTATGCAACATCAGAGAAAAAGTGTAAATTTGCCAAAACCTCGTGCAACAATCGTTGCGTGTCATCATCCAAGCCCTTGACTTGAAAATCGGAGAGGTAGTCAACAATAGCCTTACAGTCAGATAAAAGGCGGAAACTCGACAAGTGAAGATGTTGAGCAAGAGCATGACCTAAGCTAACCGCCTGAGCTTCCACCTGAGCCAGTTGAAGCTGACTACTCGTCCCTCCCAAAACTGCCACACCCAAAGTTGAACCGTGCAACCTGGCAACAGCCGCCAACCCAAAGGAACCATACTTGTCCAGGCCTGCGTCAACCGAAATCTCTACCCTATCTGGAATAGCTAACCGATGGGAAGATAGAAGAACAGAAGAAGCGGAGGTTGCTGCTGCGTTGCTTGTACGGTGGATACTATCTGCCTGAAACCAGCCTGCCTCAAAAGTCGAAACATGGTGGTGTGCGACCTGGCAGCGGGCAAACCAGAGACCCCACAAGAGAGATATCAACTGCGAGAGACCGGTGCGAGGAATAGTAGAACATGAGGAGGTAAACCAATCCAAAAAAGCCGCATCCGATAGCAAAACAGGTGGATGTGGCACCCCCATGCGACTCCAGTATGATGTAACAGCTGGGCAATCATAAAACTCGTGGTAGTAAACATCGCATTCGGCACACAAAGGGCAAGGTGCTAATTCCGGACGATGAAGGCGAGATGCCAGAAGAGCATTACACGGAATTGCCCCATGTAAGAGCTTCCGGGCAAAAATGAGAACTCGCAGAGGCAAATCCAGATGCCATATACGCTTCATCGCCTGTCCCACCGGGGACGGAGCGGGAAAGGACGTGGAAGGCAGAGCTGTGCGGGAAAGCGCGACATCCGAATGATAAGCACTCTTGACAGTATAGCAGCCTATTGATGTGAGTCCTCAGATTAAAGAATCAGGGGAAGACCCGCCACACGGGAGTGGAAGCTGACAAATGAGGCGCATGTCATCTGGATGAAAAACTTGACTGATGAGTGGCACATTCCAAGCAGAAGAAGATGATAAAAGTCAGCAACCCGGGCATCCCTGTAAGCCGGAGCAATGGACCAGAGATAGGGCTTCCCACCTTCTTTAGTTGGGATCCAGGGATCATGGACAGATGTTGTAAGGCCATCACCAATGAGACGGCGAGAACCAAAGTCAAGGAGATCACGTACCTTTAAAAGGGCTCTCCAGATCGGACTAGAATTAGCGACGGCGGGGAGATCCATAATGGGGGTCTAACCTATGTAACGCGCTGAGTAAAATCTCGAAAGTAAGGACCCTTGGTTTGTCATAATCCGCCAAAGTTGCTTCCGAAGCAGGGCCCGGTTAAAACTGCGTAAGTCACGAAAGCCTAGACCCCCAGAGGCCAGGGAGAGGCACATATGGCTCCAACTTTTCCAGTGAATAGACGACTTGGAAGGAGAGCCGCTCCACCAGAAACAGGAGATCATACTCTTGATGGACCTCAAGAGGGACAGAGGCAGGGAGATAATAGACATCACATACGTTGGGATCGCTTGTAAAATGGACTTAATCAGATTTAAACGAGCTGCCTGTGAGGTGTTAGGTGGCCAACTCTGGATACGTTTGGCAACCCGGTCCTTAATATATGCAAAAACAGTCTTCCAACTTCTGCCAACATGCACAGGAAACCCCAGATACATTCCCAAATCCTGAACTACATTCCCCTGTAAAGCAGCTGCGACCTCTTGACAAATGACCGGGTTCAGGCGACGGGAGAACATGAGTGCTGACTTGTTGACATTAATGCACTGACCAGACGGCAGCTTAAAATCATTGAGAATACTAGCAAGATGCTGGGCATTAGGCACAATTGCTTTACCAAAAAGGATACAATCATCAGCAAAGAGAAGATTAGTAATTGGTGAGCTGAGACCTCGCATGGTAAAGCCTACAAAAAGGTTGACCTGAGACACGAGCTGCAGGGCCGAAGACAGCACCTCCATGCAACATATAAAAAGCAATGGGGACAAAGGGTCCCCCTGTCGGAGACCTCGCTGAGGACGAAAAGTGGTACCTGGATGGCCATTAATAAGAACCGCCATAGTGGACGTTGTAAGACATTTACGAACAGCACAGATCCAGAAAGGGTGAAAACCCATGCGCTGTAAGACCTGCAAAATAAAGGACCACTCTAATCGGTCAAAGGCCTTAGACATGTCAACTTTATAGGCGAAAAACCCGCGTTTCTTCACCTGAGAAGTGCGCATCAAATGCAATATTTCATGAGTCACCAGGATTTGATCAGTGATCAAGCGATCCCGAACAAAAGCACCCTGGTTGTCTGAGATAACAGAGGGCATAACAGACTTGACACGGTTGACCAAAACCTTTGAAATGACGCGGTACAAAGTATTGCACAGTGAGATCGGCCGGAAATCCATGATCGATGTAGCTCCCGGATTTTTGGGGATGAGTGCGACGTGCGTATGGTTGATTGAAGAGTCACAGGCATCTGAATTAAGAAAAGCAAGAGCAGAGGCAATGAAATCCTCACTAATGATAGGCCAATAGCTACGAAGAAAAACACCATTAACTCCATCTGGCCCCGACGCTTTGCTTGGACTTAACTGCTTGTAAGCAGCTACAACTTCGTCACGGGTAAAAGGCTGGGCCATAGAACTAAACAGATGGGGAGGCACCCTATCCTCAACACAAGCCAGGAGATGCAGATTCTCCTCAGGATCGGTAGAAGCAAACAAATCTGTAAAATAGCTCCTGACTACAAACTCCACCCCATGCCAGGTTGTGGCAGGGGCCAAAGTCGGGGAGGAGAGAGTGAAGATTGCATTATGCCGGGATCGAGAGCGGAACCTATTAAAAAACAAACGATTGTTTCTGTCACCGGCCTGAACCCACTGGACCCGGGATCGCTGCTGAAGCCTGATTTCATCACGAAGTAAGAGTGAATCAACAGTCCTGGAGCACTGGCGCCAGCGATATTGAGCGAGCACTATGGGAACCTGGTTTGCAATATGATCAAGCTCTTGTTCGGCCCGGTGAAGCGCCCGCTTTTCAACCCAAATCTTTTTTGTGCCCCAAGCCTGCAGTCGTTGTCCACAAACTCTGACTTTAGTCGGATAACTAAAAGCTGTTGAACTAGTGGCCCAAGATGAGGTAACAATAGCCCGACACTCATCATCCTCCGCTCAGCAATTTTCAAACTTAAATGGTTTTGGGCCTCGGCGAGTTGAAGGCTGGAGCAACAGCTTAATGGGCTTATGATCAGACCGGCTCCATCACAGGTGATAATTTTGTGCATGAGGGTAAAGGGCCAACCAATCTGAGTTAGCAAGGAACCTATCCAACCGACTCTTGGCATGAAAGCCCGGGATTGCACGATTGGAGTATGTGAAACAAGTGCCACGGTAACCCAAATCCTGGAGGGAGCAGTCTGTGAGGCAGCCCCGAAAAGCAGCCATTACTGACTGTGATCAAAAACCTCGACCCCGATGCTCACCCAAATGCAAAAGTTCATTAAAGTCCCCCCAAGAACCCATGGTCCCACCCATTGCGCATGTAAATAACGTAAAAGACGCCAAGTTTTTCATTTATCAGTTACAGACGACCAACCATAGACTCCAGTGAGTCTCCATTTTACACCCCCGAGATTACAGACAAAAGCATCCACATGATACGCCGAGAAACTAGATGATTGTAACGTGTGAGCAGCATCATTATAAGGGGAGCATCATTATAAGGGGAGAAAACACAGACAAATAGTTCTTATATATTAGTTCGTTTCCAATACAAAAACGATATATAGATGATTGTAACGTGTGAGCAGCATCATTATAAGGGGAGAAAATGTCATGTCAAATACTGTATTATTATAAGATGCGAAACGTGAAACTGGGACATGAAATAACTTGATTTGAATATTTGAATTGACGAGACATTATTTGATATCACAAATTTGATTTTGTCCATGCTAAGATATCTGATAAACCAGGTTATGTTGACTTGTCGTGAAATTTGTCTACTTTATTATTTGTTATATTCACTCTTGCTGACTTCTGTAGTCCACGACCAACAAAGTAAAAAAGAAAAAGGAATTTCTACGTTGGTAAATGGTGATCATGTAAGATGGCCATGACGAACACAAGTCAATGACCCAAAGACCCTTTACTAGTTATTTCTTCGTTGATAATTTAGTCCTTAATCTATGCCCATTATCATAAAATGTGTTTGTCATCAACACACATAAAAACAAATTTAAAAGTACCACCCTTGGTGGCGGACCAAGAAAACAAAGTTGTGATGACACTTGTCATAAGTAATATTAATATTATAAGTAGTGTATAGCGTTGTTATTTGAGAATTTTATTATTAAACTTTATAACAAGATATATAAGAAAAACCTTGCAAAATCCAACTTAATTTTAATACCACTACTTTCATAAGATTAATAGTCATAGTACACCTGTTTTAAAAAAATGGTTTTAGTACAACAATGAGAGTTGAGAACAAGTAATACAATATATTGTGACAAAACCCAAACACCACAAACACTAATTTACCTAGCTACGGATTTACATCCAACTTCATTTCTTAACAAATCCCACCAAGGATCATTCAGCACATACATATCTAGGACCATTTAGTAAGTATCAAAGAGCTTTGGTCGTCAAGAAAAGAGTCATTCATCTGTCCAAACGTGTTGGAAGAGAGTGTTGAACTTTGATACATTGTTGGGAAAATTACATACATAGTAATTAAACCTAGCTAAAATGGGCAAGTGCACCCAATTCGTTGTAATAAAACAAGTGTCGTATCCACAAGGAAATTGGTTTCTAAATCCCAAGCTTCGGTATAATAGTCAAGTGCAAAATAACAGTAAAATGGGGGTTTAGCCAGAGGCAAGCTTGGTTGTTTGTTTTGTTAACTGAAGTGCAATAAAAACAGTAAAATGTTTGTGAATGGAATGGATGGGGGGAGTACCCTAGGATAGTGGGAATCACCCAATTCACTCAAAGAACTTCAAAACCATAACTCATCATCTCAGTGCCTATTAGAGTTTAGCTCATGAATCCCCAAATCATGGGAAATCCAATTCTTACCCAAATAATCAAACCCCTTAATTAAAGGAGGTTCAAGTCATCAAATAGCATTAAGCAAGCACTCTTAAACAATAGCCCCAAGCATTTACTTCCAAAATCAAGAAAGCAAAGGTTAGGGTTTACTCCCTTCTTAGTCTAGTTCCAAACTCAAGCTCAAATATTGAATGGAACCACCATAAATGCAATAAGAGATCAGTTTAGTGCATTAATTGATATTGAAGAGAATAAAACAAGAGTAATTAATGAGTTAGGTTTCTAGCATTCAATGAGCAAAATGGGTTCAAACCCTCATCCTAGGATACAAATGGAACTACTCAGACATAGCTAGAGGAAAGAGCAAAGAAAAGGAAGAATTAGCCATTGGAGGAGCTTCCAAGCTTCAATGGAGGTAGAGATCTTTACTTCCTTCTTCCTCCTTTCTTCTCTTCTCTTCTCCTCTTCTTTTCTCTTCTATTTTCGCCTCTTTCTCGTCTGTTTAGGGCTGGAGTCGGGTGAATTTGATAATGAGGAAGGGAGCCCCAAATTGCAGCCTTTAAACAGAAAATTCTGGGTAAAAATTCCGTCCGACCGACCTTGCAAGGTCGGTCCCAAGGTCGGTCGGACCCTTTCAGACGGTAACACGTGACAGGTTTTAAGCTCGACCGACCTTGCAAGTCCAGTCGCAAGGTCGGTCGATTCCAGTGAGTTCTGCAACGGCTTGAACAGAGCCGGACCGACCTTGCAAGGTCGGTCCCAAGGTCGGTCGGCCCCAGAATGTCATTTTTTCTGTGCCGGAACTCTCCCGATGCTTCCCGTTGGCTAGGCATCCTTCCCGAGGTGCTCGAACATTGATGCTTTCTCATATAAAGCTCTCAAAATGTACTCCAATGAGTATTTACCTATTTAAACAAGCCAAAAGTGTAAGATTACTAATAAACACACAAATACTCCATAAAGTGGTGAAATAAGTTATGCGCCAAATAAAATGACGACGAATAAAGACCTTGAGAGAGCATTATTTCACCACTTATCAACTCCCCCACACTTATCCATTTGCTTGTCCTCAAGCAAAATTAGCTAAGGACCCACGACAAGAAGGAACATTTAAAGCAAGCAAGTGTTTAGATGAGTTCTTGAATTTAAGTGAGCAAAATTTGTGGAAAAACCTCAAGAGGAGTGCAACCAACCTTCTCATGATGACATGGGTGTGCTTAGGGCAAATGAAAATATAGAGTTTCGGGGTATGATCCAGAGCGCTTCCGAGTTCTTACAGATTATGGAACTTGGAGAACTTTTACCATGGCCAACTTCTCTAAGAATGGGCATTGAGGGAAAACAAAAGGAGAAAAGAGATTTGCAGTTGATTCACTTTCGCAACAAGAGATGAGAAGAGGTAAATTGGCATTATGCCTTGCTTCAATGAACACTCATCTCTCATTTGTTGGTTACCTATGGTGTCTCTCAAGGTCCTTTTTGTTTTCTCTTTTTTTTTTCACAAGGAAACACCCCTTAGCAATCCCTAGATAAGAAGGTAGAAGGAACCCCTAAGCAATAAAAATTCATCACGAAATGGATTTATGATCGCACCGCACATAAGTGCTCCTCAAGAGAGAACCTTTGGAGAAAAAGGTCGGTGAAAAAAAAATTCCAAGAATTCAAAGAAAGACTTGCTTACTATAAACATAACTCCTACATGAGGCTATAGATAAATATGAGAAAATTTTGTAGTGCATTAACAAGAAAAGGTCGTTTCCCCCACACTTGAATGAGACAATGCCCTCATTGTTCAAAGAATAGCGGAGGGAAAAACCACAGAAGACCGTTTGGTTGCACTAGGCATGAAGTAATCAGAAAGAGTTTTGCATTATATAAACGGGATAAGTGCAGAGAACTAATACTCCCCTGAGAAAGATGAGTGGTGGTATTCCCCCACACTTGCCAGTGTGCATATGCAGGTAAGCGCTAGCTCCGATAAGAAGAGTCGAAGGGCCTAGGAAAAATTGACAAGAGGTGGTCTGGAATGTCACCTAACTCATTTCGGGATGTTGGCGATTTCAGTGGAGATATCTACAATGCAAAGCCAAAAGAAACAAGGCGCAACATGGATTCGAGAGAATTCGCATTGAGGCCAATGTTAGATAATCATAATGGGACTCATAAATGAGTCCTATAGCATAATAGTCAAAAAGGTGCGTAAAGCACCACAACGCCAAAAAGCAGTGCGAAACTGAGAAAAGAAGTGTAGAGTACAAGCATCACAAATATCTGAACATAGTCTAACAGCCTAACAAGCAAGTCGGAGACAGATTTAATAGCAGAGAACAAAAGCAGCATCCCAAGATCGGAAGAGGCTACTGGGGAGGAGCACCACCACGCGCCGCCTGCTCGCGAACGTACTGCATCTGTGCGTCCATCTGGCGCTGATGCTCCTCCATGAGACGGCGGTGCTCAGCCATCTGCCGGAATCGAAGCGCTAGGGGGTCACCGCTCCGGTCGGGAGGGAGGTGGCAGGGGAGGAGGAACGGGGGGCAGCAGGGTAAGCGGAGGCACCAGAAGTGGAGGCACCGGAAGTGGAGGATGCACCCCTGCGCTGTCGATGCTCGGCGGTCGTCTTGTGCCACCCGTCCTCATCACGATAGAAGCCCATCTTCCGCATAGTAGTGTCGCAGATCGGGTCCACATGTAGGCTAGCTGCCTCATCTGCTGGGTCGCACTCCACAGCGAATCAACTGCATCTCCAAAAAGTAAGGAAAACCCAGGTGATGGGACTCCTTCTTCACGATGATGTGGCAGAGGTGGTTGAAGAGGAGATTGGATAGGGAGAGCGGCTTCTCCGGGTCCGGGGCTACCAAATAGTCCATGAGATAGCAGTCCCTGGAGGTGAGATCCTTGCTGTTGCGAGGTATGACATTATGATGGAGGATCGCAAGGATGGCCCTCTTCAGCGGGCTGTTCACCATGTTGAGGGTCATAGTGACCCTAACATCCGTCCCGGCCTGGTTTTTTTACGTGTCTGGACCGGGAGGTCTGCAAGGTAGCGGTGGCGGTGGCGGCTGGCGATGGGTCGCCCGGGTGGATGACAGAGGTGTGGTCGAGGTCATGATCTGGGAGCTGAAAGAACTGGTGCTCATGCCACTGAGGATGGCTATGGCACGGCCACTGACCACAGAGGTGATCTCCTTTGGCTGCCTGCTGACCGCCGCATTCATATAAAACTCCTTAATCAGGCGGGGGTGGTATTGGCCACCCATGGTGAGCACGCAGCCCCAGCCCAGAAAGTCGAAGTGTGGCTGGAGCTCGAGGTCTGCAATCAGAGCCGGATCCACCGGTCGCTCCCGAACAATCTCCCGTCGCCTGGGGGAGGTGAACCAACGGCGGGCCTCTTCATTGATGAAGACGCCATCGAGTAGGCCAATGGGGTGGCCAAGCTCTAGGCTCGGAGCAGCCTGGTTCCTCCTAGCACGGCGTTGTCGGTGGGCCATGTTGCTGCAAAACAAAGAAAAGAAAAGAAAAGAAAAGAAAAAACAAAAAAACAACACAAAGAACAACCAGTAAACTGTTAGAAAGTAACTAGGTTGACAATAAGCAAATAATACAATATGAAGCATGAAACGCAGGAAAGAGTAAAAGAAACGACAGTGTGTTGGAAAATTTTGCCAGAGTTCCCCCTGTTTTTCTATCATTCCTCGGTTCTAAGAACCTCCTCAATTGCACCAGAAGGTGTGCCACGCAGTTCACCAAGGACCCCACTAACAAGTGCAATCAAAATGATAACGCCCCACCAAGCACACTACCAATTTATCAAGGTTTCACAATTTAGGTGACACAACTCGCAACCACAAAATGCAACCAATATAGGCTCAATGGTGTTTAGGCATCCAGCATCATTCACAAAGCAATTAGCATACATTAAAACACCTTTGAATAATGCTAAACAAACATTATTCAATTTAAGACATTAATCACCAATGTATGCTTAGAGCCACCAAATTGCACAATTTTAATCTCCAAACCCACACAAAGTCCCTAAATAAGTAATTAACACAATCCAAATGCACAAATTTGCCAAAATCACAATTTCACACCTCAGGCTCCGTTTGGTTCGATTTGAATTTAGGCCAAAGTGTAACTTCCATTAAAATTGCAAAAATTGACACATTAGTGGTACAAAGGCATACCTTGAGGTATCGTAGTAGATTGAAAGCACGAAATTGGACAATGAGGGGCTAATAATCGAAAGGGGCTTCGATTTTGGGGGGTTGGGCGATTTAGTGTTCGGTTAGGGATTTGGGACGATTGAGGGGTCGCGGGTAGGCGGTGCGAGCGCGAAGGAGGAGAGGAGGGGGTGGCGGGTAGGTAGCGTGGGCGGTGCGGCGTCGGAGGCGCAGGCTGGGGCGTGTGGGTGCTGGAGCGCAGGGAGGAGAAGAAGAGGGATGACGATGAGGAAGGAGGGAGAGGGGCGAAGGAGGAAGAAGAAGGAAGAAGAAAGAAAGAAAGGGAAGAAAGGAAAGAAGAAAGAAAGAAAAGAAAACGAAAAACGCAGTGTTTCACTTTTTTTTCAAAATTTTCGCCGGACCGACCTTGCATGTCCGGTCGCAAGGTCGGTCCATTCCAGAAGGGTTTGATTTCGAAATTTTTCAGTCCGACGACCTTGCAAGTCCGGTCGCAAGGTCGGTCCATTCCAGAATGTTTCGGGTTTGAAATTTTTTAAGCCCGACCGACCTTGCAAGTCCGGTCGCAAGGTCGGTCGAAGTCAGTAGTTGGCGGGTTTGAAATCTGGGACTCGACCGACCTTGCAAGTTCGGTCCTAAGGTCGGTCGAGACCAAAATTTCACCAAAATGTTTGTTTCTTGCCCACAACATTGTCATCAATCACAACAGATTCAACAAGCAAAAACACCCAGAACACACAATAAATCAAGCAAAGAATAAGCAAACAACTAACATAACTCGAATGAGAAAAAATGCGAGGTAAAAGTGACAATAGTCCGGGTTGTCTCCCGGAAAGTGCCCGTCTTTTTAAGGTCTTTGGCTAGACCATAGTGAGGGTTAGAGGGAACCTGGAGGGTCTCTTAAGTAAAGAGCCCGAGCTTCAACCTTTTGGATGTCTCCTCCATGATAATGCTTTAGCCGGGAGCCGTTGACCATGAAAGTCTCCCCTTGACGTTCTTCAGCTCATAAGCTCCATAAGGGGTGACCTTTGTGACAGTAAAAGGGCCAGCCCAATGAGACTTTAACTTCCCGGGGAATAACTTCAACCTTGAGTTGTATAGGAGAACCCGGTCACCTTCTTGAAAATCCCGCTTCATAATCATTCTTATCATGCCATTTCTTGGCCTTTTCTTTATAGATGCGGTTATTCTCGTAGGCTTCCTCCCGAATCTCTTCTAACTCGGTCAATTGGAACCGTCTCTTGTCACCGGCGCTCTTGAGGTCATAATTGAGGGCCTTCACCGCCCAATATGACTTATGCGCTAGTTCAACCGGCAAATGACAAGCCTTCCCATAGACAAGCCGGAACGGGGACATACCGATTGGAGTTTTGTAGGCGGTCCTATATGCCCACAATGCATCATCAAGCTTAATGGACCAATCTTTCCTTGAGGAGTTGACAGTCTTTTGGAGGATCCATTTAAGCTCTCTGTTGGTGACCTCAGCTTGGCCATTACATTGAGGGTGATAAGGAAGGGCAACCTTGTGTCTCACTCCATATTTACTCATCAGCGCTTCAAATTGTTTGTTGCAAAAATGAGACCCGCCATCACTCAATATGGCTCTTGGTACCCCGAACCGGGTGAAAATATTTTTCTTCAGAAATTTTATCACAACCTTGGCATCATTAGTCGGGGTTGCAATTGCTTCAACCCACTTGGTCACATAATCGACCGCCACAAGTATAAACAAGTTGGAGCAGAAGAAGATGGAAAGGGGCCCATGAAATCGATACCCCACAAATCAAACGGCTCAACCTCTATCATTATGTTGAGCGGCATCTCATGCTTTCGAGAAGTGTTCCCAAGCCTCTGACATTGGTCACAGGAGGCAACGAACGAGTGGCAGTCTTTATGAAGGGTTTTCCAGAAAAACCCGGCTTGAAGAATCTTGGCTGCTTCGTGCCGGACCGTGGTGTCCTCCGGCTTCACCCGAGTGACAGTGAATCAGAATTTCCTGCACTTCACTCATGGGCACACATCTCCGGATCACCCCATCAGCACAAATTTTGAAAAGGAAAGGGTCTTCCCAGAAATACCTCTTGACGTCGGAGAAGAATTTCTTCCTTTGTTGATAGGTCATCTCCGGTGGGACCACTCCCCTTGCCAAATAATTTGCGAAGTCCGCATACCAAGGGTCATCAGCCTCCTTGATCACAAAAATAGTCTCATCCGGAAAGAAGTCGTTTATAGGTACACCTTCATCGGGCACTTCCATGCGAGAGAGGTGGTCGGCCACCACATTCTGCACACCCGGTTTATCTCGGATTTCGATCTCAAACTCTTGCAGCAACAAAATCCATCTCAACAACCTCGGCTTGGCGTCCTCCTTGGCAAACAAATATTTTAAGGCGGAGTGGTCCGTATGCACAATCACCTTACTGCCCAAGAGGTAAGAACGGAACTTATCTAATGCAAAGACAACCGCTAGGAGCTCCTTTCGGTTGTGGCATAGTTTTTCTGAGCATCGTTGAGTGTCTTGCTCGCATAGTAGATAGTTCTTAGAATCTTCTCCCTTTTTTGACATAGGGCTGCCCCCACTGCATAGTCGCTTGCATCACACATTATTTCAAATGGAAGGCCCCAATCTGGTGACACAACTATCGGGGGTGAGATGAGGCACTCCTTGAGAGTGTTGAAAGATTTCAGACAGTTCATTGAAGTCAAATTTTGCCTCTTTGGCTAAAAGGTCACACAGAGGTTTGGAGATTTTGGAAAAGTCCTTGATGAACCTTCTGTAGAACCCGGCATGGCCAAGAAAGCTTCTAATGTCTCTAACTGAAGTGGGTGGTGGTAGCTTCTCGATGACTTCGACCTTGGCCCGGTCAACTTCAATCCCTTTGGAGGAGATCTGGTGCCCGAGGACGATCCCTTCTCTCACCATGAAATGGCATTTCTCCCAATTGAGTACTAGATTGGTTTCCTCACATCGGGAGAGAATGGCATCTAAATTCTCTAGGCAAGAGTCGAAGTTGAGCCCAAAGACCGAGAAATCGTCCATGAAAACTTCCATGCTTTTTTCGATAAAGTTGGAGAAGATTGCCATCATACACCTTTGGAACGTTGCGGGAGCATTGCATAACCCGAAGGGCATTCTTCTATATGCGAACGTTCCATAAGGGCATGTGAAGGTGGTCTTCTCTTGATCTTCAGGGGCTATGGGGATTTGGAAGTACCCCGAATAGCCATCAAGAAAGCAATAAAAGTCTTGCCCGGCTAACCTCTCTAGCATTTGGTCGATGAAGGGCAAGGGGAAGTGATCTTTTCTTGTAGCCGTATTCAACTTCCGGTAGTCGATGCACACTCTCCAACCGGTTGTTGTTCTTTGGGGATCAGCTCACCCTTTTTATTTGGCACCACCGTGATTCCACCTTTCTTTGGTACCACTTGGGTTGGACTCACCCATTGACTGTCGGATATGGGGTAGATGATCCCGGAGTCGAGTAGCTTCAGGACCTCTTTTTTAACTACCTCTTTCATATTCGGGTTGAGCCGCCTTTGAGGTTGAACGAGTGGCTTGTAGTTGTCCTCCATGAAGATTCGATGAGTACAGAAATGGGGATTGATACCCTTTATATCGGAGATTGACCAACCAATTGCCCCTTGTGGTTTCGAAGCACCTTTAACAAACTGTCCTCTTGTTCACCTGTGAGGGAGGAGGAGATAATGACAGGTAGATCACAAGGTTCAGTCAGATAAACATATTTTAAATGAGAAGGTAGAAGTTTCATCTCCACAGTGGGAGGCTTTTCAACCGACGGCAACGGCTTCTGAGCAGCTCGTTCCAATGGTTCAGGTGGTGGATAGCGTGGTCTATAGCCAGAAAATCTGCTGTTCAACTCAGCCACCATTTCAATCATATCTGGGTGAAATTCCTGTTCAACACAAGCCTCAAACAAAGCTAATTCAAGAGCATCAGTTTTAACAAGAGAGAGAGAGTGATCCTGCACAATTGAATCTACGACATCTATAGCAAAAACAGCCTCAGCCTGTGAGGGTCTCTTCACTACTTTAGACATGTCAAATTCTAATTTATCATCATGAAGTCGCAGAATTATTTTGCCTTTCTCCACATCTATGAGGGCCCTAGCAGTTCTCATGAAAGGTCTGCCCAAAATTAGTGGCACTCTCTGGTCCTCTTCCATGTCTATTACAATGAAATCAGCTGGGAAGACAAATGAACCAACAGTCACTACCAAGTCTTCTACCTTCCCTTTAGGGACAACCAAAGATCTATCCGCTAGTTGCAATTGAATGGGAGTGGGAGTGCATTTACCAATTCCAAGCTTATTAAAAGTTGAGAGAGGCATAAGATTGATACTAGCACCTAAATCACATAACCCACTACCACAGTCAATTTCACCAATATAGCAAGGGAATAGGTAAACCGGGATCTCCAAGCTTTGGAGGTAGGCTTCTTTGTAGAACCGCCGACACTTCTTCGGTGAGGTGGACGGTTTGCTTCCTCCAGCGATCTCTTGTTCGCTATGATGTCCTTCATGAACTTAGCGTAGATCGGCATCTGTTTCAAAGCATCAGAAAAAGGAAATTAATTGTTAATTTCTTGAAAATGCTTAGAAACTTCCCAAATTGTTCATCTAAATTTTTCTTTTTGAGTCTATTGGGAAAAGGAAGAGGGGGAAGATGTTTTGCAGAGTAGTAGTAGAAGTAGAAGGTTCAGGAGACTCCTTCTCCTTGGAAACTTCCTTAGGTGGAGGTGGTGGTTCCTCAACAATCTCTTGCTCTTCTTCTTGAGCTTCATCTTCTTGGGACTCATGTCCTCATGTGAGATGACGGATCAAGGAGTCTCCCACTCCTTAGTGTTACCGCTTTTGCTTGCTCTCTTGGATTGGGCTGCGTTTGACTTGGAAAAACACCCGGTTGTCTTTGAGCAAGTTGTTGAGAGATGCTTTCAAGTTGGGACTCAACCCTTTTGTTGGTGGCTTCTTGACTTGCTTTAAAAGCATCCAAGTCAGCCGCTTTAGAGTGCACAGCCGAGACAAGATTTTTCATCATGTCTCTTAGCTCGGCATTGGCATCCGTGGAGGAGGATGTTGGATGGTGTGTTGTTGATGTGGTTGGTGTTGTTGTTGTGGTTGGTGTTGTTGTTGAAAGCCCGGAGGTGCTCCTTGTGGTCGGTAACCCATTTGTGGGTTGGACATTTGAGTCGACCCTTGTGACCGGTAGCCCGTGGGATTGTTGGAAGCATTGCTAGCTCCCCCTTGGGTTTGGTCATTACTTCTCCATGAGAAGTTTGGATGGTTCCTCCATGGGGCGTTTTGTTGGTTGTAGTTGTATCCGGGGCGGTTGCCTACAAAGTTTACATCCTCACGTGGATCGGCATAAACCTTGCCTTCGCAAAAGTGGGTCTCGTGAGGACCCGCGCAAATTGCACACCCCTCTTGGATTGGAGTAGAAGTAGATGGAGAGGGTGATGATGAAGAAGCTATAGACTTTGTTGTTTCTTTTTGAGCTATAGCTAGCTTCTCCACCATCTTGGTGAGTGAAGATAGTTGAGCGGAAAGGTGGTCGGTGGGTTCAACATGTAAGAGACCAGCTGCTCTTGGTGCTCTCCCCTTTTGCCTAGACCATTGCCTTATGTTACTAGTCATCTCCTCTAGGAGTGCCATCCCCTCTTGAGGTGACTTAGTCATAAAGCTTCCTCCAGATGAGGAGTTCACAAGTAGTCTATTCTGGTCATCGAGACCGTTGAAAAATGATAGACATAGTGATTGGTCGTCCAAACCGTGGTGGGAACAATTCATCAACATGTTTTTGAATCTATCCCATGCATCGTATAACGTCTCTCCCGGTTCTTGGCAAAAGGTATTGATCTCTCCAATTAATTGCCTTGTTCTACTAGTGGGGTAATACTTGGCAAGAAATTGTTGAGCCATTTGTGCCCAAGTATGGATTGATTTTGACGGTAAGCTCCTATACCATCTTGATGCAGAGTCGGACAGTGAGTGAGGGAAGAGCTGCAGGCGTATCCTCTGGTCAACATTTCCAGTTCTACCAAATGAGTTGCAAAAGTCGAGGAATTGACTTAGGTGGTTGGGAGCCTCATCGGGATTTGCTCCACTGAATTTCCTAAATCCCGGACAGCAGTGATGTAATGGGTCTTGAATACCCATTGTCCGGTCTCTTGAGGCGTCAATTCCGGTAGGACTATGGCTGAAGGTCTCCCTTCGGTGTGGCTGGTTGTAATCTTTGAGAGCCATTTGTTGTTGGTTCCCGTTGTTTTCAACCACCGGTGGGTCTGGTTCATTCATGATTGAATTTTTCACAGTTCGGATGGCCCTCAACAATGAACGCTCGAGCTCGGGTCTCGGACTAACAAGTGGAGATCCTTTGGCTCGAGTGTTTGGCATACACCGAGAAAAACAGAAGGTACCTAAACTGCACCAACACCAAACGCTCTTAAGTAGATGGATATGTAGAAATATAAACAACAACTAAAAACATAAATACCACAATTAAAAAATAGAAATAAGTACTAAATGCACAAAACTAAAGTACCGAACCAAGGGAAATTGAATAATCAATTTCCCCGGCAACGGCGCCATAAACTTGTTGGGAAAATTACATACATAGTAATTAAACCTAGCTAAAATGGGCAAGTGCACCCAATTCGTTGTAATAAAACAAGTGTTGTATCCACAAGGAAATTGGTTTCTAAATCCCAAGCTTCGGTATAATAGTCAAGTGCAAAATAACAGTAAAATGGGGGTTTAGCCAGAGGCAAGCTTGGTTGTTTGTTTTGTTAACTAAAGTGCAATAAAAACAGTAAAATGTTTGTGAATGGAATGGAGGGGAGAGTACCCTAGGATAGTGGGAATCACCCAATTCACTCAAAGAACTTCAAAACCATAACTCATCATCTCAGTGCCTATTAGAGTTTAGCTCATGAATCCCCAAATCATGGGAAATCCAATTCTTACCCAAATAATCAAACCCCTTAATTAAAGGAGGTTCAAGTCATCAAATAGCATTAAGCAAGCACTCTTAAACAATAGCCCCAAGCATTTACTTCCAAAATCAAGAAAGCAAAGGTTAGGGTTTACTCCCTTCTTGGTCTAGTTCCAAACTCAAGCTCAAATATTGAATGGAACCACCATAAATGCAATAAGAGATCAGTTTAGTGCATTAATTGATATTGAAGAGAATAAAACAAGAGTAATTAATGAGTTAGGTTTCTAGCATTCAATGAGCAAAATGGGTTCAAACCCTCATCCTAGGATACAAATGGAACTACTCAGACATAGCTAGAGGAAAGAGCAAAGAAAAGAAAAGAAGAATTAGCCATTGGAGGAGCTTCCAAGCTTCAATGGAGGTAGAGATCTTCATCTTCTCTCTTCTCGCCTCTTTCTTGTCTGTTTAGGGTTGGAGTCGGGTGAATTTGATAATGAGGAAGGGAGCCCCAAATTGCAGCCTTTAAACAGAAAATTCTGGGCAAAAATTCCGTCCGACCGACCTTGCAAGGTCGGTCCCAAGGTCGGTCGGACCCTTTCAGACGGTAACACGTGACAGGTTTTAAGCTCGACCGACCTTGCAAGTCCGGTCGCAAGGTCGGTCGATTCCAGTGAGTTCTGCAACGGCTTGAACAGAGCCGGACCGACCTTGCAAGGTCGGTCGGCCCCAGAATGTCATTTTTTCTGTGTCGGAACTCTCCCGATGCTTCCCGTTGGCTAGGCATCCTTCCCGAGGTGCTCGAACATTGATGCTTTCTCATATAAAGCTCTCAAAATGTACTCCAATGAGTATTTACCTATTTAAACAAGCCAAAAGTGTAAGATTACTAATAAACACACAAATACTCCATAAAGTGGTGAAATAAGTTATGCGCCAAATAAAATGACGACGAATAAAGACCTTGAGAGAGCAATATTTCACCACTTATCATATATGCATGAATATAGCTATATAGAGACAAGGTATATATATAAGCGGTTTAGCTTCTTTAACCCTCCTTGATCTCATATGGCTTTGAAATTTAATAAGAGATTGTGTTTTCTGAATACTTCATTGGTAGGGAGAGTCCTTATTTAAATAGACATATATATAGGTTTTTTTAAAGCAGACATATATATAGGTTTAGTATAGTATGTGTGGTTCTATTCTTTTATTGTAATGTGTTTATTCATTAGTTTAACTTTTCTCATTTTATATCACATATATAAACAGTATATCAACATTAGTTTATTCATTTTATTGTAAAGTGTTTATTCATTAGTTTAACTTTTCTCATTAGTTTAACCGGTCCCGGTTAACGCTTCTAAATGAATCGGTTACGGTTATCAAATTTGACTAACCGAATATCCGTTTAACCGGATTCCGGTCAACCGAATATCCACTTAACCGGATTCCGGTTAATCGAAAAGCCGGTTAACCGGTTATAAATACCCCTAGTGTTAGTTATGGTAAAATGACAACTTTATCTTTAATATGAAAAGACAAAGTTACCCCATCTCTATATCAGACTTAGAGCCATCTATACTTCTATATTGTGATATTATTATAGAACAAGAGGAATGTGTGATTTGATAAGGTGGAAGTTCATCTTCAAAAAAAAATATGATGGAAGTACACCCCACATAGTCATTGAAATACTGAAAAGATTAACAACAAAAGTAATAGGGGACGCATAAGCATCCTTTCTCCCTTCGGCGGGAGGCGTTATCTTTCGTTGGTAAACCTTTTGCTTTCCTTTGTTTTTGTTTCAACTATCTGCTCATAGTCTGATTGCACCTTCCTTCTTTGTTTTCTTCGAGACTTCTCTTGTTCTATTTACCGTCTCGAGACCTTAGAAAATGGTGAAGGTGATGATTATGTGTAGTTTGAGGGGATGAGGTTAGATATCTACCTCGATTTGATTCTCCTCACCTCTCCCTCCTTTTTTTATATCCATCTCAACTCCCTAACATCTCCTTTCTCGTTTCGCTCAAAGGCGTTGGACGCCGAATTCCCACAGTTTTCTCCTTTCTTGCATGGCTCCAATCAATCGGACATTGTCAGCTTTTGTATCTATTGTCTTCTTTGGAAGACAAAGATCCTTTCTGCCTTTGCATGATTCCCATCGATCGGTGCATGCCAGTTTTTCCTCTACATTCCCTTCTCTTTCCGTTCGCCTTCCCCTAAGCTCTTCTTTCAAGACCTTCTCTTCCTCCCAAGTTTACACTCATTTCATGCTTTGTTTTTTTAGTCGGGCCCCATTAAAAATGAGGGTTTTTAAAGTCAATGGGGTTTTGTTGGTATATGACGGATGTATTTTGAGGAAAATCTTCTCATCTACTCATGTCTGTGCTCGTGTTCTTGCTCTTACACTACAAAGGATTTAGAGCTCTTTTAGAAGTTTTAGGTTATGCAGGGTGGGTGCTAACATGTTCATCATTGAGTTCGAGAGGAGGTAGGACATGCGTACAGTTCTTCTCAGGGGCCCTTGGATTGTTAGCAACGCTCTGTATGCTATCCGATCGGTGGAGCCTGGCAAACCCTTGGACATGTACGAATTCAAGTGGGTTCTATTCTGGATATGTGTCTTTGATGTCCTGAGAGCTTACTTCTCAATCCAGTTCACGGAGATGGTGGCCAAGAAAGTGGGGCAGTTCACGGAGTGATGGAGGATGGAGCTAGCTCTGAGCCTCTGACTACTAGTTCATGCGAATAAAATATTTAGTAACATATAATTAATTATTAACTCGGTATATATAACACCTCTACTAACAGAGTTTTTAACTAGTATGAGTAAACCATAATACTTATACGCACACACAATACAAATGTCTCAATGTATATACTGTTCATTAACTTTACTAACACATCATTGGAAAAAAATCCTAGTTCATCTCCATCACTTTCCCACGTCGTTCAAAATCTTTTTTTTCCCTTGTCGGTTCCCATGTTTCGCTAAAACCCCTATCCTATCCGTGCTGTTATTTTTCCAAAGCTTTACCATAAAAATTCATTTTCAACATTTTGCCACAATTCCTCTTCGACATTCAAATCGCCACACCAGTAGTAGCTAAAGGACCTAAAAAAGAGGTCATATTCGATGTGGTGGAAGAGTTTCATCTACAAAAAAAAATTGACTAAAAAAAATTGACTACTCTACTAAAGATCAACAATCATGGCAAGCAACTGCTGATGAGCTAAGGGAGACCCTTACCCAAACACAAAGAATCTTGGGTAGTGTTCATGAAACAATATATACCAGAAGCCAATATGTCAAGTTTTTCAACAACATTAACATGCAGCTTCTACTGAATATTACTATTCTTACTTGAGTGTGAGGATCACTAAGTGAATGAATGTGATGAGATCTACCAGAATACTGCTATTCATTCGAAATAGAAATTCCCTTATAGGGTGTTGTGCAAAATACTATAAAAGTATCTTGCTAACTAATTGGCAGTGAATTCAGTCGCTGTAGTTCAACAAGGTCGTATCCACAAGGACTTCACAACCATCTAACAATTACAAGCTCAGTAGATGTGCATAAATATATACAAAAGTACATAAATGTGAATTATTTGAGGCTTTGTCAGTCTATCTCGATCGTTTTAGCTCCAATTTGAGATCTGTTTGCGCCCACACATTGCTCTCTTCATATACTTTGCTCCTAGCTAGGTTTTTCTCATGATTAAAACAATAAATGTGTAAGAACACCACTAAAACACAAAACTAAAGGAAAACTAACTAAATTAAAGAAATGAGCATGATAAGTGTTGTTAAATCATGTGATATGCACCCCTAAAGCATGCTCATTTAGACACTAGTCGCACCCCCACACTTAAATTTTTGCTTGTCCTCAAGCTAACTATGGACCCTAGCAAGTAGGAAATGCTAAAAGATAACAAATACTAGCATGAATCGTAGGATACAATTAGAAGCAAAAATTAATTAAAACTTTTGAGGAGTATGAACCATCACCTACTGGTGGCATGGGTGTGTTTAGGGAAAAATAAAATCTAGAGTTTCGAGGTATGATCTATAGTGCTTCAAAGATTTGAGAATTAGGTAACTTGAAGAACTCTTACCATGGTTCTCTCAAGAATGGGCATTAAGGAGAAAATAAAAGAATTATGAAAGGATCGGGGTGCTGACCAGTAAGTCTGAGGTGTAAGTCTGAGGTGTTAGTCTCAGACAAACTTTACTAAAAGAAAGTATTTGCCAAGAAAATAATGCGGAAGCTTTTGTGTAAAACTTAACAAGACAGGATATGCTTGTATTGAAACTCGAAGTGAATTACAACCTAGCGTCCTATTTGGGATTGGAAAGAGCTAGTCTGTCTAATCCGACACTCGCTATACTCTAAGAATAGATCAATACAGATTAAGGAGCAAAGGAGTGTAATGTGCTCTATAAGAAGTAACTTTCCTAAGCAAAGTGACTAAGTCACACTAAGATCTCTTAAAAACCTTTTCTCTCTTGTGAAAACTATCGGAGTACACGCTTAACATTTAGCAATTCGGCTGCTTAAATACTTTTGGTCACCACTAGAATTTGTTACAGGAACTAAGCGTCGAACGTGGGAATGTGTTGCACATTCTCTGATAAGATGATCTCCGACGATCTCTACAGAGAGGACTCTTCACGTTCACCGCTTTTCTCGGAGTCGAGTCTATACTGAAGAGGTAGCACGCGCTTCTGATCTTTGGCGAAGGGAGTCGTAGCAAGAGTGAGTCTTTTTCTGCAGTGTGACTATCTCTACCTAGGCAGTGTACCTATCATTTTGTGGAATAGTGAATTAAGTGGGGGTTGTCGATCTCAGGGACCTCGTTCAATTAATTGACAATTTATTAACTAACTGAGAAACTAAACTAAGAAAACAGGAAACGTCACTTTTCCAGGTTTACTTAATTTAATGAAAAGACTCACTCAATAAACAAATATAAAATAATAAAACAATCAAAATAAACTATGTAAATAAATAAAGATTAAAACTCTAAATATAAGGAAACACCCTAGATTGTTCTGCAAACCTTCATTTTCTAATCTATTAGTAAACTCTTCCCTAATTCTGCAATAAACTCAGAAACTATAAATAATTCGTCAACAGCTAAGTCTAACAAAGCCTAACCAGTTGCTAGAACTAGCAGCAGACTAATGCTCTAATCCAGATACAACTAATCGCATAAAGAACAGTTTCTATTGGAGACCGATTAACCTATAGGCGGGATCACGCTTCTAGTCACTAATCGGGTTTAAGTTCCTATGTCTTGTTATCTATCTCAGCTTTCACATGTTGATTAGAAAACTACAAAGAATGCTTTTGTAACACCCCCGAATAAACATCTAGTAGTACAAGCAAGCTCCTAGCCTTAATACAAGACGACTACGCAGCAGATTCTCAACATCATCCGGGTGCTACAAATGCCAACCACCCACATGGTTGACAGACCACATTACCAATACCAAGTTACGATCTGCATGACTGGAAACAACCCTCTATCCAAACTCATATACAACACATAGTACAATCCCGAATACCGAGTGTCTACAACAATATTACCAAATCGGAAACTGAAAATTACATCCCGGGTGTAGTAACCACTCATACATCAAGCATACTGCTACAACTCAAGAATTATGCCCTGATGGACTACCCCCATGGTAGCCATCCCGCTTACGCTCCGTTATCGTCCGGTTCAATACCTGTAAAAATTTGGTTGTAAAGGACTCAGCAAACTACGCTGAGTATGAACGTGTGTAGCCCGTATGTTGCCGGGCCACACGACTACTTGGTCGAATATTGTTAAGTCAATTTGCATGCTATAATTAAGCAGTAAAGCAGGCCACCATACATCATGGTTTCATACACACTCAAAGATAGCAAAGCATTAACAACAAGCAACCAAACATAACATGTTGGTGTCATAGCAACATCAAACACACAACCAAGCACAACAAGCTGCTAGTATCGCAACAACAACCAGGTACATAATAAAACGTGTGCATATGTACGTTATACTCCTGATCTTCCCTATGGGATCATTCGAGCAATGTGTGATTTTATTTCTTTTCTCTTGTTCTCATAATGTGTATTTACTTTCTCTTCCCTTGCACCAGGTCTGGGGATATAGTTAGATCCCGTGACCGTATCGATTCTTTTTCTTTGTTTCCATCATGTGTATTTCTCTTTCTCATCTTGCACCAGGTCTGGGATGTAGGTTAGTTCCCGTGACCATATAGTATAGGTGCCCATCTTTCTTTGCTTCTTTATGGATTAATTGTGGGTTCTCTTGTCACCTCACGTTGGAGGACGTCTCCTCCATAGCTAGTCCCCCATTCCCGACGTCATGCGCCGAGAAAGCGGAGTCGCCTCTAGACTCCAGGATAAGCTCCACCAATTTGTCACTCCCCCATTCTCGACGTCATGCGCCGGGAAAGCGGAGTCGCCTCTAGACTCCAGGATGTGCTCCACATAGAAGGGCGAAGGATCTGATGCAGATACCAACTCCCGAGTATTCCATACCGCGCGGCCCGAGATGTCGTCTTCCCGGGTTGTTCTCATGTTCCAGCAGTTGAGATTTGCTCTTCATTATTATTCATGAATAGACACCGTAGTGGGTGTCATGGTACGTCCTCCATGGTTAGAGAGGAGTTTCCCTTTATAGAGTTTTCTTTGTTTTCATAGATCGTTGTGGTTCATTTCAAGTTCCATAGACGAGAAAGGGACTAAACTACTGTGTGCGCGCAAATAATATGCAACAAAGATATAGCAATCATATAGGCAAGATAAGCAACCATCCAATTTTCATGCTTTGATCTTATGGTCATTTTCACACAGAGCACACAGCAAACAAGCCGTGTAACACGACAACATACGAACCACACATGTCCATACCTGGCTCAGAAGTAAAAAGGGTTGTCTCACACACAGGGCCCCGGTTGGCGTTCGTTACAGCCCTAGAGTTAATTAAAACAACTTGTCAGTTTCTGGTTGCATGTGACGACTGTAGTGACATTTTCCTAGTTTATCCCACTTTACCGGGTGTATTTCCTTGGGTAAATTTTTGGGTGTTCGACTTATATTAGTCCCTTAGAAACCTTCCAAGTATTTACCTTAGACTTTATCAACTCCTTGGACATTTACATTGTCAGTTCATACGTGAACTACGTCCTTTCCTCTAGCTAATGCTTTAGAGTATTATGAGCACTAACAAGTAACAAGTTTATCCCAATTGACCATTCTCCCATATTTTCCTCATAATCACACTGTAGCCCCCTTTTATTTTACACCCAATACTTTAATTATTTAAACCCTTATATTATACTCCTGAGTTAATTTATATTATCACTTAAATTTCCAAAACCTTTCTAGGATTATATGCTAATCCCATCAAACATAAAAATCTCCATTTATGCCCATATTTTTTGATAATTACATATACTCCCGTAATAATAATTTTTTTTGTTATTCTTTTTGACTTAATATCAATTTAAATACTTAGAATAATTATCCTTACCATTTTATTTTGGTCAACCTTCATAGGTGGTCAAGATTGACCACCCAAACACTCCATTGACCCTATTTTCCAATATTTACAGTAATACCCTATCTTCCACCATATTTACATTTTTAATCCTTTAATCTTATAAAATTTATTTTCAAGCTTAAGTTATTGCTAATACCCAGACCTTCGGCCCTAATAGAGTTTGGCACCCCTATTTTATTTTAATTACACTTTGACCCCAATATGGGACCCTTTGTCCATAAATGACCTTTATAAGGTTCATAATTTATTTAAGTTATACTTTCCACCTTATACTAACTTACTTATCACCTAAATTCGTTAATAATTTTCCTGAACATCCTTAGATGATTATTTTCACTATAAACTCACTCTTGCACTAGGATTTTATTTAACTCGCATATTCTCCCCGAAACTTTATAATTAACATTTAAAGCTTTAAATAACCATAATTAAATAACAAAATTCTAATGCAATGTTACATGACATACTATAAACCATGACACTAAAATGTCCAAATCAATTACATACCCCGCGGCTCTCACTTGTCTTTATCCAAACCTTTTTAAATTAACTTCATTTTACGTTTAATTGTAAATATAGTTCTTATAAGTCCTTTATACTTACATATATCGACTATCACCATAACTAATTGCAATAATTAGGGTTTAATTAACCCATCACCCACATTAAGCTCTCGGTCTTTTTTTTTGTACGGATTATCATAAATCCTCTAAATCAATTTATAAATTTACTAGTAACCACCCAAGACTCAAAATACTAATAATAACATATCCTAATTATATGACCTTAAAAATAGTACAATAATAATTTTAGATGGCATTAAAATGTCCTCAAATTATGTTACGATCACCGGTTGTAGCAGAATTCTAGGATTAACTTTTCTAATCACTCTCCCCCATCATCTTTTAAAGATTACTTATAAACCGATTGTAAGTAAGTCATTAGCATTTAGTCCTACAAATTAAGTACTTAGCCTTTAACTTTCCCCACATATTTCTAGTATTAATAATTATATACCTTAAATTTTCCTTCCCATCCCAACTTATAATATTCATTGATCACGCATCATAGATGCAAGATAACACTTATATGTATATACCTCTGTTGTCTGTGTGCGTATTATGACTCCATAACGCACATAAGTACTTACTCATTTTCTTTGTTTAGAATACCCACACGTATAAACATTTTGATTACCCAGTATGATTTCAGTCACACTCATATGCACACACATACTGTTCGTACAACAGCTCACTCTTGCATGTTTTAGCATACAGACATCCATCATTATATTTTCTTGTTTTGGTTTCCATGCGCATCTAAACTATTATCCATGCCATTCTTTGTTGCGCAGGTAAAGCTCCAGGTATTAAAAGGAAATTTGCACTTAACAGAACAAGTGCGTGAATCCTGAAGATTTAGTTAGCTTACGGTTTTTTTTTTTGAAGATCTCTTCCGCTGCAAGTGTTGGCAGTCGTTCATGGGTTCCTTCCCGCGTGTGAGTTAGCGACAGTAAGCTTTCTTTCTCCACTATGAACTGGGATGACTTCGACGGCTTTGTTGAGTTTATTCCCCTCCTGTGGTGATGCTTGGAACCAAGGAGAGATGGGTGCTGTCGTTCCAACTAAAACATGGAAGGAGACTAGCTGGTAAATGCCAAGAGAAGGGAAAGATGGTAAACGGATTAAGGAGTTGGAAGTGCTACCGGTTATGTTGTTGTTGTTTGTTCTGTTAAGTTTTGCTTGCTGTAACCGGGAATTAAAGAGAGAATTTGTTCACTGGCATTCCGAGATTCCACTAGCAGGCGTGCATGCAAGGTTTGTGCGAGCCAAATGCAGAGAGTTAGCAGGACTGGAGCAAGCACTCTCGGGTAGAAACAAAGCAAGGCAAGACAACCGTAGTAAGATGCAACAGGAGTATTTTACCTTCGCTAGAAGGGGATTTTCTTGGAGGCCGTCAACACATCTCCCATGGGTATGCCCAGTACGTCGCATGCATGGTTCCCTCGCGTGGGATATAGAAGATTAGAGGCTAGAGTAAAACTCTCGGGCAACCAGAACAAGGAACAGAAGGAATACTTGAGTGAGTAATCTACCTCTTTTCGGACACAACAAGGTAGGGGAGCAGAGGTGTTTCAGAACGTTCTTTCCTTACCGTTAACTCAAAGGGACCTTTCAATGGTGGGTTTATGGCCTTGACCGCAAGGAGGGTGTGGGGCAAGGAAATGTCTTAAAGTCCAGAAGAAAACGAGAGCAATGAGACCGTTTCTCGCGGTTAAGCTTCCTCCTTGTCATTCCTCTCTGTTGCTCCGGTTTCTGGTGCTAATCCTTGGTCAATACCGACAATGGGTAGCAGTGGTATACATGCCTATGTTGGTGGTTCTAGTGCTGCGTTGTCCAGCTTGGATGAAGCACTGTTTGGTGAGGGTGGAAGGCTCTGTTCGCTGCTACTGGTAAGTGGTAATGTCATCGTTGTCTTTGTCGTTGTGGTTCAGGAACAGAGGGGAGAAAGGGAATAGACTGCTTGTTCCAGTCATCTGTCCAGTTGTGCGCATGTAGCAGAGGTAAAGAAGAGAATGGTGCTGTTCGACAAACTTGAGCAGAGAAAATCAGTCGAACTTGGGAATGGGAGGAGGAGAGTTTGGTCTGTGTGCTGTTCGAGAGTTTGGCAGGTTAGTGTTGGACTGATCAACAGAAACTAAGGGGCGGAGTTTGCTTGTGGTTCACTCGAGATCTGGGGCAGAGAGGTAGCATACGCCTCATGCTCCTGTTCTTTCGAGCTATTGATTTATGTGTTTGAGGGTTTGTGATCTCGGACAGAAAGAAATCAAGAGAGAACTCACTTCATAGCAGAATACTATGAAGTTCTATTATTTCCGGTTACATTACTCTTACATGTACAGTAGGAGTATATATATATGTATACTCTGTGAGACAATGAGTGAAACGGTGTAGTTTCACTAATGAATAAAGAAATACTACAGAGACAATTAATATAGACACTAGACTTATACTACAGACACGAGACCATATACAAGCCGTAGTATATATTCCAACAACCCCCCTCAAGGTGAAGGGTGTGAAGGGTCTTCCAACTCGAGCCTTGATTGTGACAGTGTCTGGTGTTTGTGGTGGAGCAGTGGTCATCTCATTTTGCTTCCTGTCTTCTGTAGGAATTCTGTGTAAGCCTTGGCTGTAACTTGTTTAGTTAGAACATCAGCCAGTTGCTTGTTCCCTGGTATGTGCTGGAGAGTAATCAAACCTTCTTGCAATTTTTCTCTGACCAGATGACAATCTAGGTCTATGTGTTTTGTCCTTTCATGGAACACCGGGTTCCTAGCAATATAGACTGCGGCCTTATTGTCGCAGTTAACTTGGATGGGAGTAATTTCTGCTATGTCGAGTTCTTCTGCCAATCTGGACAACCAGGTCAATTCTGTGGTTACTCTCCTGATTGATCTGTATTCGGATTCTGCAGTAGACAGGGAAACTGTCTGCTGTTTCTTTGATTTCCAGCTGACTGGGATTCCTCCTAACAGTATGATGTAGCCACTGATTGATCGCCTTGTTAGAGAGCAGCTTGCCCAGTCGGCATCGCAGTATGCTTCCATCTGTAGATCTGGTGTTGAATTAAAGAAGATTCCTTGCTGTGTGTCCCCCTTTATGTACTGCAGAAGATGTAATGCAGCCTTGTAATGGGCTTCTTTTGGTTCCTTGAGGAATTGGCTCAAGAACTGAACTGGATAGGCCAAGTCTGTCCGTGTGTTGACAAGAAAATTGACTTTCCCAATCAGTCTTCGGTAGGCAGTAGCATCTGTAAGGGGATGATCTTGCACCTGTTCTAATTTGATACCTGTTGGCAAAGGAACTGTGGCCACTGCACTGTTAGTATCCAAATATTCATCCAAAAGGTTTTGAGCATACTTACCTTGGTGGAGGATCATCCCTTCTCTGCTGTATAGAAATTCCATACCCAGAAAATAGTTCAATCTGCCTAAATCTTTAATTTTGAACTCAACATCCAGAGAAATCTTAATGTTATGCACTTCTATCATGTCATTGCCAGTTAGTATAATATCATCAACATATATCCCAATATATGTTCTTGACTTACCATTGTATTTGATAAACAGTGAGTAATCATTCTTTGACTGAACATAACCATGGTCAAACAGAAAAGTGCTTAATCTCTCATACCACTTTCTAGATGCTTGTTTAAGACCATAGATTGACTTATGCAATCTGCACACTTTATTTCTGTGTAATTCTTTGAGACCATCAGAAATTTCCATGTACACTTCTTCATGGAGATTTCCATGAAGAAATGCATTGTTTATGTCAAGTTGGTTAAGTTTCCAGTTTCTTTTAACAGCCACTGCAACTAGCATCCTAATGGTTGTCATTTTCACTACTGGTGAGAATGTTTCCCAGTAGTCCTCACCATATTTTTGGTTGTATCCCTTAGCAACCAGACGGGCTTTATATCTTTCTAAACTCCCATCAGCTTTCAGTTTTATTTCAAAGACCCACTTGCATCCCACTATATGTTTTCCTTTAGGGATGTCAACTATGCTCCAGGTTTTGTTGTCATACAAAGCTTGCAGTTCTGTTTTCATAGCTTGAACCCATTCTTTCTTTTGAACAGCAAGCTTGTAGGTTCTAGGTTCATTAAGTTTCTGCATTTGGAGATTAAAGGAGTAGGATTCAGAGGATAAGGAATCAGCAAGGAGAGCATGAGTGGGTTTGATATCAGTTATGCTTTCAGTCAGCCTATTTGTGCTGTTATCAGTATTTCCTATTCTCTCATGGAGAATCTGGGTAAATACATCACTCTCAGGAATGTGTATTTCTCCCAAAACATATTCATTGAGGCATGAAGGGGGATGCCTATCTCTGCTAGATCTTCTAGGAAGATTATCTTCTGTTTTCATTTCTTGACTATCTCTGCTAGATCTTCTAGGAAGATTATCTTCTGTTTCTATTTCTTGACTATCAGGGGTTGGTTCTGTGTTCACCACTCTGTTTTCCAGGTAGTCATGCTCACTCTCACAATAATCGGGAAAATCTCCTCTATCAGGTTCTTGGTGTAGGATAGCAGTTTCTGATGGTGGTATTTCAGTTTTAAGAGGAAATTAGGTTTCATAGAAGGGGATGATCTTGCACCTGTTCTAATTTGATACCTGTTGGTGTTGGTATAAAACTACACGTTAATATATATAGATTTATAACAAACTAATAGGCAAGTGTACCTATTCGTAGTAGTAAACAAGTGTCGTATCCACAAGGAGATTGTTCAATTATCCTAGTTTAGGTAGTTAATAAAAACTGTAAAAAGGGGGTTTAGCCGGAGGCAAGCTTGATTTGATGCTGAATTAATACAGAAATAATAAAAGCAGTAAAAACAGTTGTGAATTAAGTGGATGGAAAATGTGCTAAGGAAGGTGAAATCGCCCTATTATAACTCAGATGTCAAATATAATCCTAGTTTGCTCTTATTTGTCTGTTAAGAATTTTATCTTGTGGCCTTTCTAAATCATAGATAAGGACAACTCTTAATTAATTCAGTAGACTTTTTACAATCAGAAAAAGTCTAAAATCATTAACTAGCTTTAAGTGAGAATTCTTTTTATAACAGCGATGGATTTTATCTGCTAATCAAGGAGATAATATCTAACGTTTGTCTCTCTTTGTGGTCTATTCTCTAATTTACAAAATCATTGAAATTAGAGAAACCGTAAATGCGTAAAAATGATCAGTTCTTAAACATTTAATAATAGAGAGAAACAAAACAAATATTTATAAGCAAACTCGGTATTATAAATACGTCTGAGTTATTTTGGGTTAAACACCCATCCTAAGCACAAATATAGAATTACTCAGACATCGACACAAATAAAAACAGAGTAGAGATTGAAATAGTCATTATTTAGGAACTGCCTGCGAAGAACGGATCTGCACTCGCCTGCCTCTTTTCTCTCTTTGTAAACTGCTGCTTCTGTTTGAGTACGTACGTGAATGTGGTGAAATGGTGAAAATAAATAAAAGATGGAGAATTGTGGTGTTACGGGAGGAATTAAATGGAAGAGAATGGAGTGTGGAGCTGTTTGTGATTTCTTCAGCCTCTGGTCGTACGTGTTGTGTATTTTTGCAGTTATGATGCTGGGTTTATATAGAGAATTGGAAGAGGCAGATGAAGATCCGTAGTGGAAGGATCTATTGATTGCAGATTTGGTTGCTGATTGCTTCATTAATTGTAGGGGACAGGAGCTGGAGACGCGTGACCGAAATAAGGTAGGCGCCGGCGGGAGTAGATAGATAAGGCGAGTTGCAGACGGCGCGAGAAGAAAACTGTTCGCGACTTTCAGTCACGACCGTTCCTTGTGTTGTCCGCCTGGACAACCGCCTAAACAGAGGCGGTTTCTCCTTGTTGTCCGCCTGGACAACCGCCCAATAAGTGGCGGTAACCTCCTTCACGTCCGCCTCCTTTAGAGGCGGTTGCCTGTGTGATGTCCGCCCAGTATGGGGCGGTAGCCTTGGTGTGACGTCCGCTTGTTATCACGATGTACATGTCCGCCTGTTATCACGATGTACAGGCTTATTTCTTCTACGAGCTCTAGATTCTTCGTTTGGACTCCGTTTTTCGAGCCGTCTGCGCCTATGCGTTCGTCTCTTCGTGTACTTTGCTCCTAGCTTGGCTTTTCCTCATGTTTAAACCAATAAATTTGTGAGATAATCAATAGAACATAAACTAGAGGAAAAACATACGATAAGTGAGAAATGAGCAGAAAAGTGCTGATATAATATATGAAATACACCTATAAATCATGCTCATTTAGACACTTATCACACCCCCACACTTACCTTTTGCTTGTCCTCAAGCAAAACCATGTACCCAAGCAAGTAGGGAATGCTCAATATTAACAAATCCTATTGTGAAGGGTAGGATAAAGAAGTCAATAGTACATGATCTTAAACTTTTTAGAGGAGTGTGATCCATCACCTACTGGTGGCATAGGTGTACTCAGGGCAAAAATAAAAATTAGAGTTTCGGGGTATGATCCGGAGTACTTCAATGCTTCTTAGTTAAGGTGACTTTGAGAACTTTTACCATGGCCAACTTCTCTCTAGAATGGGCATTGAGGAGAAAACAAAAGGAAAAATAGAATTAAGCATTTGTTTTACTTTTGCATAAGAGATGAGAAGATAATATGTAGGCATTAAGCCTTTATATTTTAAAGAACACTCAACTCTCTTTGTTGGTTACCAATGGTGTCTCGTAAGTCCCTTATTTATTATTTATTATTTTTTTGACAGAGAAGCACTCCTTAGCAATCCCTAAGAAAGAAGACAGAAAGAACCCCTGAGCAATAAAAATCCAACCATTTCAGATCATTTGGTCACACTGCATAAAAATGCTCCTCGAAAGTAATCAAAATTTTAAAATTTTTGTACATTTTTGTACCATTTATCCCACAATTCATAACAGTATTTATTCTTAAAGAGAACAACCCACACATAAAGGGTCCATGATATTGAATTTGAACAAACACAGGATAAGCAGAGAGATTAAGCATTTTAGCATAAAATGTCACCGAAAAGGGCACACTCCCCCACACTTAAATTGAACAATGTCCTCATTGTTCACCAGAAAAACAAGGGAAAGTTTCAGAAGGCCTGTTCGGTAAGTAGATAAAATAGAGAGAACACGAAGCTCACGGATATTCATTTAAGCATATAAACTCTCCTCTGCAGATTTTATTTAAATAAAAGCATAATTTAAAGAAACTAGTACTCCCCTGATATTAGTTTTGCTAGCGTGCATTGGACTTCCCCCACACTTGAGCTTCAGCCTCAAGTAGCGTAGCTTGGTTGCGGTGTAGACATGAAGTTGCACTTGCATAAGACACTAGAAGCAACCATACTATAAACGGGGTTAAGAGTTAGCAAAAACAAAATTTAAAGAGAACCTGAAAATTAAAACAGCATAAAAAGCATATAAAAGATAAGTTCGTCCGGGTTGCCTCCCGGAAAGCTGCCCTTCTTTAACGTCTTTGGCTAGACGCTTTGAAGCGTACTCAAATCTGAGTATCATGTAGGTTTATTGTACGAGCATCAACTGTCTCGAGATTACCACCCTGGTAATGCTTTAGTCTAGATCCATTGACCATGAAAGTTTGTTTTTTAGAATCCACCAACTCAACGGATCCATATGGGGTGACCTTGGAGACAGTAAATGGTCCAGCCCAATAGGATTTGAGTTTACCAGGAAATAACTTCAACCTGGAGTTGTACAACAGAACCAAATCTCCCTCATGGAACTCCCGTTTAAGAATCATCTTGTCATGCCACTTCTTGGCTTTCTCTTTGTAGATTCGGTTATTTTCATAGGCATCCTCTCGAAATTCTTCTAATTCAGTGAGCTGGAATTTCCTTTTGTCACCTGCTCTCAGTAGATCAAAGTTGAGGGCTTTCACGGCCCAGAATGATTTGTGCACGAGCTCGACCGGTAAATGACAAGCTTTGCCGAAGACTAGTCGATATGGGGACATGCCGATGGGCGTCTTGTAAGCTGTTCTATACGCCCAGAGTGCATCATCCAGCTTCAGGGACCAATCTTTTCGTGAAGAATTAACCGTCTTTTGTAGGATCCACTTCAATTCTCGGTTAGAGACTTCAGCCTGGCCATTTGTTTGAGGGTGATAAGGCAAAGCTACCTTATGTCTCACTCCATATTTGGTCATCAAGGCTGTGAACTGCTTATTGCAGAAGTGGGATCCTTGGTCACTGATTATAGCACGTGGGACTCCAAACCGTGTAAATATGTTCCTCTTCAAGAACCTGAGTACTACCTTTGCATCATTTGTGGGAGAGGCGATAGCTTCCACCCACTTAGTGACATAGTCGACTGCCACCAAGATGAAAAGGTTTGAACAAGACGAAGGAAAGGGACCCATGAAGTCAATGCCCCACACGTCGAAAGGTTCCACCTCGAGTATGATGTTGAGAGGCATTTCGTGTTTTCTGGAGGTGTTCCCAAGTCGTTGGCACTCATCGCAGGAGGCTACAAAGGAATGACAGTCTTTATGTAAGGTTTTCCAGAAAAAACCTGATTGAAGTACCTTAGCCGCTGTTCGAGCTGGCCCATGATGTCCTCCTACTTCAAGAGAGTGACAATGACGGAGAATGTTCTGGATTTCATCTTGGGGCACACATCTTCTTACCATCCCGTCTGCACAAACCTTGAAAAGGAGAGGATCCTCCCAGTAATAATGTTTGACATCGGAAAAGAACTTCTTCTTCTGTTGGTAGGTTAGCCCATGTGGTATTACTCCACGTGCCAGGTAGTTGGCCATGTCAGCGTACCATGGTTCACCGGTGTCACCAATCATAAAAACGCACTCATCTGGGAAGAATTCATTGATGGAAGTGCCATCACTTGGTGCCTCTATGCGAGATAGGTGGTCTGCTACTACATTCTGCACTCTTGGCTTGTCTCTGATTTCAATCACAAATTCTTGTAGTAGGAGTATCCACCGGAGGAGTCGGGGTTTGGCATCCTCTTTAGCAAACAGATACCTCATAGCAGAGTGATCGGTGTGAATTATGACTTTGCTTCCCAAGAGATATGATCGGAATTTATCCAGAGCAAAGACTACTGCTAGAAGCTCCTTCTCAGTAGTTGAATAATTCTTCTGAGCGTCGTTGAGGGTTCTACTTGCATAGTAGATGGTTCTCAAGATCTTCTCCTTCTTTTGACATAAAGCGGCACCCACTGCAAAGTCGCTGGCGTCGCACATAATTTCAAATGGAAGGCTCCAGTCTGGTGATATCACAATGGGGGCGGAGATGAGGCATTCTTTCAGTGTGTTGAAGGCTTGTAGGCATTTGTCAGTGAAGTCGAACTTGACGTCCCCGGCAACGGCGCCAAAAACTTGTTGGTATAAAACTACACGTTAATATATATAGATTTATAACAAACTAATAGGCAAGTGTACCTATTCGTAGTAGTAAACAAGTGTCGTATCCACAAGGAGATTGTTCAATTATCCTAGTTTAGGTAGTTAATAAAAACTGTAAAAAGGGGGTTTAGCCGGAGGCAAGCTTGATTTGATGCTGAATTAATACAGAAATAATAAAAGCAGTAAAAACAGTTGTGAATTAAGTGGATGGAAATTGTGCTAAGGAAGGTGAAATCGCCCTATTATAACTCAGATGTCAAATATAATCCTAGTTTGCTCTTATTTGTCTGTTAAGAATTTTATCTTGTGGCCTTTCTAAATCATAGATAAGGACAACTCTTAATTAATTCAGTAGACTTTTTACAATCAGAAAAAGTCTAAAATCATTAACTAGCTTTAAGTGAGAATTCTTTTTATAACAGCGATGGATTTTATCTGCTAATCAAGGAGATAATATCTAACGTTTGTCTCTCTTTGTGGTCTATTCTCTAATTTACAAAATCATTGAAATTAGAGAAACCGTAAATGCGTAAAAATGATCAGTTCTTAAACATTTAATAATAGAGAGAAACAAAACAAATATTTATAAGCAAACTCGGTATTATAAATACGTCTGAGTTATTTTGGGTTAAACACCCATCCTAAGCACAAATATAGAATTACTCAGACATCGACGACAGAAATAAAAACAGAGTAGAGATTGAAATAGTCATTATTTAGGAACTGCCTGCGAAGAACGGATCTGCACTCGCCTGCCTCTTTTCTCTCTTTGTAAACTGCTGCTTCTGTTTGAGTACGTACGTGAATGTGGTGAAATGGTGTGAAAATAAATAAAAGATGGAGAATTGTGGTGTTACGGGAGGAATTAAATGGAAGAGAATGGAGTGTGGAGCTGTTTGTGATTTCTTCAGCCTCTGGTCGTACGTGTTGTGTATTTTTGCAGTTATGATGCTGGGTTTATATAGAGAATTGGAAGAGGCAGATGAAGATCCATAGTGGAAGGATCAATTGATTGCAGATTTGGTTGCTGATTGCTTCATTAATTGCAGGGGACAGGAGCTGGAGACGCGTGACCGAAATAAGGTAGGCGCCGCGCGAGAGTAGATAGATAAGGCGAGTTGCAGACGGCGCGAGAAGAAAACTGTTCGCGACTTTCAGTCACGACTGTTCCTTGTGTTGTCCGCCTGGACAACCGCCCAAACAGAGGCGGTTTCTCCTTGTTGTCCGCCTGGACAACCGCCCAATAAGTGGCGGTAACCTCCTTCACGTCCGCCTCCTTTAGAGGCGGTTGCCTGTGTGATGTCCGCCCAGTATGGGGCGGTAGCCTTGGTGTGACGTCCGCTTGTTATCACGATGTACATGTCCGCCTGTTATCACGATGTACAGGCTTATTTCTTCTACGAGCTCTAGATTCTTCGTTTGGACTCCGTTTTTTGAGCCGTCTGCGCCTATGCGTTCGTCTCTTCGTGTACTTTGCTCCTAGCTTGGCTTTTCCTCATGTTTAAACCAATAAATTTGTGAGATAATCAATAGAACATAAACTAGAGGAAAAACATACGATAAGTGAGAAATGAGCAGAAAAGTGCTGATATAATATATGAAATACACCTATAAATCATGCTCATTTAGACACTTATCAGTTGGCAAAGGAACTATGGCCACTGCACTGTTAGTATCCAAATATTCATCCAAAAGGTTTTGAGCATACTTACCTTGGTCCTTGGTTTCGAGCTATTGATTTATGTGTTTGAGGGTTTGTGATCTCGGACAGAAAGAAATCAAGAGAGAACTCACTTCATAGCAGAATACTATGAAGTTCTATTATTTCCGGTTACATTACTCTTACATGTACAGTAGGAGTATATATATATGTATACTCTGTGAGACAATGAGTGAAACGGTGTAGTTTCACTAATGAATAAAGAAATACTACAGAGACAATTAATATGGACACTAGACTTATACTACAGACACGAGACCATATACTAGCCGTAGTATATATTCCAACATGTTCCAAGGCGTGAGCGTGAAAACAGAAGGAAAGAAGACTAGACCACCTCAGTTGTGAATTCTTGAAACGATAAGAGTGGAGTGGGGCTGGGGTAAGGCACGTGAATGACATAGTGCTGGTGCACTGATCAAAACAAGAAAAGCATGTTGTGTACATGACGATGGGGGACAAAAAGGAATGTGGAGCCTATGTTTCTTTTGTAGTAGTTGAGTCATATTATTGTTTTTCTTTTGTGTCTGTAGGTGCTTAATGTCACAGAAGAGGAATCGAGGAAGTGGAGCACTTGTGTGTCTGGTTGTTGTTTGACGTGCGCTTGTGAATGGAAGAAGGAGGACGACCTCTGATGTTGTTGTTTCATTTTTTTGAAATCCGTACAGAGGGAGTGGAGTAGCATATGCCGATGGTCAAAATGGAGGAATATGTGCACAGAGCAAAAAGAATTTCATGGTGCACTGATAACAACCTCCCGGTTACTATTGTCGATGGTGGCAATTTCTTCAAGGTGTGCGCACGAACAGGCTGCAGTATGTTCTTTTTTTTTGTAGTTACTTAGTAGTTTCATAGTACCAGTTTCGTTTGGTGGGTATTTGATATCGAATTTGTGCATGGCTCAACTGGTTAAGACATTCACAATGGGTACGAGAGGTATGGGGTTCGAACCTCAACGGAGCGCCTTTGCTTCCTTTTTTTTGTATAAGCTATATACATGTTTATGTATAAATAAGCGACTATATAATATGTCGCATTATTAATTGTATACGTTGCTAGTCATTTATACGTACATGTATATTTATATACGCCTCCTTTTATTTTGTCGCGTTTTAGTTATATGTAACTATGCGACGTTATTATTTATCATATACGACGTTGTAATATTGTAACGTTTCGTATATGTATTTTCACAAACGTACATATAAGTACGTGACCGTATTAGTACATAACGTTACATGTATCTACCAAATTTAATTGTTCGTACATTATTATATGTCCGACTTATGAAACGCGGCCAGATAATCTCCTCGCGTTTATGATTTTATGTGTTTAAATATTCAGGGGTGTTTCAGCTTTAATAATTGATCAGAAGATTAAAGCACATGAAGCACTGAAATTAAACTACTGCATTATTGAATTAGTAAAAAGATTACAAAATAAAGGATTATCACATTGACAAATTAGATAAAAAGGAAGAAGAAACTCTGTTAAGAAGATTCTCTGCTTCACATTCCATCATCACGTATCTCTACATTAATCTTCTGTCAGAAGTGTGGAGTGCTAACACTGGTGGACTTGTATGTGTGGAAGAAAGGAGAAAAGGGTCGGAGGCGCAAGGCCTCCTCTGTAAGCGTCGTGACAGTAGTCCCCACTTTCAAACCCTATTTTGTCTTCATATATATCGCCGCGTTCATTCTGATGTTGAAGACGTTGAAATCTTTATCAAACTAAGATATCATCAAAGTATGCCACGTAATGTAAATTTGATCATGAATGAACTTTAATTCATGAGTGTACTGCACGTGATGATGGAGTATCCCATGTGTTGATGATATTATATTGTGGATGTGCTGCTCTCATTATGAGATAAATTAATAATAATAATAATAATAATAATATATTACTGTTTCTTATGTTGTAATCTTTGTGAGATGAAGCATGTAAATCTATGACTTTTTCTTGCATTTAACGCATAAAATGTATCAATTCACATCAAAACATATATCTAAATAAAAATATATGATAAGTGAGAAATATGTCACAATTCATTATAAATATAGCATGAAATATAGCCCTAAAGATAGATATATTTCGCACTTATCAGTGCCAGTACCTGGTGGGCCACTGCTGACTTGTGTTATCACTAGCTTTGGGAGATATGTTGCTGTTGACTTATGGTCTATGACTGAGGTATGTTATTGTTCTTCTCTTGTATTATATATATAAATTTCATTACTAATTGTAAGTGTGAAAATGTTGGTCAACATTTAGGACCGTAGGGTTTTGTCCTTCAAATCACACAAGAACGTGATTAATAAGTGGTTGTTCACGAAGGAAAAGATTCGGTGCAGAAGGGCACAGAACATGATTAAGCTCTCTGATCTGCACCTTCTGCTAGATATCACATGGCCACACAACATGTCGTTGATATCAGATTTTGTAGAGAGGTGGCAGCCCGATACAAATTCTTTCCACATGCCATTTACAATCACCCTGTTACTGATAAGATTTCGTACACTAAGACTGTATATGGTACGAAATGAGAAAAAGTTACCATTTTTGAACATAATTACTTTTACTGGCATGACTAGCCAGTACCATGTTACTGTTACCGATAAGATTTCGTACGTTAGAACTGTATATGATACGAAATGAGAAAACATTACCGTTTTTAACCTAACTACTTTTACCGCATGTCCTACCTATATCATTGCTTGCCTCTTTATAAGAAGTGTCTCCTTCACTTATCCTTCCCACACTCACTTTCCCTCTTCACATTATCTCAAAGCTCTCTCCCTTGTTATCTTCAAAGACAACACCAACTAGTGCGTCATGGATAGCAATTCCGAATCTGATTATGAATATAGTTCAACATCTAGCGGGGTATGTTTTTCTATGGTAAAACACTATCGTACTAATATTGTAACTGTGTTTTTTGACACTTTTAACGTTTTTTGTAGGAAAGTGATGAAACTACAGATGAAAGCTGAGACGATTATGATGATGGAGTTCAAGGTTGACATCCAGAGATGGATGACTTCATCCAACAGATGTATAGGCAACCACTTCTTGTCAATACAGGTCATTTATTCTACACATAGCAAACCTTTACTGATAAAAAATCATCTAAAGCGGGTAGACAGTGTTGGCTATCCCAACCACGCTTACACTATAGAGTTCTCAAACAAGTGTAGATTTCCATATCACATGCGAGAGGTATGGGAAACCACATAGGCAAGAACAACCAGTTATATCGTTCGACGTAGGGCATCTGGATCAAAGAGATGTGGTTGCCCTTTTAGAATCAAGGGCTATTACACACACTATGGGTGTATAATATTTGTGCACAATGGGTGGCATAACCACGACCTTGCTGAGTAAACAGAGGGCCATTTCGTAGGTATGCGTTTGACCGAAGAGGAGATGATAATCATTGATAAAAGAAACAAAATTGGTGTACCACTGATAAGTGGTGAAATAGTGCTTTCTCAAGCTCTTTATTCACCGTCATTTTATTCGGCGCATGACTTATTTCACCACTTTATGGAGTATTTTTGTGTTTATTAGTGATCTTATACTTTTGACTTATTCAAATAGGTAAATACTCATATGAGTACACTTTTGAGAGCTAAATTTGAGGATGCATCAATGTTCGAGCACTTCGGGGAGGATGCCAAGCCAACGGGAAGTATCGGGAGAATTTCGGCACAAAAGAAGAGCTTTCTGGTCCCGACCGACCTTGGCAAGGTCGGTCCGATCCTGTCCAAGGCTTTCTAAACTCACTGGAATCGACCGACCTTGGGACCGACCTTGTCCAAGGTCGGTTGAGCTTAAAATCCTGTCACGTGCCTTGCTCTGAGTGAGTCCGACCGACCCCGAGACCAACCTTGCAAGGTCGGTCAGACGGAAATTTTTACCAGAATCTGCTTCTAAAAGGCTACATTTTGGGGCTTCCTTCCTCATTATCTAGTACACATGACTCCAACCTAAAAGAAGAGAGAGTGTGGCAAAAATAAGGGAGAAAAGAAGAGGAGAAAAGAAGAGAAGAAAGGAGGAAGAAGAAAGTGAAGATTTCTACCTCCATTGAAGCTTGGAAGCTCCTCTAATGGCTATTTCTCCCTTCTCCTTCCTCTTTCCTTTAACTATGGTTGAGTAGTTCCATTTGTATCCTAGGATGAGGGTTTGAACCCATTTTGCTCATTGAATGATAGAAACCTAACTCATTTATTACTCTTGTTTTATTCCCTTCAATATCAATTAATGCTCTAAATTGATCTCTTATTGCATTTATGGTGGTTTCATTCAATATTTGAGCTTGAGTTTGGAACTAGACCAACAAGGGGGTAAACCCTAACTTTTTCTTTCTTGATTTTAGGAGTGAATGCTTAGGGCTATTGATTAAGAGTGCTTGCTTAATGCTATTTAATGACTTGAACCTCCTTTAATTAAGGGGTTTGATTATTTAGGTAAGAATTGAATTTCCCATGATTTGGGGATTCATGAGTTACACTCTAATAGGCTTTGAGATGATGAGTTATGGTTTTGAAGTTCTTTGAGTGAATTAGGTGATTCCCACTATCCTAGGGTACTCTCCCCATCCATTCCATACACAAACATTTTACTGTTTTATTGCATTTCAATTGATAAACAACCAAGTTTGCCTCCGGCTAAACCCCCTTTTACTGTTTATTCGCACTTAACTAATATACCAAAGCTTAGGATTTAGAAACCAATTTCCTTGTGGATACGACACTTGTTTTATTGCAACGAATTGGGTGCACTTGCCCATTTTAGCTAGGTTTAATTACTATGTTTGTAATTTTCCAACAAGTTTTTGGCGCTGTTGCCGGGGAAATTGATTATTCAATTTCCCTTGGTTCGGTACTTTAGTTTTTGTGCATTTAGTACTTTTATCTTGTTTATTTTATTTTTGGTATTTGTGTTTTTAGTTGTTTGTCTATATTCTTACAATTCCTTCTACTTAAGAGCATTTGGTGTTGGTGTGGTTTAGGTACCTTCTGTTTTCTCGGTGTATGCCAAACACTCGAGCCAAAGGATCTCCACTTGTTAGTCCAAGACCCGAGCTCGAGCGTTCATTGTTGAGAGCCATCCGAACTGTGAAAAATTCAATCATGGCTGATCTAGACCAACAAGGGGGTTTAGAAGATAACAGAAACCCACAACAAATGGCTCTCAAAGACTATAACCAGCCGGACACCGAAGGGAGACCTTCGGCCATAGTCCTACCGGAGTTGACGCCTCAAGAGGCCGGACAATGGGTATTCAAGACCTACTACATCATTGTTGTCCGGGACTTAGGAAAATTTAGTGGAGCAAATCCCGATGAAGCTCCCAACCACCTAAGTCAATTCCTCGACTTTTGCAACTCATTTGGTAAAACTGGAAATGTTGGTGAGAGGATACGCCTGCAGCTCTTCCCTCACTCACTGTCCGACGCTGCATCAAGATGGTATAGGAGCTTACCGTCAAAATCAATCCATACTTGGGCACAAATGGCTCAAAAATTTCTTGTCAAGTATTACCCCACAAGTAGAACGAGGCAATTAATTGGAGAGATTAATACCTTTTGCCAAGAGCCGGGAGAGACATTATACGATGCATGGGATAGATTCAAGGACATGTTGATGAATTGTTCCCACCACGGTTTGGACTACCAATCACTATGCCTATCATTTTTCAACGGTCTCGACGACTCGAATAGACTACTAGTGAACTCCTCAGCGGGAGGAAGCTTCATGATTAAGTCACCTCAAGAGGGAATGGAACTCCTAAAGGTGATGACAAGCAACACAAGGCAGTGGTCTAAACCAAAGGGGAGAGCACCAAGAGCAGCGGGTCTCTTACATGTTGAGCCTACCGACCACCTTTCCGCTCAACTATCTTCACTCACTAAGATGGTGGAGAAGCTAGCTATATCTCAAAAGGAAACAACAAAGTCTATAGCTTCTTCGTCATCACCCGCCCCATCTGCTTCTACTTCAATCCAAGAGGGGTGTGCAATTTGTGCGGGTCCTCACGAGACCCACTTTTGCGAAGGCAAAGTTTATGCCGATCCACATGAGGATGTAAACTTTATAGGCAACCGCCCCGGATACAACTACAACCGACAAAACGCCCCATGGAGGAACCATCCAAACTTCTCATGGAGAAGTAATGATCAAACCCAAGGGGGATCCAGCAATGCTTCCAACAATCCCAAGGGCTACCGGTCACAAGGGTCGTCTCAAATGTCCAACCCACAAATGGGTTACTGACCATAAGGAGCACCTCCGGGCTTTCAACAACAACACCAACCACATCAACAACCTCCTCCTCCGTCCACGGATGCCAATGCCGAGCTAAGAGAAATGATGAAAAATCTTGTCTCGGTTGTGCACACTAAAGCGGCTGATTTGGATGCTTTTAAAGCAAGTCAAGAAGCCACCAACAAAAGGGTTGAAGCTCAACTTGAAAGCATCTCCCAAAAACTTGCTCAAAGACAGCCGGGTGTTCTTCCAAGTCAAGCCAAGCCCAATTCAAGAGAGCAAGCAAAAGCGGTAACACTAAGGAGTGAGAGACTCCTTGATCCGTCATGCTCACAAGAGGACATGGAGTCCCAAGAAGATGAAGCTCAAGAAGAAGAGCAAGAGATTGTTGAGGAGCCACCATCTCCACCTAAGGAAGTTTCCAAGGAGAAAGAGTCTCCTGAACCTTCTACTTCTACTACTCTTGCAAAACATCTTCCCCCTCTTCCTTTTCCCAATAGACTCAAAAAGAAAAATTTGGATGAACAATTTGGGAAGTTTCTAAGCATTTTCAAGAAATTAACGATTAACATTCCTTTTTCTGATGCTTTGAAACAGATGCCGATTTATGCTAAGTTCATGAAGGACATCATAGCAAACAAGAGATTACTGGAGGAAGCGGAAACCGTTCACCTCACCGAAGAAGTTTCAGCGGTTCTACAAAGAAGTCTACCTCAAAAGCTTGGAGATCCCGGTTTGCCTATCGTTTCTTGCTATATTGGTGAAATTGACTGCGGTAGTGGGTTATGTGATTTAGGTGCTAGTATAAATCTCATGCCTCTCTCAACTTTTAATAAGCTTGGAATTGGTAAATGCACTCCCACCCCCATTCAATTGCAATTAACGGATAGATCTTTGGTTATCCCTAAAGGGAAGGTAGAGGACTTGGTAGTAACTGTTGGTACATTTGTTTTCCTAGCTGATTTCATTGTGATAGACATGGAAGAGGACTAGAGAGTGCCACTGATTTTGGGTAGACCTTTCATGAGAACTGCTAGGGCCCTTATAGATGTGGAGAAAGGCAAAATAATTCTGCGACTTCATGATGAAAAATTAGAATTTGACATGTCTAAAGTAGTGAAGAGACCCTCACAGGCTGGGGTTGTTTTTGCTATAGATGTCATAGATTCATTTGTGCAGGATCACTCTCTCTCTCTCTTGTTAAATCTGATGCCCTTGAATTAGCTCTGTTCAAGGCTTGTTTTGAACAGGAGTTTCATCCAGAAATGATTGAAATGGTGGCTGAGTTGAACAACAGATTTTCTGGCCATAGACCACGCTATCCGCCACCCGAACCATTGGAACGAGCTGCTCAGAAGCCGTTGCCCTCGGTTGAGAAGCCTCCCACTATAGAGATGAAACCTCTACCCTCTCATCTCAAATATGCTTATTTGACTGATCCGTGTGTTCTACCTGTTATTATTTCTTCTTCCTTGACAGGTGCACAAGAGGAAAGTCTGATGAGGGTGCTTCGAAACCATAAACGGGCTATCGGGTGGACTATAGCCGACATCAAGGGGATCAGCCCTCATTTCTGCACCCACCGGATATTCATGGAAGATGACTACAAGCCGTTGGTCCAACCTCGGAGAAGATTAAATCCCAATATGAAGGAGGTTGTCAAGAAGGAAGTTCTTAAACTTTTGGATGCGGGGATTATCTATGCCATCTCTGACAACAAGTGAGTAACCCCGTGCAAGTGGTCCCAAAGAAAGGAGGCGTTACCGTCGTCCCCAACGAAAAGGGTGAGCTGGTGTCGCAGAGGACTACCAATGGTTGGAGAGTCTGCATCGACTACCGGAAGCTGAACACCACCACCAGAAAAGACCACTTCCCTCTCCCATTCATTGATCAAATGCTCGAGAGGTTGGCGGGGCAAGACTATTACTGCTTTTTGGATGGATATTCGGGGTATCTCAAAATCCCCATAGCTCATGAGGATCAGGAGAAGATGACATTTACATGCCCGTATGGGACGATTGCCTACACCCGGATGCCTTTCGGGCTTTGCAACGCCCCGGTCACATTTCAGAGATGCATGATGGCGATCTTCTCCGACTTCCTAGAAAAAAGCATTGAGGTCTTTATGGACGACTTCTCTGTCTTCGGCACCTCCTTCGACACTTGCTTGGACAACCTCGAGGCTATCTTGATCCGGTGTGAGGAGACAAATCTTGTGCTCAATTGGGAGAAATGCCATTTTATGGTAAGAGAAGGAATTGTCTTGGGGCACAAGATCTCTTCAAAGGGTATTGAGGTAGACAAGGCTAAAATCGAAGTAATTGAAAAGCTACCTCCTCCAACATCAGTGAAAGACATTCGAAGCTTCTTGGGTCATGCCGGTTTCTACAGAAGGTTCATAAAAGACTTCTCCAAAATCTCAAAGCTTCTCTGCGACCTCTTGGCCAAGGATGTAAAATTTGAATTCACCGAGGAGTGCCTTAATGCCTTCAACACCCTCAAACAGTGCCTTATATCTGCGCCTATCGTGGTCTCCCCCGATTGGAGTGTACCGTTTGAGATCATGTGCGACGCCAGTGACTATGCGGTGGGGCGGTCCTTTGTCAGAAGAAGGAAAAGATATTGAGGAGTATCTACTACGCTAGTAGAACTCTCAATGATGCTCAAAAGAATTACGCCACCACCGAGAAGGAGCTGTTAGCTGTGGTTTTCGCCCTCGACAAATTCCGATCCTATCTCTTGGGCAGCAAGGTTGTGGTGCACACAGACCACTCAGCACTGAAGTACTTGTTCAACAAAGGTGATGCAAAGCCGAGACTTCTCCGATGGATTCTGCTCCTTCAAGAATTTGAGATAGAGATCCGGGACAAACCGGGTGTGCAAAACATAGTAGCTGATCATCTATCTCGAATGGAGGCCCTTGACGATGGTGTGCCAATCAACGAATTCTTCCCAGACGAGAGCATCTTCATGATTGTAGAGACCGGAGACCCTTGGTATGCGGACTTTGCAAATTATTTGGTAAGAGGGGTGGTCCCACCGGAGATGACTTATCAACAAAGAAAGAAATTCTTCTCCGACGTCAAGAGGTATTTCTGGGAGGACCCTTTTCTTTTCAAAGTTTGTGCTAATGGGGTGATTCGGAGATGTGTGCCCATGAGTGAAGCGCAGGAAATTTTGATTCACTGTCACTCGGGTGAAGCTGAAGGACACCACGGTCCGGCACGAACAGAGCCAAGATTCTTCAAGCCAGTTTTTTCTGGAAAACCTTTCATAAGGACTGCCACTCGTTCGTTGCCTCCTGTGACCAATGTCAGAGGCTCAGGAACACCTCACGCAAGCATGAGATGCCTCTCAACATAATGATAGAGGTCGAGCCGTTTGATTTGTGGGGTATCGATTTCATGGGCCCCTTCCCATCTTCTTGCTCCAACTTGTTTATTCTTGTGGCGGTCGACTATGTGACCAAGTGGGTTGAAGCAATTGCAACCCCAACTAATGATGCCAAAGTTGTGATCAAGTTTCTGAAGAAAAATATTTTCACCCGGTTCGGGGTACCGAGAGCCATATTAAGTGATGGCGGGTCTCATTTTTGTAACAAACAGTTTGAAGCGCTGATGAGTAAATATGGAGTGAGACACAAGGTTGCCCTTCCTTATCACCCTCAATGTAATGGCCAAGCTGAGGTCACCAATAGAGAGCTCAAATGGATCCTCCAAAAGACAGTCAACTCCTCAAGGAAAGATTGGTCAATGAAGCTCGATGATGCATTGTGGGCATATCGGACCGCCTACAAAACTCCAATCGGTATGTCCCCGTTCCGACTCGTCTATGGGAAGGCTTGTCACTTGCCGGTTGAATTAGCGCATAAGTCATATTGGGCGGTGAAGGCCCTCAACTATGATCTCAAGAGCGCCGATGACAAGAGACTGTTCCAATTGACCGAGTTAGAAGAGATTCGGGAGGAAGCCTACGAAAATAACCGCACCTACAAAGAAAAGGCCAAGAAATGGCATGATAAGATGATTATGAAGCGGGAGTTTCACGAAGGTGACCGGGTTCTCCTCTACAACTCGAGGTTGAAGTTATTCCCCAGGAAGTTAAAGTCTCATTGGGCTGGCCCTTTCACTGTCACAAGTGTCACCCCTTATGGAGCTTATGAGCTGAAGAATGTCAAGGGGGAGACTTTCATGGTCAACGGTTCCCGGCTAAAGTAGTATCATGGAGGAGACATCTAAAAAGTTGAAGCTCGGGCTCTTTACTTAAGAGACCCTCCAGGTTCCTTCTAACCTTCACTATGGTCTAGCTAAAGACCTTAAAAAGACGGGCAGCTTTCCGGGAGGCAACCTGGACTATTTGCGCTTTTACCTTGCATTATCTCCTCGTTTAAGTTATGTTAGTTAATTGCTTATTCTATGCTTTATTTATTGTTTGTTCTGGTTATTTTTGCATGTTGAATCTGTTTTTGATTGATGATAAGTGTTGTGGGCAAGAAAACAAACAATTTGGGGAGATTTGGACTCGACCGACCATAGGACTGAACTTGCAAGGTAGGTCGAGCCCAAAATTTCCTAATCGCCAACATTCTGACTTGGATCGACCTTGTGACCAGACTTGCAAGGTCGATCGATCCAATTTTTTGCAAACCAAAACATTCTGGAATAGACCGACCTTGCGACCGGACTTGCAAGGCGGTCGGGTCGAAAATTTTCGAAACAAAAACCTTCTGGAATCGACCGACCTTGCGACCGGATTTGCAAGGTCGGCCGGGTCAAAAATTTTGAAAAAAAAGGGCAAAACGATGCGTTTCGATTTTTCTTTCAATCTTCCCCTTTTCTTTCTTCGTTCCCCCCCGATTCTTCCCCGATACCCAACGTCATTCTCCTCTTTTCTGCGCACACCAACCCTCACCACCCTCTCCCTCTCTCATCGCCAGTCCTCTCCGTTACCCTCCTCTCCGACCACACACACCGCGCACGCCCTCCCTGCACTCGCGAGCGCCACCACCAAGATGCGCCACCAACCAGGCCACCCGCAGCGCCAGCACCACCACCCCAATCCCTAAATTCGCCAAATCGCCCCCAATCGGATTTTTAGTCCGATTTTCCCTAATTTGTGTCACATTTTTGCTCCCTATCATATAGAACACCTTCAGGTATGCTATTATAGCCCTTGCATGTCAATCTTTGAAATATCTGACACAGTTACAGTTTGGGGCTAATTACTTGCGAACCAAACGGGGCTCTATTCTGCATTTGTGCATTTTATAAAATTTGGTAATCTGGAGTGCTCATAGACATTGATTCTAGGGTTTGTGTGGAAAATTTGGATGAAATATTGGGAATTTGGTGGTTCTTAGCTTAATGTAGTGCTCTATGACTTAAATTGAATAATCTTTGTTTAGCATTCTACAATTCTGTCTGGAATTATGCTAATTGATTTGTGGATGTTGTTGGATGCCTAACTCCTAATTGCGCCTTCATTTGTTGCATTTTATGGTTACGGGTTATAGTTGCCTAAAGTGTAAAACCTGGATAAATTAGTAGTGTGCTTGGTGGGCTAGTTATCATTTTGATTGCAGTTGCTAGTGGTATGCTTGGCTAGTTGCATGGCAAACCTTTTTGGTTGCAATTGTGGAGGTTCTTAGAACCGGAGAAGGATAGAAAAACAGGGGGGGACTCTGGCAAAAAAATTTCAAACAAGCGTCGTTTCTTTTGCTCTTTAATGTGCTTCATGCTTAATGTTTTGCCACTTCCTTATTGTCATCCTAATTATTCTCTAATATTTCTTTGGTTGCTATTTTTCTTTTTTCTTTTTTGCGGTTCTTTTTCTTTCTTTGTTTTGCAGAACAATGGCACATCGACCACGCCGCGCTAGGAGAAACGCTGCTGCCCCGGACCAAGAGCCTGACTTTCCTAATGCCCTTATCGACGACATCTTCGTCAGCGAAGATGCCCGCAGCTGGTTCAACTCTCCCAAACGTAGGGATTGTTCAGGAGCGCACTGTGGATCCGGCGCTCGTGGGAGACCTACAGCTCCGGCCCTATCTTGAGGCCATCGGGTGGAGCTGCCTGCTCACCATGGGAGGACCATACTACCCTCGCCATATCAAAGAGTTTTACGCAAACGCTTCGGCCGATAGGAGGGCGAGAGAGATCACATCCTTCGTCAGTGGTGTGCCTGTTGTCATTCGGAGGATGGACGTCCACGCATTTTTCCACCTAGCACGGGACGACCTCCAGCACTCCAAATGCATCCACCAGGCCGACCTCAATGACCACCGGCGTCACTACCTCAACACCCTCCCGGTTCAGACGCGTCGTAAGAACCAGGAAGGGACCGACGTCAGGCTCACCATGACCCCGAAGATGGTGGATGATCCGGTGAGACGAATCATGCTTGCTCTAATCTGCCACAACCTTCTACCTAGAGATAGCAAGGTTCTCAACGCCACAGACTGCTACTTAATGGACTACATGGTGGCGCCAGACCCCGACAAACCCCTCTCCCTCTCCGATCTCATCATGGCCTACCTCTGCCACATCATTGAGAAGAAGGATACCCACCATTTAGGTTTTCCTCACTTTTTACAGAGGATGTTTGCTCGCTTCGGAGTCGAGCCTACAGCGGGTGAGGTGGAGAGCTTAACTATGGATCCTATCTCCGCCACCTCTCTGCGGAAGATGGGCTTTGTTCGCGATGACGACGGGTGGCACAAGGCTACCGCTGAGCCTAGGCAGAGTAGGGGTGCATCCTCCTCGTCTGGTCCCTCCACTTCCAGTGCTGCACCCAGCCCATTCCTCGCCCTGCCTCCTCCACTACCGACCGACGCTCTGACCCCGGAGCAGCTTTAGGCGTTCGAGAGACAGATGGCTGAGCACCGGCGCCTCATGATGGAGCACCAGCGCCAGATGGACGCCCAGATGCAGTACCTTCGCGAGTAGGCGGCACGTGGTGGTGCTCTTCCCCAGTAGCCATCTTATGATCCCGGGATGCCCTGCCATTGTTCTCTGCTTGTTTCATCTATCTTATAATTCTCTTTTAGACTGTTACACTTCGTTAAGATGTTTGTTACGTTTGTACCTTAAACTTCCTTTACTTTCGCATTGTCGTACTTACCTTCTGCGCTATGGTGTTTTACGCACCTTATTGAATACTCTGCTATGGGACTCATTTATGAGTCCCTTTTGGTTATCTAACTATGGCATTATTGCGAATTCTCCAGAATCCATGTTGCGCCTAGTTTCTTTTTGGCTTTGCATTGTAGATATATCAACTGAACTCGAGAACACCCCAAAGTGAGTTAGGAGAAATTCAAGAGAAACTCTTGTCAATTTTTCCTCGGATCTTCGACTCTTCCTGTCGGAGCTAGCGCTTACATGAATATGCACATTGGCAAGTGTGGGGGAACCCTGCCACCAACTCATCTTTATCAGGGGAATACTAGTTCTCTGACCTTTTCCAATTTATACAATGCAACACACTTTTGCTTACTCCATGCCTAGTGCTTCGAAAAGGTCTTCTGTTTGTTTTTCCATGAGCTTTTCTTTGAACAATGAGGACATTGTCCCATTAAAGTGTGGGGGGAACGACCTTTTCTTTTTGATGCACTGCTCAATTTTCTCATATATATCTATAGCTTCCATGTAGGAGTTATGTTTATAGTAAGCAAGTTTTTCCTTGAATTCTTGGAATTTTCCACCGAACTTTTTTTTTCAAAGGTTCTCTCTTGAGGAGCACTTATGTGCGGTGCAATCATAAATCCATTTCTTGGTGAATTTTTATTGCTTAGGGGTTCTTTATACCTTCTCATCTAGGGATTGCTAAGGGGTGCTTCCTTGAAAAAAAAAATGTCAAAAAGGAACTTGACAACACCATAGGTAACCAACAAATGAGAGTTAAGTGTTCATTGAAGTAAGGAAAAATGCCAAATTATCTCTCCTCATCTCTTGTTGCAAAAGTGAATCAAATGCAAATCTCTATTTTTTCTTTTGTTTTTCCTCAATGCCCATTCTTGAGAGAAGTTGGCCATGGTAAAAGTTCTCCAAGTTCCATAATCTGTAAGAACTCTGAAGCACTCTAGATCATACCCCGAAACTCTATATCTTCATTTGCCCTAAGCACACCCATGTCACCATGAGAAGGTTGGTTGCACTCCTCTTGAGGTTTTTCATAAATTTTGCTCACTTGAATTCAAGAACTCATCTAAACACTTGCTTGCTTTAAATGTTCCTTCTTTTCGTAGGTCCTTAGCTAATTTTGCTTGAGGACAAGCAAATAGATAAGTGTGGGGGAGTTGATAAGTGGTGAAATAGTGCTTTCTCAAGGTCTTTATTCATCGTCATTTTATTCGGCGCATGACTTATTTCACCACTTTATGGAGTATTTTTGTGTTTATTAGTGATCTTATACTTTGACTTATTCAAATAGGTAAATACTCATATGAGTACACTTTTGAGAGCTAAATTTGAGGATGCATCAATGTTCGAGCACTTCGGGGGGGATACCAAGCCAACGGGAAGTATCGGGAGAATTCCGGCACAAAAGAAGAGCTTTCTGGTCCCGACCGACCTTGGGACCGACCTTGGCAAGGTCGGTCCAACCCTGTCCAAGGCTTTCTAAACTCACTGGAATCGACCGACCTTGGGACCGACCTTGTCCAAGGTCGGTCAAGCTTAAAATCCCGTCACGTGCCTTGCTCTGAGTGAGTCCGACCGACCCCGAGACCGACCTTGCAAGGTCGGTCGGACGAAATTTTTACCAGAATCTGCTTCTAAAAGGCTACATTTTGGGGCTTCCTTCCTCATTATCCAATACACACGACTCCAACCTAAAAGAGAGAGAGTGGCGAAAAGAAGAGGAGAAAAAGAGAAGAAAGGAGGAAGAAGAAAGTGAAGATTTCTACCTCTATTGAAGCTTGGAAGCTCCTCTAATGGCTATTTCTCCCTTATCCTTCCTCTTTCCTTTAACTATGGTTGAGTAGTTCCATTTGTATCCTAGGATGAGGGTTTGAACCCATTTTGCTCATTGAATGATAGAAACCTAACTCATTTATTACTCTTGTTTTATTACCTTCAATATCAATTAGTGCTCTAAATTGATCTCTTATTGCATTTATGGTGGTTTCATTCAATATTTGAGCTTGAGTTTGGAACTAGACCAACAAGGGGGTAAACCCTAACTTTTGCTTTCTTGATTTTGGGAGTGAATGCTTAGGGCTATTGATTAAGAGTGCTTGCTTAATGCTATTTAATGACTTGAACCTCCTTTAATTAAGGGGTTTGATTATTTAGGTAAGAATTGGATTTCCCATGATTTGGGGATTCATGAGTTACACTCTAATAGGCATTGAGATGATGAGTTATGGTTGTGAAGTTCTTTAAGTGAATTAGGTGATTCCCACTATCCTAGGGTACTCTCCTCATCCATTCCATACACAAACATTTTACTGTTTTATTGCATTTCAATTGATAAACAACCAAGCTTGCCTCCGGCTAAACCCCCCCTTTACTGTTTATTCGCACTTAACTAATATACCGAAGCTTGGGATTTAGAAACCAATTTCCTTGTGGATACGACACTTGTTTTATTGCAATGAATTGGGTGCACTTGCCCATTTTAGCTAGGTTTAATTATATGTTTGTAATTTTGCCAACAACCACCTTCAGTGATTTATCAGAGCTTACCACAATTAACCTTGGCACATCCGCCATTAGAAAATATATCTACAACAGGATACAAAAACACAAAGCTCGACAAGAGAAATGGTCGTTCTATGGTGCAAACCCTATTGATCGATCTAGTTGGAAACAAGTACTACTATGGTTACACGAGGGAACAAAGTAAGATAAATTTTGTTATATATGAACTAGGATTGGTGGAAACAAGTCCGTAAGGTGATGTTCACTGAAATGAAGCATACAAAGTCAGTAAAATATTCCTATCAGAACATGTTCAGCCAGATGAGATACAACGAGATGCTGAGGGAGATACATTTCGTTGGAGATGGTCCATCACCTCTGAGTAAATGGATGAGCACTGAAATGGAGACCGTGATCGCGTACACTTCTATAGTAGTGTTCTACTATGCTCTATATGAGAATGTCGGAAGTAGTACGTAACTCCCTGTCAAAGATCACAATAACCATGGTTGTCCAAGAGGAAAGATCCACATTGGAGTGTGCAGAAATGGCTATTTTGCTAGGTTTTGTATGGTTAAAGATTCTCTACTACCCCCTGTCTACCCACAATGGTTTCATTACAGAAATCCAAACACGTTTGGAACTTGGATTTATCTATTACAATCTATGTTAGATAGGTGGGCCACAGAACTGCTATAATAATTTTGACTCAAATGTCATCTTGTTGTAAACAAAGATGTTCCAAAAATGACTTTTAAAATGAGATGTTGATTATCATTTTTTCAAGAAAAAAGTCACCCCAACTCATTCCAACACACTCCATATAGTTTAGTGAAAAAATTGTAATGTAGTTAGTAAAAATCACTATTAATCAACTATAATCTTCTATATTTAAATAACTATATAATATCTTTTAATGAAAAAAAAGTTACACCAGTAATGTGATTTAAAATATTAAATTGTACTAGTTTCCATTTTATTTATTTTGAAAAGATTCGCGAAATAAGAGAAATATAAATCGGGATCACAACCATTCATGGCCTCCTCTGATCAGACTCGTTCAACGGAAACGAACACCGCAAACGGAAACCACAATCCAAAAACCAGAGAGAGTGTGGGGTGAGAGAGCAGGGATGGCGATAACCAACACACAATCCGTAAACTTCGCCGCTTTTCCCACGTGTATGTTCCTCCTTCTCTTCCTCCCTTTATTTCAGCTTCCTGTTCTTCCTCCAAGCTCCGGTTTATCACCTTGCTCCCTCCTTCGCGCCTTCTCATCTCTGGTTTATCCCTCTCCGTCCACCCAGACAGTTCTGTTTGATTCCGGATCTTGTACCAGAGACATTGACGTTTCTGTTACCGAATGCGCATTGCGCATTAATCTTGTCATTAATCGCTCAATCCAAAACCTTCACCATCTATCTCAAGGGGGAGGGAAGAGTTTAATCATACATAATATAGGTAGAAGCATCGCCGCGCTATGGCGGGGCATGAAGGCATCGGCGGCGCCGGAGTAGGGCCACCGCCGTCACTGGCCAGACGGCCGTCACGTAACACCGCGTACACCGGATTTTCCACCGAGGTGTTTGATCATGAGGTTGTCCCTTCCTCGCTCGTGTCCATCGTCCCCATTCTTCGAGTCGCCAGCGAGATCGAGAATGAGCGTCCTCGTGTGGCGTATCTATGTACGTGAGCTGAGATCAATCCCAAATTTGAAACAAAGTTATATCTTTTTTTTTTTTTTTTGTCTTTGCTAGCTTGTTTTGATATCTTACTCGTGGATGATCGCCATTTTCCGATTGTAGGTCGGTTTCTATGCCTTTGAGAAGTCTCATAGAGTGGATCCCAGCTCCACTGGTCGTGGAGTTTAGTTTAAGACAGGGCTCATGCAGAGATTGGAGCGGGTGGGTATTCATAATGTCCAAGTTTATTTAAATATTCCCTTGCTCCTATATATCCTTATTTAAGTTTACAGTACACGTTAAACCGCCGGCATTATTTAATTAATTGTCTAACTAGAGACTGGTTAATTATGCTTACCAACTCGTAGTTTAAAAGAAAGAATAAACTCATGTCAGCTGAATTATATCGTTGATAGCGATCTTGCTCATTATGCACGCCTCTCTTTCTTTTGTGCTATGACTTATGCATTGTGGCTGCATGCTAGGAATCAGCGATGAACAGTGTTGAAATGGATGCATGTTGAATAGTATTTAATATATGCATCCTAACTCCAACATGACATATCTGAAAAATCAGCTCCTGTTTGACCCGTTTTAGCAATATCTAGCCAAGCACCTTTCCTAGACTATGGCTTGATTACCCTTTCTATGAACTTCACACATAAATTGATTTTAACATCACTGAACCATCACTATCATATACTCCTCCTATTCAAAATATTAGTCGTTTTAGGGTTGAGAATTATAATCTAAGTATAGTTCGTTTAAGACTTTTTTTATCTATTTTTCTACTTTTTCCCTTTATATTTTTTAATTATTATTTTAATTTCACTGTACTTATTGTTTTCCCAATAAAGTATACTTACTTTTTTTTCTCATACCAAAGTAAGGGTACACTGGTTATTCTATACTCTTTCTTAAAAAAAAAATCTAGAACGATTTGTATTTTGAAGGAGTATTTGTTTTCATAATAGAAACAAAGCTGATTATTGTAACTGTTTATAAAATCTCAGTTCCATGGAAAGCTATATTGATGAAATAATTGATTGAATCAGGACAATGCTTCCAGTCTTGCTAAACGTGTGAAGAAGACAGATGCTCGAGAAATTGAGAGCTTCTATCAGCATTACTATGAGCAGTACATTAGAGCATTGGACCAAGGCGAGCAGGCTGATAGAGCCCAGCTTGGGAAAGCATATCAAACTGCTGGAGTGCTTTTTGAAGTCCTCTGTGCTGTTAATAAAAGTGAGAAAGTGGAAGAAGTTGCTCCTGAGGTTAGTGGGCTGATTCATACCTCATCTTTCTGTTCTTATTCAACCATTAGATTAATTTGGTAAATGTTACAAATTCAGTTCATATCTTGTGCTCTGAATCATAGTGTGTTTGCCTGGTGTTGGGTAAAATTGTAAAGAATAGGCACAACTACATATGAAGTTCACATGTTATGTAATTTACAGATCATTGCTGCCGCAAAAGATGTCGAAGAAAAGCAGAACATCTATGCACCTTATAACATTCTCCCTCTGGATTCTGCTGGGGCAGGACAAACCATTATGCAGTTTGAAGAGGTACTATCAGTTAGCCCCTAGGCAAAGACTATAGCTTTCTTCAACTATCGGGAGATAGTGGAACTGCTGAAAGAATCTCTATTTATATAAGTTCACGTTCTCTTCTTACAACAGGTTAAGGCAGCAGTTTCTGCATTACTTGATACTCGTGGTTTAACTTGGCCTTCAGCATTCGAGCGACAGGAACAAAAAACAAATGAGTTGGATCTATTAGATTGGCTCAGGGCCATGTTTGGTTTTCAGGCATGTATTTCTGTAACTTTTTGTAGTTAGAGTTGCTATCCTTCCCATGCAATTGAGAGAAGTTGGGTGACACAGCTGTTGGGGGTCTTTGTTTTTTCCTATCTGTAATTCTGCAGAGAGATAATGTCAGAAACACGAGAGAACACTTGATCATGCTACTTTTTAATGTTCATATTAGGCTTCAACCAAAGCCTGAACCCTTAAACAAGGTATGGTATCTCACCATTTTCTTAATTTGGCTGCCTCTTTAATATACGCCAAAATGAAATTAGTATTCTTGAGGGTTTGCAAAGTGGTGTGTAATTGACCATACTCTTCAACGATTGCAGCTTGATGACCGCGCAGTTGATGCCGTCATGGGTAAACTTTTTAAAAATTATAAAACATGGTGTAAATATCTGGGAAGAAAACACAGCTTAAGGTGAAGTCTTGTCATTTTTCACAGCTAATATGTGATACCTTTTATTGTGTGATTTTTTTATTACTTCCCCTTTTGCACTTATGCTCCAACATTTTGCTAAGTAAGTTGATCCTACTATATCCCATCAAGGCTTCCTCAAGCGCAACATGAAATTCAACAGAGGAAGATTCTATACATGGGTCTATATCTCCTCATATGGGGTGAAGCATCTAATGTTCGGTTCATGCCCGAATGCTTGTGTTATATTTTTCATAACGTAAGCCTCTTTGTTTTATTTCATGGAAAGTGCCTTTTTTCAGTTCTAATTGCTTCAGAGGATTGGTTGATATAACTGTACCCATATTTATGGAATTTTGTGTGCTTAGATGGCGTATGAACTTCATGGTCTGTTGGCTGGAAATGTCAGCATTGTAACTGGTGAAAATATTAAGCCTTCCTATGGAGGGGGTGACGAGTCTTTCTTGAATAAGGTTATAACACCAATTTATCGCGTCATTGAAAAGGTCAGTTCTGCTGAATCACGCTAACTGTTTTAAAAATAAGTCAACAATGTTTTGGGACATCATAACTGGGCATTGTGCTGTGGCAGGAAGCGAAGAAGAGCAAAAATGGCAAAGCTCCTCACTCTGCTTGGTGCAACTATGACGACTTGAATGAGTACTTTTGGTAAGTTAGTATTCATATGGTATGATCTCCTTCTGCTTTTTGCTGGAGAATTCTAACTTGCCTTGTCTATCTAATTGCCATCCAGGTCATCTGATTGCTTTTCTCTAGGTTGGCCTATGCGTGATGATGGGGATTTCTTCAAATCAACTCGTGACTCTGGAAAAGTAACGTCTCCTCATATTAGAGATACAAAACCTAGCACTTATTGCTATCCTGTCTACTCACCTGAAGTTGTCTTCTTTTCAGGGGAAGAAAGCAGCCGAGAAGCAAAGCACAGGAAAATCCTATTTTATTGAAACTAGAACATTTTGGCACCTATTTAGAAGTTTCGATCGTCTGTGGACATTTTATATTCTAGCCCTTCAGGTACTGTTTGCTATTAGCCTAGGTACTCCAAATAGATGCTTGTGACATTATTGCTTTGAATCTGATCTAAATGATAAAACTGGCACATTGGATTGCAGGCAATGATGATCATTGCATGGTATGCAGACTCGTTACTGGATATTTTTCCACAGATGTCTTATATCCTGCCTCCAGTATCTTTATTACAGCAGCCTTTCTCCGCCTGCTTCAGAGTATGTTAACCGATCATTTGCATTCAAGAGTTATTTCACCTAAAAAGTTATCTAGTAATTATAAATTGACTATTAACCGTGAGCTATAGAGTAAATATATAGTGGCTAGAGCTTAACCAGAATTTATGGGCTCAATCACTTAGAAAATACTAAGCGTTGCAGTCGACATGTCTGAAAACACTTAGTGAATTGTACTGACTGCTCTATGTAGAAAGGATTGGACCATTTTTGTTTTACCAGCTAATGTTGTCACTTGTCATTCACGCAGCCAACAAATGTTAATCTTTTTTGCATCTGAAATTTGGATACTTTGCAATATATGTCAAACTAGCCTTTATTGTTTAAATAACTAGTTGAGATCAGGACCTAATTCCAGAATATGTAAGTATACATTTTTAGTTTGAGAAACATTTGGACTAATGCTCACTGTACATGATACTTGTTGAATATAAATCCAAACACTGAAGTTCCATTCCCTTCAGAAATTTATTGTTTTTCCTCACTAATATTGTAACTGAACCCATCAATGCCTATGATGTCCTGGTCATTAGGGAAGGTACACATTTGCTCTCGTACTTGTTCAAGTCTTAGCATTGAAGAATGTAGCATGTCCTAAAAGTTAATAATATGTGCAGACTGTTGTTCCTTGCTGCTTTGAATGTAGACCTCAAACAAACATGACCTCAATAGTGCTTTTACTCTTGTGTTTTAGGTATCTTGGACTTTGTCATTAATTTTCCTGGACATCGCCGATCAGTATTCACTGATGTACTCAGGAATATCTTGAAAATAATCGTCAGTCTTGCATGGGTGGTTGTTCTTCCTGTCTTTTACGTGCAATCCTTCGACTTTGCACCTGCTCAACTCAAACAAGTCCTATCATTCTTTCCTCAATTGGAAGGTGTACCTGCTTTATATATTATGGTGGTCGCTCTATATTTGCTGCCAAACGCTCTGGCTGCAGGATTTTTCCTTTTCCCAATGCTTCGACGTTGGATTGAAAACTCAGATTGGCTCATCATAAGATTTCTTATGTGGTGGTCTCAGGTACCGAGTTTTTTTCCTATTTAGTTATCACTGTTATCCGTATAAAATCACAAAGTTACACACGTAAATGCTATTCTTTTATCATATTATGATGACGTCTTTGCAAATAAAGACAAAATGCTCAAAGAAATCGTGTATAGAATGCCGAATATGGACGAGATGGGGATAGGAGGGGATGAGAATATAATTTGAAACTGGTACAATAAAGAAATTATTTGGTTCCTATTGTTGAACTCAAAACTATAATTGATCTATCACTCCTAATTTGATTGTAACCTATAAACAAAATTCTTCAGCTTAAAATCCATTCCTCTTATGTGCATTCTAGCACATTCTTCAGTGAAGCAGATTGGATTTCTCTGACATGACTGAAGTTTTTCACTTAGATAGTCCTTTTGTTTGTGTCCCTTAGAAATCGAATAGTTGCTTGTAAAGATATTGCCTCTAGCTTATGAAAACACGGGGCTCCCCTCTAAGCATACCTGCTTCTACAAGTGTAGTACTGTTCTGTTTTCATTCTCAAGTCATTATCTCTCTGGTTCAGCATAGCTGCTTCTCAGCTTTTACATAGGCCTTCCATGGCTGTGAACATAGATATGTCTTCAGATCTTTGTTATAAATTTACCATTTTTGTGAAGGAGAACACAAGCTATTAAAAACCTTTGCCAACTAACAAGGACTAATTTCTTTCATATGAAATATATCGATGCCATTTATTGCAACTTTCTAGTGTGCTCTTTCTGATCTTGAGGTTTCTTCCTCTTGCTTGCTGTATATATTTCTATACGATACAAATCTAATTGGCTATATGCTTTGCAGCCAAGAATCTATGTTGGAAGGGGTATGCATGAAAGTCAACTTTCTCTTATAAAGTGAGTTTAAGATTGTCACATATTATATGCAGAAAGTAAAGTACTTATCTCTATGTTTTCAGTAACATATTTTTGACTTCTTTTCCAGGTATACTTTATTTTGGGTTCTACTTCTGTGTTCCAAGCTCGCTTTCAGCTTCTTTGTCCAGGTATATTCTAGCAATTTATTGCAGTGAATGTGTCATCTACTCATATTGCTTATGGTGCATGCACACCTGCATGTGTCTTTTGCGCCTTTAAATGAGCCCTAATGTGTTTCATCCCCCCCTCCCCCTCTTTGATCCATTGCCAGATAAGACCTTTGGTGCAGCCAACAAAAGATATAATGGAAATTGATCATATCAAATATACCTGGCATGAGATCTTCCCTGGAGGTATTGGTCTCTACTGGTCTGTGTAAATCTTATCTCTTACACCGGTATTGTGGCATCATCCTAACATCTGTTTTTCCTTCACAGCCAAGTATAACATTGGTGCTTTGGCCTCACTTTGGGCTCCTGTTATCATGGTTTGTCTTGCCACTCTTGCATTGGCAAATCACTTTAGCCGAAATTTTAATTTGATTCCTTGATGAAAAGTATTCTTTGCTATGTTATCAAATCTCTATGCAGGTGTATTTCATGGATACTCAAATTTGGTATGCTGTATACTCCACAGTTTATGGTGGTTTCACTGGAGCATTTGATCGTTTAGGAGAGGTAATTATTTGTTGGCTTCTAATTCCCTGTAAGAAATTTACCCTTACTGTGGGCTGGGCTCCATGCAGTTCAGTTTCACTTTTGCACTACTAGCTTAAGTTTGTCAACATTTATTTATGCTTTCTAAGCAAGAGCAGAAAATAAATCATGATTTCTTCTATAACAACAGATAAGAACTCTTGGAATGCTGCGGTCAAGATTTCAGTCCCTACCTGGTGCGTTCAATGCCTGTCTGGTGCCTTCTGAAAACACCAAAAAACAAGGATTTTCGTTCTCGAAGCGGTTTGCTGAGGTGGTCTCATTACCTGGAGTGGTATACATTAATGTCAGTATCTTTTTCATGTGGATTCATGATTTCTGTTCTGTCATGCTTTAGGTTACCAACAAAAGATGTGAAGCAGCTAAATTTGCTCAGCTGTGGAATGAAATTATGTGCAGCTTCCGGGAAGAGGATATTATCAGCAATTGGTAACTAAACACCCAAATGGAGTTGTGAAAGCACTAGGTCTGTTACATTGAGTTATTAAAATTTGCATTGTACATTACAGGGAGATGGATCTGTTACTAGTTCCATATGCTTCTGCTCTTGGTTTGAAGATTATTCAGTGGCCTCCTTTCTTGCTCGCTAGCAAGGTTAGTTTTTCTGAATCAATATAAAAATTTATGTCGATCAAGTTTTTATTAGACTCTTCCTACAATTGCAACTTTTGATTCACTCTTGCAGATTCCAATAGCGGTAGATATGGCTGTTCAGTTTCAAAAAAGGGAATCTGACCTGTGGAAACGCATATGCAGTGATGAGTACATGAAGTGTGCTGTGATTGAATGCTACGAATCATTGAAGCAAGTCTTGCACCTTTTGGTTGCGGGAGAAACAGAAAAGAGGTTTGCTTGCTGTTGATTCTCAGGACTTAGACAACTTTGTTGACTCCGACCAGCTGCCTCTTTATTGTGTTTGTGGCTTGAGAGATAACTATATATTGTGCTAAAACAAGTTTATTCTTGCGGATATTATATTATACATACTTTGCCATTGGGGTCCTTGTAAAATCCTTACGGTTCAAGATAGTAAAGTAAAGGGAGAAAAAAAAGACTCGGATGATCAACAATGCATTACTGCGAAAATATCTGTTCCATCCTGGTTTGATTTTCGGATCACTGTTTTACTTGACATGAAATTTGCTTATTGCAAGATTTCAACACCAACAATGCGCTTTAGCCTGACACCAGAAACAATGCAGTTATATCACATTCAGTTTGTTTCTGTTGGAAACATTCTTCAATCTATACAGATTGATTCACTTAGAATATTGATCTAGATACTCATCTGACTGGTATGCATGCAGGATGATTTCCCACATAATAAAAGAAGTTGAGAACAGCATGTCCAAGAATACACTTTTTGCAAACTTCAAAATGAGTGCACTGCCTAATCTCTGTGGAAAATTTGTGGAGCTTGTAGGAATACTGGTCAGTAAATGTCATTAACAGTATAATTGTTTTGTTTGTAAACTCCTCCCATCTCTTGCTATCAGAACTTATTGGTCTATATATAATGTTCTTTCTTTCATTGTAAAGAAAGACGCACATTCTTCGAAGCGAACTCAAGCTATGTTGTTACTTCAAGATATGATTGAAGTTGTTACTCGAGATATGATGGTGAATGAGAATCGGTTAGTCAATCAGCTGTCTGATACAATAGTACTTGTTTACCGTCATTAATTATTGTCTCTGATGGCAAGCAAATCCTGACACTGTACCGTTCCAAAAAACACTTCAGTGAACTAGCTGAACTTGGTAGCAGCAGCAGCCAACTCTTTACCTCTATTATGTACCCTCCTGAGGTTACACCCCACTGGGAAGAGCAGGTATCATACAAACATACGCTAACTGCTGTATAGTTTTTTTCTTGTTAGTTAATTTTCTGGAACTAATAAGTTAACCTTTTCATTTGTCCAGATAAAACGTCTCCATATACTGCTGACAGTGAAGGAATCAGCTAATGAAGTACCCACAAACCTTGAGGCTCGAAGAAGAATTTCATTTTTGCAAACTCTTTGTTTATGGAAATGCCTCGAGCTCCTAGAGTCCGTAAGATGCTTTCATTCAGTGTCTTTACTCCATACTATAGTGAGGAGACTGTCTATTCCAGAAGCGATCTGGAGATGGAGAATGAAGATGGTGTTTCGATTATCTTCTACTTGCAAAAAATCTTTCCAGGTTTGATTGATTTTTCATTCGCTAGAAATCAACTTTTTTGAAGCACTAAGCTGTTGATGATCAGCAGCATTAAGCAATGTCATGGACTTGGAATGTCTTATACTGGACTATCCCCTTGTCAGATGAGTGGAACAACTTCCTGCAGAGGATCAACTGCAAAAAGGAGAGTGAGGTTTGGGAGAGTGAAGAAAATATTTTACATCTTCGGCATTGGGTTTCACTTAGAGGGCAGACTCTCTGCCGTACAGGTGCTGGTTACTTGCCCGTTCTCATTTCCAGAAGCACTTAAAAGAGAATAAATAGATAAAGCTCAAATGAACAAAAGTTTATTTATATTGCAGTTAGAGGAATGATGTACTATCGAAGGGCCTTGAAACTTCAGGCCTTTCTTGACATCGCCAATGAGAATGGTAATGGTTATATTTTTACTTGTATGTATATCATATATGGTACTGTTGGTAATATGTAGTTAATCAATTTATGTAAAAGAAGGGAACAGTTAATTAATTATTCTACAAATCATTCTGCGTTTCTGGAAAATATGAAATGAAAACAGAAATCCTAGACGGGTATAAAGCAGTGTATGATCTGGGAGATGAGGAGAAGAAGAGCAAGAGATCAATCTATGCGCAGATAGATGCTATGGCTGATATGAAGTTCACCTACGTTGCTACTTGCCAAAACTATGGTAACCAGAAACGAGCTGGTGACCGACGCGCAACTGACATTCTGAACTTGATGGTTAAAAACCCATCTCTCCGTGTAGCATATATTGATGAAGTAGAAGAAAGAGATGGCGGAAAAGTACAAAAGGTGTATTATTCCGTATTGGTCAAAGGTGTTGACAATATTGACCAGGTCAGTGAAGTGAATCATTTACTACATCATTCAGTATCACACGGTGAAACATTAATGTTATGTTTGGTCGTCTATCAGGAAATCTATCGGATAAAGTTGCCCGGTGCTGCTAAGATAGGAGAAGGGAAGCCAGAAAATCAGAATCATGCTATTGTTTTCACACGAGGAGAAGCACTTCAGGCCATTGACATGAACCAGGATAACTACTGGAAGAAGCATTAAAAATGCGTAATCTATTGGAAGAGTTTCATGAAGATCATGGCGTCCGGCCACCAACAATTTTAGGTGTTCGTGAACATATATTCACGGGGAGGTAGGTAAATTGGTATACTTAATTACGTACGTTGAAACTTGACCGTAATTTCTTTCTGATGAACTGAATTAATCATTCTTACTACTTGGGTCGATGGTCTGGTGGTGCAGTGTTTCTTCTTTGGCTTGGTTTATGTCAAATCAAGAGACAAGTTTTGTCACCATTGGACAGAGAGTACTAGCGAGGCCCTTAAAGATACGTTTCCACTATGGTCATCCTGATGTGTTCGATAGGATCTTCCACATTACTCGTGGTGGCATGAGCAAAGCTTCTCGTGTGGTCAACTTGAGTGAAGACATTTTCGCTGGGTTTAACTCGACATTGAGGCGTGGAAACGTGACTCACCATGAGTATATACAAGTAGGGAAAGGAAGAGATGTTGGTCTCAATCAAATCTCACTTTTTGAAGCCAAAGTCGCCTGTGGTAACGGGGAACAAACCCTCAGCAGGGATTTATACAGGCTGGGCCACCGTTTTGACTTCTTCCGCATGCTCTCATGTTACTACACAACAATCGGGTTTTACGTCAGCTCCATGATGGTAGTGCTAACAGTCTACTTTTTCCTGTATGGCAAACTTTACCTGTCCTTGAGCGGTGTGGAGGAAACAATTGTCAAGTACGCCAAAGCCACAAAGAATGATCCAATGAAATCCGCCATGGCTTCCCAATCCGTAGTCCAACTGGGACTTCTCACAGCTTTACCCATGGTGATGGAGATTGGTCTTGAAAGAGGATTCAGGACAGCACTCAGCGATATCATCATCATGCAGCTTCAACTTGCTTCAGTGTTCTTCACTTTCTCTCTAGGAACTAGAACCCACTACTATGGTCGAACGGTGTTGCACGGTGGAGCTAAGTACAGAGCCACTGGCCGTGGGTTTGTCGTCAGGCACGAGAAATTTGCAGAGAACTACAGGATGTATTCAAGAAGCCATTTTACAAAGGGGCTGGAGCTTATGATTTTGCTCCTGGTGTACATGATATATGGGTCAACTGCTGTCGCCTCGGTTTCGTACGGGGTTTTGACTGCCTCCATGTGGTTCCTTGTTCTTTCTTGGTTGTTCGCTCCTTTTCTGTTCAATCCCTCGGGATTTGAGTGGCAGAAGATAGTGGAGGATTGGGAAGACTGGGCTAAGTGGATTAGTAACCGTGGTGGGATTGGTGTTCCTGCGACTAAGAGTTGGGAATCTTGGTGGGATGAAGAGCAAGAGCATTTGCAGTATACTGGGTTTTCGGGGCGTCTGGCTGAGGTTATCCTGTCTCTCAGGTTCTTCTTGTATCAGTATGGGGTTGTTTACCATTTGCATGTGGCTAATAACAACAGAAGCATCTTGGTACGTAAGCAAGCTTTTCTATTTCTATCTAATAACCTTTGTTACTAATTACTACTCCCTCCGTCCCACCTTGACCGTCCTATTTACTATTTGGACATGTCGTTTGACTTCAATTTTTAACATATAAGATAAATTAATTTTGAAAATTTAAGTTTTACATATGATTCCTTACATGATAAACTATATAATACAAAATTTAGTTTTATAAAATTATTTTACCTCATATGTTTAATATTGAGGTGGAAAAACGTGCCAAAAAGCAAACAAGACACTTATGACGGGACAGAGGTAGTACTACATTGCTACGGTAACATTGTTGTGCTGCTGATATACTCAAATATTTAATATTCCTTCCAGGTGTATGGTCTGTCCTGGCTGGTTATTCTTGCTGTGGTGATCATTTTGAAGATTGTTTCAATGGGGAGAAAGAAGTTCAGTGCTGACTTTCAGCTAATGTTTAGACTCCTTAAGCTTCTCCTCTTCATATCTCTAGTGGTCACACTAGTCCTCTTCTTCATATTCCTAAATCTCACGGTTGGAGATATATTTGCCAGTCTCTTGGCCTTCTTGCCCACCGGATGGGCTCTTTTGTTGATTTCACAAGCATGCAAACCGGTGGTGAAAGGCATGGGAATGTGGGCGTCAGTGAAGGCAATGGCAAGAGGCTACGAATACATAATGGGTTTGTTATTATTCGCACCAATTGCAATTCTAGCATGGTTTCCCTTCGTCTCTGAGTTCCAGACTAGACTTCTCTTCAACCAAGCTTTCAGCAGAGGACTTCAGATCCAACGTATTCTTGCTGGTGGTAAGAAGGACAAGTAGATTTACCAGAAGTCAATTTCGTAATGTTCGTTGTTTTTTAGTTTGCTTTTTTCGTGTGCGGAGACTTTCAATTGATTTTCTAGCTTAAGGGCTAGACATGCAGAAACTGTAAGATGGCTCCGAGTTTGCACAACTCGTAGTCCAGTCTTCTGAGAAACTAGGAATTAATTGATCACGTAGAGACAGGGTATCTATTATGATTGTCAAACTCATCATTCATTTATTTACTTATTATTTATTTTTTGATTGATTGTATTGTAACTTTGACCGCATAGACGAGTAAAACCACAGTTTGTTTAATACATACTCTGCGTTGGATTGTGTGTATCATGGAATTGTGTACTACGCAATAACTTTATCTTAAGTAGTTATACAAGGATCTTCGTGCCAGAATACCAAAAAATCTTTGGTTATTATGCCCAGATGAACCAATTTGATACTCAAGAAACTGCTTCACATTTGTATGATAAATCAAAGATCATGGTATCCTTGTAATCATGTAAATGATTGTTTATCAAGGGTGAGATATTGATATACAATCTAAAAGGTTAAAAGCAAATACATGCGTTAATCTAGCCACTCGATGGGGCCTAAGTGCAAAACTTTGAAAGCCTATGAAGACTTAAACCTTTAATAACGACAGATTTGTAGTGAACTTACTTCTAAAGTCTTTGATGATTCTTGCATGTTCATTGGATGATTTATTCTTCATTTAACTTTAGTTTAATTGATGCATTAACTTAATGATCACATGAGTATTAAAAAGCGTAATTATGCATGTCTGTTTGGATAATCATTGAACTCTGAGTACTATGTTCACACTCCAATAGTTTTGAAGCATAATTGTGAGATTAAACTCTCAACATGCTACTAATTCACATTACCCATGATTTGAGTTATGGCAATGAATTTCCTAGTAAATAGTTTTGGGTAAAAGCTAAAAAATTACCACATTCAAACTTTCGGTCAAATGACATGTTTCATTCATGAGAGCTATTCCACTTGTTTGTTTTTCTTATTCCACCTATTCTCTATTGTAAAATGTGATTGTTCTATCATTTATATAAAACTTGTAAATTGATCAGACAAAATATTAATTTTTATTATGTTTACAAAAAGTATATATAGAGTGATATTTTACAAAAGAATACATCAAACAAATAGGATATACCTAACAACTTATAGACGTTAAGGAGAGAATGTATCTAACAACTTAACAACTTAACAACTAAACATATATTAAGGAGATAATATATCTAACAACTTAACAATTAAAATATTACAATTAAGCCCCTCCAAGCTTAGAGAGGTGGATGATTGTAGAGACGACGTCACAAAGCTTGGAAACAAGAAGTGCCTACAACCTTCATGAAGATGTCAACAACATGATCAAGAGACCGAACATGCCGAACAACCAAGTCCCCAGACTGGACTTGCTCACAGACAAAATGATAATCAATCTTGATGTGCTTAGAACGCTGGTGAAAAACAGGATTTGCAGTGAGAAAAGTCACACTCAAATTGTTACAGAGAACAATCGGAGGTGGTGTAAACGGTGTTCCCATCTCCTGTAGCAGCTGTTGAACCCAAATTATCTCTCTTTAGGCAAACTATAGCTCGATATTCTACTTCAATGCTGGAGCGAGAGACAACCTGTTGCTTGCACGATGACCAGCTGAGAAGATTTCCTCCAAAGTAGATTGAAATACCCTGAGCTTAATTATGGTGATTAAATTATTCTAATATGGTATTTAAGGGCCTAAAAGTTCCTAAAGAACTTTGGTGAAGAAAACAAATCCAAAATAAAGGAGAAAACGCTTAAAAAGTGAAAAATGCAAAAATGAGCATGCGTAACCATAGGGGGAATACGACCTCGGTTAGGGTCCTAGATGGATTCCTAAGGCTTAGTTAGGCCTAATTGATGTACGGGAACAATTCTCGAATAAAATGGATCCATAAAATGGATTAAAAACGCTAAAGAAGCTTTAGAGCACGTTTTTCGAGAAAACCCAAAAACGTGACTTTGAGTGGTCAAACAGACCCGTAAAAATTATAGTTCATCAAATAACTATAATTAAACATTAATGGAAGCTTAAGAACCATTAAAATTAAAGAAACGAGAAAAATCCAGAAAACGGGTTCTGGTTAGTGAATAGTACTAAAACCGGGTAATTAACGAGCATTTCTTGTAAAAGATGAAAAACACTACAGCTTACGTGTATATATGGGGGCCAGTTTTTAAGACATAAATCAGCCTCTCACACACACTAGACTAGCTTAATTAAGAGTGGTCAAAAAGCAAAAAGGCAAAAAGTGAATAAAAACATTTTTTCCCTCTCTCTCCTCCCTCATTCCTCTTTTCTCTTTCCTTCCCTTCTTCTTCTCTTCCGATTTCTTCTCCTCCTCCCTGCTGAACGATTTCTTCCTCCCTCTCCCATGGCTTCATGCCATTCTCTTCCTTGCCCAAGTTTTGATAAAGCTCCAAATGGAAAAATAAGTACATATTCTTGCTCCTCTCACCAAGCTCTATCTTCCTCTCTTTTCAAAATCTCAAATGGAGAAAGTTGACCTCCATGGGTATACCCCATTGGTGAAGAAAATGGCATTTTCTTGAAGCTTGGAGTCTCTTCTTTCTTCTAAGGTAAAAAGTTCCAAAGAAAAACTCATTTTTCCCCATCTCTTGGTGTGGCCAATTTTGCCCCCTCTTAATGCCTTGTTCTTTCATTGTTTGAGCTATTTTCCAAGTCTCCAATGGTGGTTTGGGAGCTTCTCTTTGATTCATGACCAAAAGCCCATCTTAGGGTTTCAAGGTAATTCTTCATCTTTGTGCTTTAAGAACCTTTCCTTGTAACCTAGCTTAATTAATAAGTCTAGGAGTAATGTTTAGTGCCTAATTCCCCATTTGGGTATTGATTTTGAGGTTGGCAAGTGATTGGCCAACTTGACCGATTTTGATCAAGGAAGAGAGAAGGAAGAGGTTGGAAAAGAAAAGAGGAAGTTATGAGCTTAACGTAAGAAATCCACCTTAATGTTTATTTTGATTGTTTTAGAACTTGGGATGGGTAATTAAAGGAATGAAACCAAAATTTGTGCTAGAAATGTGTTTGGTGAAAGTTTGAGAGAATTTGTGAACTTGTTGATTGAATTGTGATTTAAGGGCCTAAGAGCCAAGCATTTAAGTTTAGTGCTTATATTGTTGGTTTGATGAAATCTTGATTGAGTTGTGTGCTGGTAGAACCCTTTATGTGTGTGGTTAGTTGTGAATGGATTTAGGTGAGAAATGATGCTTTGGGCAATGTTAATATTGTGGGGAAGTTATGGCAAAATTTTAGTAGGAAATGGAGTGTTTTAGGTGATTACAATAGCAAAGAATGACCTAGGGAATTACTAGGTGTTGTAAGAGATTTAATTGGGTTAGTAGTCACCTTTAAATGGTGATTGAAGGATTTGGAAAAGTAGTGTAAAATCTGTAGCGAAAATGGTGGATAAGTGCATTGGACATGTTAGAGAAGAACTAGAGTGTTAACCTTGTGAATGGTGAGTGAGCTTGAGTAATGAGGTTGCATTTATCTTGGAAGGATTTGGAAAGACAAAGTGGGTTGAGAATAAGGTGAAAACTGGCAAGGGAATATTGTTAATGCACTAGTGTGCATAAGTGTGAAAAATGGGAATTGGAATTTGTGGAGTTTAACAAGAATTGAGTAATGAATTGGACCAATGATTTATGAAGGTTTAAGGAGTGTTTTAGGGTGTTTAAACATGTAGAAAACATGTGGAAATGATTAGGAAAGGATTGGGTAAGAATTGAGGTGAATTTGGAGTTCAAAATGAGTAATTAAAATAGGTACTGGGCACGACCGACCCTAGGACCGACCCTGATAGGGTCGGTCGGCCTGAAATTTACAAACTCGAGCCTTCTGCATTCGACCGACCTAGGGGACCGACCCTGGCTGGGTCGGTCAAGTTGGAATTTTTAATCAGGATGTCCTCTGCATCCGACGACCCAAGGGACCGACCCTGGCTGGGTCGGTCGGACTGGAATTTTGGAACCCGATGTCTCTGCACCCGACCGACCCAGGGGATCCACCCAGGGTTGGGTCGGTCGGGTAAAAAAAATGGTATTGGTAATAAGCCATTGGTAGAGTAATGATGGTGAGAAAAATATGCAACTAAGAACCTAAGTAAGCGAATGTGAGAAGTGAATGAAAAGTTGAGAACATAAGTACACTCGACTAAACCTAGGATTAACGGGATAACGGGGTAAGTGCGAAGTAGTAGTTACATACCGTAATGTCTTGATATTAATAGAACACTTGATTTGTGATCAGTGATTCGAGAGTAAGACCCGAGGAACGTGAGGTGACACGGTAAAGTTAATCCATGGTGAAAGGTATGATTTTCTCATGCCCATTATGCTAATGCGGCTACTCTGATTTGTGTGCTTGTGTGCCGACTTAATCAAGATAAAAGCATGAAAAATGTTCTATTTCTTGTTTGTATATCTTGATGCATGATGTGTGTACTAACCACCCTTGTATGATTGTGTGGTCTAACCTAGGGATATGGACCGACTCGTAAATGAGTATTGTTTGGTTAGTGACTCGTAGGAAGAGTCGTTTCTCGAAATAACGAAAACATGGAAACACACAAAAACTATCGAACCAAGAAACGATGATGCAACCTATGAACTCACTAGAATGTGAGAGAGTGGTACGGGATTAGTAAACTCCCGATAACGGATAGAGAACCGAATTGAAATAATCCACAAAACAAATAGTAGTGGAAGTATGTAATGAACCTCTATTTGGAGGATAATGATAGTTCAAGATATGAACCTTTGAGAGAAGTAAAAGAATGACAAGGGACCATCAAACTCCCTTAGAAAAGTAGTCGACCCACAATATGAGGATCCGACCTAATTTGATAAAATGTCCTAAACATAAAAGTATTCGATACGTTGGGGAAACCTTTAAATCTGCGAATACTAGACATTTAGAAATTCCCTAAGCTATTAGAGGATATCGAGAGAGATACTTCTAGGCTAATCTATGAGATTATGATATAACTCTGAGAGAGGAGTAGTTGGGAAATTGAGTAGTCCGGTAGAGATACGGACGTTTGAGAATTTGAGGAGCTAAGTGTATAGTTCCGTTTGATAGTCGAACCTTCCCACTATGCTATACCTAGAGTAGGGTCGAAACCGGGGAAGTAAGACTTGTATTTGAAAGCCTGGTGGTGAGTCTTGTGTATGACTCTGCCCGGAGGTCATGGGTAATGACTTAAAAGATATCCTTTGAGAATTTGATATTGAGATTTGAGTTAGAAACTTGAGAGTGGAGGATTGAGACTGAGTATTGTAGAACTTGATTGAGATTGAGAACAAGAAAGCTTGAGTAAGAGTAACCCAAGGGAATGAGTAAGACAATAAATAAAGACTAAGGCATAGTGAGGTAGAAACCCTCAAGGCCTAAGAGCTAGATGAAATAAACTAACTACCTTGATGTGCTAGTTAGTGTTTGTACTCAATGTTGAATCCTTGTGTAGTGTGTATATATATGTATTGCTAACTTGCATGATGATTGAATTAATTTGAATCTCATGCTCTAGACAAAGTAGTCGGCGTACCCCGTTAGCACGCGGGGTATGCGAATTCATGCCAGCAATATGCTGAGCCCCTTGGGGCGCTATTTTTACTTGCCAGGTACCTTGGAGCCGAAACCGTTCGAGAGTAGGACGGGGTTGTTACCTAAGCACGGGTAGTTAATTTGAGAACTATTGTATTTATATTGTAATTGTGGGATTGTAAGACCGATATGCTATCGACAAGTTGGGAATTGTAGTAGACTCGGTATAGAATTGAATTGAGGTTGTATTTGTATTTGATTTGATTAAGGAATGAAATGTAATGTTTGATATAGAGTACTCGATATACTTGGTCATCAGATCGACACTGTAATTGGAGATTTGTATTTGAATTTGGCCTTGTTAGTCACGTGGGTGACTAACGGCATTGTATCACCCACCATTTGTAAGTAAATTTCCGATGCTTATTGTTGGTAATTGAGACGGTTTAGGGGATAATGATTGGATTAGCGGTAAGGGTGTTACATAGATACTGAAACCATGCCGAGATTTATAGTCATCTAGATCAGATGCCCAACCCACATCAATGAACGTGACCAAACGAAAATCATGCATTTTACCAAACTGAATGCCATTGGAGATTGTCCCCTAGAGATACCAAAAGATTCGCTTAACAACAGACCAATGTGTGTTAGTGGGATTGTGCATGAATTGATAGACGTGGTTAACCGCATAAGAGACCTTTGGCTGAGTGATGGTGACATACTATTAGGAAAATTATGTAATGGTCAATATCACAAATTATGGGCAAGTGAACCCAATCGAAGTAGTAATGCAAGTGTCGTTCCACTAGGAAATTGACTATCTATCTCCCTAGCTTCGGTAATCGTTAAAGAAACAACAATTAAAATGGAGGTTTAGCCGGTGGCAAGCTTAATAGTTCAGTTCAAGACAAATTGTAAACTAAATACAAAAACTAAAATCGGTTGTTAATGGGTTTGGATGGAATGCACCCTTGGATGGTTATTGTCACCTAAATTCACCCCAACTTCACTTGTAAACCCACTTCACTCAAGTTGTCTATTTGGACTATTATAATGACCTTCCAAATCATGGAAGAGTCAACTCTTACCTAGCTGCTTCCAACTCTCAAATCAAGTAGAATTCAAATCACTAGCTAGCATTAATTGCAAGTCCACATTAATAACCCTAAATTTCACCAACTAATCAAGATAGTAAAAGCTAAGGTTTCTCTCTCTCTTTGGTCACAATCACCAACTCAAAATTATATGTTGTTGGAGGCCTCCATAAATGCCATAAATGATCAAGTTATAACTTTAAATAAGCAAGAGAGAGAAAACAACCACAATAAATGAAGTGTAATTTTTACAAGCTAGTTGAGGGATTTAAGTTCAATTCCCCATCCCAACGTTCAAAATGGAACTACTCAAACATGGAGATAAGTAAAAGGGAGAGAGATAAAGAAGAAGCCATTGTAAGGTGGTTGAGCTAGGAGAAGGTAAGCTTTCTTCCTCTTCTTCCTTATCTTTTTCTTTTCTCTCCCGAAATCTTCTCTCTCTCTCTCCTAGGTTGAGTGTTTTAATGTGTGGTAAGTGAATGAATTTCAAAGCCCCAATTTTTAGTAATTTATCTGCAGATTTTACGTCCGACTGACCCACCCTGGGTCGGTCCCGTGGATTTGTCGGTCTCTGGAGACGGAGGCACGTGCCCTTTTTAAGTTCCAACCAACCCACCCCTGGGCCGGTCTCTAGGTCGGTCCAGTCCAGAAGTAATTTTCGGTCTTGAGAACTTTCGACCGACCCACCCTTGGGTCGGTCCATGGGTCGGTCTGGTGCAAAAGTGATTTGCTCTGAATTATGCGAGGTTTAGAATCTTCGTTATGGCTCAAAATTGCTCCCCATTTTCAGCATTGGAAAGCTTGAGGGATGGAGAATTTGTTGATGCATTCCACTAGCTCTAAAGGAGTCCAAAAGTATACTCAAAATGAGCTTTTACCTATTAAGAGATCAAACTCTATAAGTTCACTATTAATCACAAAAACACTCTATTTAAGTGGTGAAATGAGTTATGCACCAAGTAAAATGAAGGTGTATAAAGACATTTAAACATAACTATTTCACCACTTATCAACTCCCCCACACTTATCTATTTGCTTGTCCTCAAGCAAAATTAGCTAGGAACCCACAACAAGAAGAACATTTAAAGCAAGCAAGTGTTTAGATGAATTCTTGAATTCAAGTGAGCAAAATTTGTGAAAAATCTCAAGAGGCTTGCAACCAACCTTCTTATGGTGACATGGGTGTGCTTAGGGCAAATAAAAATATTGAGTTTCGGGGTATGATCTAGAGTGCTTCCAAGTTCTTACAGATTATGGAACTTGGATAACTTTTACCATGGCCAACTTCTCTCAAGAATGGGCATTGAGGAAAAACAAAAGGAAAAATAGAGATTTGTATTTGATTCACTTTTGCAACAAGAGATGAGGAGAGATAATTTGGCATTTTTCCTTGCTTTAATGAACACTTAACTCTCATTTGTTGGTTACCTATGGTGTCTCTCAAGTTCCTTTTTAAAAATTTTCACAAGGAAGCACGCTTTAGCAATCCCTAGATGAGAAGATAGAAAGAACCCCTAAGAAATAGAATTCACCAAGAAAGGGATTTATGGATGCATCGCAAATGATTGCTCCTCACGAGAGATCTTTTGAAAAATTTGGTAGAAAATTCCAAGAATTCATGGAAAAACTTGCTTACTATAAATGTAACTTCTACATGGAAGCTATAGATATGCATAAGGAAATTGAGCAATGCTCCAAAAAGAAAAGGTCGTTTCCCCCACACTTGAATGGGACAATGTCCTCATTGTTCAATGCAAAGTTCAAGAAAAAACAAGCAGAAGACCTTTTCGAAGCACTAAGCATAGAGTACACAAAAGTGTGCATTGTGTAAATGTTAAAAGGTTAGAGAACTAGTACTCCCCTGATATGGTGTGAGTTGTAGGCCGGTTTCCCTCACACTTGCAAGTGTCCGGGGTCGTTGAAGCGCTAGCTCCGACGAGGAAGAGTCAGAGGCCTTAGGGAAAATTTGCAAGAGTTCCTCTTGCATTTGTCCTAACTCAACCTTGAGGCGCACTTGTGTTTAGTGTATACGTATCTACAATGCATAGCCAAAAAGAAAATAGGCACAAAAATGATTCCGAAGAATACTAAAAAAAGACTATAGTTAGTAGTCAAAAGGGGACTCATGCATGAGTCCCACACCATAATATTCAAAAGTGCATTAAGTAAAGTTGAAGAGTTTAAGATAAAGTATGACAGAAATGAAAGTGCAAAATTTAAATGACAACAATCTAAAAGAGAGTCAACAAAAATAACAAAAGTGCAGAACAATAAATAAGCCAACATCTGATCATATAGTATAGCTACTGAGGTGGAGGACCTCCGCGCCCTATCTACTCCCGGAGGGACCGGATTTGGGCTTCCATCATGCGCTGATGCTCCTCCATCTAGCGCTACTGCTCTGCTGCGAGGCGTTGGTGCTCTACATCCTGGTGCTGGTAGGCCTCAAAGCGCTACTCCGTCACGACGCCAGTCCGTGGTGGAGGAGGGAGGAGCAGTAGTGGAGTGGCATGAGTGGAGGGACCCGAGGAGGACTCCCTGCTACTCTGAGCATCACCCTTCCTCCAGCCGGCGTCGGTGAGAGTAAAGCCCATCCTCCTCATCATGTAGTCTCCAATCATCTCCATGGGAGGGCTGGCAAGAAGTCCATCAGTCGGCACCCTCAGCTGGGCAATCTGCCTCTGGATGAAGAAGGGGAAACCCAAGTGCTGGGTGTCCTTCTTAGCAATAATGTGGAGCAGATTCCTGAACATCAAGCCAGAGAGGGACATCGGCTTGTCGAGATCCGGCACTACAATGTAATTCATAAGGAAGCAGTTGGTAGCGTTGAGGTCTTTACTGTCCCGGGCAAGGAGGTTGTGTCAGACAAGCGCACGCAGAACCCTCTTGACCGGACCCGTAACCATTTTCAGAGTCATTGTGACTCAAACGTCGGTCCCTAATTGGTTCTTCCTTTGGCACTGGACCGGCAGGATGGACAAGTAGCGCTTCCGGTGAATGCCCAGCTCGCCCAACATAACCCAGTGACGGTAAGTCACGTCCTCCCATGGCAACTCAAGAAAGGTCTGAAAGGACTCCGGGTTGATGGTGAGCTGACCCACCAATGTAGGAAGAGACCTCGCGCTTGTGCCGATCTACAGTAGCATTGGCGTAGAATTCGTAGATCTGGTTGGGGTAGTACTGATCACCCATGCTCAAGAGGCAGCTCCAATTGATGGGGTCGAGGTGGGCACGGAGCTGGAGCGTATCGATGAGGGCGGGGTCCACCGTCGTCTCCCATACAATATCCTTACGATGGGAAGCATTATACCAGGTTCGGGCATCTTTGCTAACGAAGATGCCATTGATGAGACCCGTGTTGGCATTTTGCCTCCTAGCTGCACGGCGCTGCCGGTAGGCCATTGTTCTACAAAAAAGAGAATTAAAAAGCAAAAAGAAAAAGAAAAGAAAAAGAAAGAGCAAAATGCAAACAGTTAAGAGTTAGAGCAAAAAGAGGAAAATACTAAGTATTTGGGCAAAGAGTAAACATTAAGCACATTTGAAAGCAAAAGAAACAACGTTTTCTCGGGAAATTTTTTTGGCATAGTCTCCCCTGTTTTTCTCCTCTTCCCCCGGTTCTAAGAACCTCAACAAGACATTCAGATAGTTGAGCATCCCCATACCACAATTCAATCATAGATTCATAAGGTGCCGAGCAATTAAATAAGTCACCCCATTTTGCACATTTTGAGTTACCCCAATTCTCAACCATCAAAGTACACTCCCCTATCCAATTAAGCAATATGTTGCACTCACTACACCTAGCAAATCCCATAAAGTCATAGCATAATTTGAATACCATTCATTGATACTAGACAAAGCACAATTCAAATTAAGCTGGTAAACCCACAAATCATGCTAAAATCACCACATTGCCAAGTTCTGCATCAAATTTTGCACATTCACCCTATAATTAACAATTAGAAGCAGTCCAAATCACTAATTTTGCAAAAATCAGAATTATTCACCTAAGGCCCCATTTGGTTCGACCTAAACCTTGCCCAAAATGTAACTTGCTCAAAAATTGACAAATTAGGGGTAGATTACCATACCTTAGTGTTTGTAGAGGTTAATTGAGCAAAAAATGACAAGTTTTAGAGGCAAAATCGGTGAAAACTGAAATTAGGGGAAAAATTGAGATTTGGGATTTGGGGGTGGATGTGGGGTGGTTGCAGCTGGCTTCTATAGCGCACAGGCGCTGGCGGGTGTGGCTGCTGTTGGCGGTGGTACGGAGCCACGTCGGAGGTGGCAGGTGGTCGAAAGTGCAGGCGGGCGTGGCTATGGTGTTCGCTGTGCAAGAGGGAGAATGACAGAGGGGGGGGGGGACGATGTTTGCTGGGTTGAAAACGAAGTGAGTCGGGGGGGAGGGGAAAGGAAGGGGAAGTATAGAAAGAAATAAAACACGTCGTTTTAGTCCTTTTTTTATCAAACTTTTTGACCCGACCGACCCACCTAGGGTCAGTCGCAGGGTCGGTCCGTTACAGAAAGAAAATTTTTCGGAAATCTCGACCCTACCAACCCACCTAGGGTCGGTCACAGGGTCGATCCGTTACAGAAAGAAAATTTTTCAAAAATCTCCACCTGACCGACCCACTAGAGGCTCGGTCGGTGGGTCGGTTCAATTCAGAGACTAATTTTATCAAAAACTTGGAGCAGACCGACCCTAGGGTCGGTCTTAGACAGAATCTCCCCAAAATGAATGTTTTATTGCCCAAAATACTTATTATCATCCACAACCAGATTAAACACACGAAGACAGGCAGAAACACACAATAACGATAGCATGAAACAAGCGAACCAACAAACAAAACTAAACTACCAAAACAAAGCTAAACTAACAAACAAAACAAACACAATAACAATAGCATGAAAGTAGTCCGGGTTGCCTCCCGGAAAGCTGCCCGTCTTTTTACGGTCTTTGACTAGACCATAGTAAGAGTTATATCAAACCTGGGGCTCTTGTAAGTAGAGAGAACGTGCCTCCACCTTCTTGATGTCACCTCCTAGGTAATGCTTCAACCTAGACCCGTTGACTATGAACGTCTCGCCCTTCACGTTCTTCAGTTCTATTGCACCATATGGAGTTACCTTGGTGATGGTGAATGGTCTGGACCAATATGACTTGAGCTTACCCGGAAAAAGCTTCAACCTTGAATTATAAAGCAATAGCCGGTCTTCCTCATGGAACTCCCGCCTTACAATCATTTTGTCATGCCACCTCTTGGCCTTCTCCTTGTAAATGTGGTTGTTCTCATAGGCTTCTTCCCGGAATTCTTCTAGTTCAGTGAGTTGAAATTTTCTTTTGTCGGCGGCACTCTTAAGGTCAAAGTTCAAGGCTTTCACAGCCCAATAGGATTTATGCTCCAACTCGACGGGTAAGTGGCAAGCCTCTCCGAAGATGAGACGATATGGGCGGGGTGACTTAGCCGGACACAGGGCCGGATGCGACCAATTGAGCAACCGGATGGGAATTTTCCATAAACTTCCGGACTTGCTCATCCGGACGCAAGTCCGGACGCGACCGACAGACGACTTCTCGCGATGATTTTTATCAATTCAGAAGATAAAATATTTTTTATATCAAAATCGATCAACACAGCTGTTTATAAATAGAAGACGTTCGACAATTAAGAGAGACATGCCCCAGACGCCCAACAGAGGGGCCTTGCGCCTCCTTTCCTTAATTTCACACATCACCACCATAACTCCACCCCATCATCTTCACGCCATACAGCACACCATCACTCACCATCATCGTCATCACATCATACACCACCACCACTCTACCGTACACCAACACCACCACACACCGGACCACCGCATCCACACCATTACACCACCACTTCCATATCCCCATTGTTACAAATTAATGTATTTCTTTGTTATTTTTGTTACTTTTATGTTTATTTTTGAGTAGTTAGTTTAGCTCCTTGGATTAGGGTAGCGAACCGGATCTTTATATTTATTTTGTAATCTTTTTACTAATTCAATAATGCAATAGTTTAATACCAGTGTTTCATGTGCATTAATTCTCTAGCTAATTATTCAAGCAATATTTATAGTTTTCCAATCAAAATGTGGTGCTGAGATTAGTAAACAAGGCATAGGAAGTTAAGCCGGATTAGTGACTAGAAGCATGGTTTGCCTATAGGTTAATTTGTCTCCAATAGGAATTGGTAATAAACTATTCCTGAGTTTATTGTAGAATTAGGGAAGAGTTTATAAATAGATTAATAAAGTGAAGGTTTGCAGAACAATCCAGGGTGATTCGTTTTATTTAGAGTTTTACTCTTTATTTATTTGTTTGGTTTATTTTACTGTTTTATTATTTTATGTTAGTTTGTTTCGTTATTCTTTTTATTAAATTAAGTAAAACCTGAAAAAGTGACGTTTCTTGTTTTCTTAGTTTAGTTTCTTAGTTAGTTAATAAATTGTCAATTAATTGAACGAGGTCCCTGAGATCGACAACCCCCACTCAATTCACTATTCCGTAAAACGATAGGTACACTGTCTTGGTTGAGATAGTAACATATACGATTAATTGATATATTTTCTTTATCTGAGATTATTTTCTTCTTTTTATTTTTGTATGATTTTTATTCAATTTTTATTTTCTACTTCGTTTAATTCTACGTGGAATTCGTTTTTGAATATTGTAGGTTAGACTTAGTTTTGTTTCGTAATTCTTTTTGTTTCGTAATTCTTTTTACCATTTTTCTTCTTTTTGATTTTTCTTTCTACTTTTGTCGTACGTGAATTAGCTTTTCCGTTATGATTAGGTTTATGCTTTTTTGTTTCATTTGCTTTCCGTTTTTGACTTTGATTTAGTATGCTTGTTTTAGAATTTCATATTCTCTTTTACGTTAATTTTCTTTTCCTTAATTTGTGTTTTAATTTTTGTTGCGTTAAATTCCGTTTCGATTTTCAATTTCAAGGATAACCATTTACTCCCGGTACGATAAGTTTTGATTGATTTATTATTATTATTATTTTTTTTCCTCTTTTCGTTTTTTACTTTACTTTTCTTTATTTATTATTGTCGATTACTTGAATAAGTTTAGTACCGCGTGTACATTATTTATTATTATTATTTTTTGTTTTATCTTTATTTTTTCTTTGATATTTTACTTTCTTTTTAAAATTTTGTTAATTATTTCATTTTTATTTTATTTTCGTTTTATTTATTTGTTATTTAGTTTAGCCATTCTCTTTTATTTATATTTTGTTTTTCTATGTTGATTTATTTAGTTAATTTTGTTTGTTGTGTTTATTTTCTATTTTACTCTTTATTTTTGTTTTTGTTTTTGGTAGGCAAAGATGGAGCATAACATAAATGAGTTGAGGAGAGTGTTGACACAGTTGGAAACGACGATTACAATAATAAATATATAGCAGAATTTGAACAGGATAATCAGTCGAGTGCTCAAAGTTACAACCAGAATCAGTGACAGGATTATTACCAACCGCAACAATAGTCTTATCAACAACCCTATTGGTGGGAAGGTGAGCAGACTAGAATGCACATGGAGGTCGAGCAGTCCTACGCTTATCAGGAGCCTCCTAAGTAAGATATGAGCAAGATAGAGAGCATGCTTGTAGAGATCCTGGAGCAAAGGAAAATGACTAATGCTAGATTTGCCAATATAGATGCCAAATTTGTTGAGCAAGAAGCTATAAACCAGAGTTGGGAAAGGCAACTTAATTGGATCTCGCAGCAGCTAGCACATGAGAAGACAAATTTCCTCCAAAATCAAAGTCATTCGAACCCACTAGACCAATTACAAGTAGAGACTTTGAGGAGTGAAGACCGTTTCAAGGCTAATATTTTTGAAAATACGGAGTCTGATGAAGAGGTGGAGCGACATATCGGGAGTGAATTATCTGATAAAGTGTTGGAGCGATTAGTTGGGAATTTATATTCCCCTCCTCCTTCAACCTCAACTCAAATAGAGCAACCAGTATTTGAAGATATTCTGTCTGCACCTATCTGTGAACAAGTAGAGGTACCTGATGTGGTTGATTCTAGAGACATTGAAGAAGTTGAATCTCCCTCTGAAGTTGTCTACCAACAGATTATGATGTTAAGTCTTTACAACCAGAAGAGAATGTTTACATCCTTGAATCTGAGGAGAAAGCACTGCCGCCAACTGGTCAACAATTTCAACCTTGCCCTTAGGAGCCTAGCCAACAGAAGGAGGATGTTTACATCCTCCAATGTGAGGAAGAAGAGCCATTCACACTTGGTCTTCTAACTGAGCAGCGTTACCGGCAGTATCTCCTCAAACATCAGGTTTTGTGGAGTATTCATTTTCCTATTTTATTTACCAATGTAACATTTTGTTTTGATCCAGGTGGTTTGCTTTTAATTATTTCCTACTTCGTTTTCCTGGCAAAGTTGTTGTCTACTTTTATTTCTGATCCAGGATAACGAAGCGGGAGTCTAGCCAAAGACTATAAAGACGGGCAGCTTACTGGGAGGCAACCTAGAAGTTAAATTTTTGTTTTATTTTTGCTTTTGCTTTTGTTTTATTTTTATTTTTTATATTTTCTGGTTTTATTTCTGTTTTTATATGTTTCTTTGTTTTGCTGAGAAAAGGAATAGGAGCGAAATTTTACACCCTGTCTGGACATGTGTCCGGACCTGGACGTCCGGACAGGGTACGCAGACAGGAAACAGAGCGAGCTAGACAGGTACGTCCGGACATATAGGTTCAGACACAAGTCCAGACAGGCCCACAAATTTGTAAAATTTCACCTTCTCTTCATTTTCAGCATTATTTTGGTATTAGATAGTTTTTTATTTACTGAATTTGTTGTTCTATGTTTATTTTAATTCATTCGGAGGTGGTACACTACAAGAAAATAGCAGTTTCACCGACGGAAATTTCCGTCAGAGAAACACTATATTCTGTTGGTGAAAAGTATTAGCAACAGAATATTCGGTCAGAAATTTCCGTCAGAACTAAACCGGTCGCTAATAAATTCCCGTCAGAAAAGATAATTCCGTCGCTGATAATATATTTATCCCTGACGGACTTTTCGGTCACTAAAAAAAACATCCCTGACGGAATTTTCCGTAGCTAATACAATAACCCATGGTATTCGAATCCGTCACTAATGATAATATCTCCTACGGTAATTCCGTTGCTGATAACGAACTTTATCTAATTATTCTGCAAAATTTAAATTCCAAACAAATAAGAATTGAACTTAACAAGCTCATTTAACCAATAAAAGTTATTCCCAATAAAAAGAACAAAAAATAAAGATTCAAAAAGCAATATTCTTAATGCATTAATAATATAAATCCATACAAACATCCGTTTCAATATCATTATCCATCAAAGTTTTCCAGCATAAAAAACTATGCTCAAAATAGATGTCAAATGGTGAAAGAGTGGGATGATAGAGTTCAAAATAGATGTTATACTGGTTTGTTGTATCTGCCTAAAATTGTCCAATAAACAAAAAAAAACTAACAACTGTTTAACAAGACCTAGTCCCTCTACAAAGTTCTATTTAATGTCTCCAAAATCAGCAGTCTCCTTACTTTCTTCCCTCATCCAGCACCAACCAAAAGAGCCCTCTTTCACAGCAAAGCAGCAGCGTTTACGCCGAAAACAGTAGTACCATGATCCCTTCAATTGTTGCTGTCAAGACAAACAAATAACATACAATCAAACAAATAACATACAATCAAACAAATAAGAGAACATATATGAATTGAATGGTTGCTGTCACAAATGGTAACCCACTGCACAAGTAGCCAAATGGTATCCCACTAAAACCATATACACAAGCAGCCAAAGGGTAGCCCTTAAAACAATACACAAGCAGCCAAAGGGTAACCCACTTTAACCATATCACAAGGAGCCAAAGGGTAGCCCTTAAAACAATACACAAGCAGCCAAGTAGTAGCCTACTAAAATAGTATACAAGCAACCGACTGCTATGGTTCACTCAACACACTCAGCACCTATGATAGTAGCACAATCAGCATATCATGATAGCAGCACAATCAGCATATTCAACAAATCATTATGTAGCCCAAACAACGCAAGCAAAACATTATTATTATAGCCCAAAAAACACAAGCAACACATTATTATTGTAGCCAAATCAGTACTAAAAACATCATTGATTATATTTTTTTGATAAGATTTGGATGGTCAGCCAAACTAAATGTAAAAACTTCCACAACAAACTCCCTAATACCTTGTAGGCCACAACAAATTGAAGTCATAACCACAATGTACACAAATGTACTACTGTATAAATGTGTATATAAGGGTGCTTCAGATCAGAGAATTCGTGAGGGAAGGTAGCTTAATGCATAGTGCCTTTAGACGAACAAAAATATGATGTGCAGTGGTAAAGATTAAATCAACAGTAATGCCACTACAGATCATGGAAGCAATTATACTATATGCACGCACATCGCCCGAGGTTCAGGAAGAGAAATAGAAGGTTTATCATCATGATGTTTCCAACATATTATCGTCCAGAACTTTCACTTGGAAGCGGAAATCTAGTAAGCACATAAGAAAACTCTTAATTTTCTTCATAAACATGGAGTCTTCCAAGTATGAGAAAGAATAAAAGAGATGAAGGTACATATAATGAACAACTTTACTTTAGCATATAGTTAAACCCATAAGTGAGATAAACAAGAAATTAGAGCAGTGTACCAGCTCTGCAACAGCTTCATAATATTGTTCCAGCATGCACACAATAATTTCATAGCATAGCTATATGATGCAATCAATTCCATAATCTTACCAAATTAGTATAAGCTACATCCTTTTTAGTCGATATAAATGTCATATCATCTAGACATCATATTTAATCCTTGATTTAAAAAAGTAAGTGATAAATAATCTTAATAATTACCTTAAATTGTTCAATCGGAGTCTAACTCGTCATCTTCATGGTGCATGTCATTATTTGGAGCTGTTGAAGATCCACCAGAAGTTCTAGCAACAATGTTTGTAGTACGACCATGTATAGGAGGATTGGAACATTGACACATTAATAGTTGTATTGCTTCCTTCATCTGATCTTGTAACCCAACTAGTGTTTCCTTCACGGTTGACACTTCTTGTCTTAACTCGTCAACTTCAGTGGTAGCTCCAACAGATCTTGAAGGTGCCCCATATCTTGAAGGTGCCCCAGAAACTGAGGAAGAAGCTGTTTCAGGTGTAGAACATGGAGTAAAAATCTGTTTTGCACGTGGTGTGGTGCCAAATCCATACACATGAGTACGTGTTGTCTTCATTCCTCCAATTGCTCCGCACCAAGCTTCAGGGTCAAATTCAGGATGCAAATCAGGGTCAGGACCATACTTTTGCTCCATAGAAGCTACATAAGCTTCCTATATAAATCAGAACAATATGAGCATACACATTAATATAAATATTATGCAATAAAAAAGATTATAAATAATATCGAGTTAATAAGTACTCACTGATACACTTTTAGATTTTGGATCAACGAAATCACCATGTCCCTTCTTACGTTTGTGTGTACGATCAAAAAGCTCTAAGAATGTAACAGGGCGTTTTTTCTCCTTTTCCTACACATTAACTCCATGCAAAATTGGTTGTGTTATAAATAAAGATATAATTATTACAAGCTTGTCCGATACTATATATTAGAAATTAAAAAGCTTACCATTCTAACTTTGTGAACAGAAAATGGAATTGATCCAGCGGTGTGCTTTGTTATTCCTCCATCCTTTTCAGTTTTTCGATTTTGTTTATTCTGTTCAGATATCGCTTTCCAAGCAGGAGTATTCCAACAAGTATCAACAAGCTGATCCCAAATATCAACTCTAATCCATCCTTTGTTATATCCTTTGCATTTCCCAATGTCATTGACACCAAAATGTTCCATCGCCTTACTTCTTTCCTCTTCCATCATCCCCTTAAAGTTACTTAAACATGCCTTTTCCCACGTTTTTCTAACATTTACATGATCATCTGGGGCCCATGTAAATTTTTCCTAACAATTCACAAGATACTTTCTCATGCTTCTAGAAATTAATAGGTTAATACGAAAGCAATCAACAATGACATTCACCGGACATGTTTACCATGAGGAATAGGAAAGAATGACCTAATCAAATGAGGAATTTCAATCATTAATAAAGGAAAATCAACCCTTGCACAAACCTGAAACTTTGACCAAATCTCCTCTTTGACAATTTCTGGTACTTTCTTCCAAGTTGGCCATGCATCAGATAAATGTAACTGGATTCCTTTGGTGATTTGTCTTACCACCTTATAATTAGCAAATCAACTGATAAAAAAACTTATTTGTTAGCAAAGTAGCAAAAAAAAAATCATGTTTATCATCATGCATTACATAAACTGGATTCAACTTACTCTCCATGCAATGTAGAAATAAACATTCTCTTATCTGGATTTGAGGGGGTGGGTATCACTTTGTTTGGTCCTCTTCCCCGTCTTTTCCTTTCTACATCAATTTCTTGTTGAGAAGATGTTTCAGCACCCTCAGAGAAGAAATTTGATTCTCACACGGAATCTCAGTAGTTGCAATATTCATCTCATGATCATGGTTTTGATTCAAGTCATTTTGGATTGATGGATTTTCGGGGAGATGATTTTCATTTGTTGTTTGAGGCATGGTAGTTGTAGAATGGGAAGAATGTGACCTTGCTCTAAAAAAGGAATTCCATGCAGCTGATGATAAATTTTGAAGTGATTCTCCATGTTCATTGCTTGTTGGTTTTGATTGATTTGTACATTTACGCTTCCCCATGGAACCTACACATATAAGAAAAAGAACCATATTTAAAACATAGGCAACACAAAATACATAATAGTTAAGTTACAACAATTATATAACACTTATATCATACATAAAAAGCGAGTCTCCCTCTTCACTATTATCTAACTGATCATCCTAATCCTCCTCATCAGTCTCCTCATCCGCATCCTCATATGCATCCCCATCTCCATCTTTCTCCTCTTCACTTTCATTTGAGCTCTCATCTTCAATTTCATTTTCTTCATCTTCCACTTCAAAATCATCTCGTGTTTCTTCTTCATTAATTGTCAAATCAAAGTCACTTTCATCTTTGATTTCAACAACTTCTCGTGTTTGTTCTTCATCATTTACAACTTCTAAGTCACCTTGAGAAAGTAATATTTCATCCTCATGTTCTTCTCCATTAACATTACTTGCTTGAGTTGTGAATTCAACTTCTTGGTAAACACCATCATTGAAATCCGTATTGTCCTCTGCCCTCATGTTTGCAAGGTTATACCTACTTCTGGCTTTTGTTTTAAACACTGCCCACCAGTTTTGGCGCTCTCTTCTTGTTGTGGGGTATGGACTGTAATAGACTTGTTGGCATTGTTCTGCTAACACAAAAGGTTCGTTACTTGCAAGCACAGACTTGTATTTAACATCTACCAAACCATGTCGAGGATCAACACGAATCCTCTGGTTGTGTCAAACCAATGACACTTAAAAAGTACAACTTTATTCCCAATACCAAAATATTCAAGCTCAATAACTTCTTCTAAGACACCATAAAAGTCATGATCATAGTCATTGTAACAACTTCCTTTTAAAACAACACCACAATTCATTGTTGATCGAGAGCTACCATACTCCAATGTATGAAATTTGTAGCCATTTACAAAATATCCTTTGTGACAAATTGCCAAGCGAGATGGTCCATGAGCAAGTTGAGCAATTCGATGATCAACTTTGTCTGACTGTTCAGAAACCTAGGATGGTACAAGAATTAAGTTAGGAACTTCATTTTTAATATGGTAAATTTGCAACTCATACGTATATATACCGGTGGCTTACATATTCCTTAAGCCATCGAGAAAAGGTAGCATCTCTTATTTTCTCTAGCTCTGATTCATTAATATGTGGAGTTGTACTTTTCACCATGGCATCAAACATCCTGTATCATTTCAATTGCGATAGGTATCACATATTTTGTAATAACACTATCATATACATAGTTTCTCTTGAAAAAGTGCTTACTCAATGTATGGAGTCATTTCTTCGCAATTCTTGAGGATGTATATTTCAGCAGCCAAATACTCGTCATTGCTCAAATATCGAGAATTAGTCATCTTAGGTCCGATTGGACGTCCAGAATGGTTGAATACTGATAGGCGCCCCGCATCTTCTATCTCACCTCCATCATCATTTCTTGGAACATGAGTAGACTTTGTCACAACATCTTCCTCAAAATACAAGGCACAATAAGAGGCTATTTCTTCAATGATATATGCCTCACATATTGACCCTTCAACACATGCTGGGTTCTTAACCTTTTTTTTCAAGTGGTGCAAAAACCTAATAATACAAAAAAGAAAGCTGAATACTTCACAAAACACTTCAAATATTTAAAGTGATTTGATGAACCATTTCTTCTTACCTCTCAAAAGGATACATCCATCGATATTGGACAGGTCCACCCACTTTAGCCTCATATGGTAGGTGAATACATAAATGCTCCATTGAATCAAAAAAGGCTGGTGGAAATATCTTCTCCAGCTTGCAAATTGTTTCGATGATACTTTTTTCTAGCAACTCCATGTGAGATGTTGTTATCTCAACTGAGCAAATATCTCGAAAAAAATTAGATAGCTCAGTAATAGCATCCCACACTGGGCTGGGGACTAAATCTCGCATTGCAATTGGGAGCAATCTTTGCATAAATACATGACAATCATGGCTCTTCATTCCATAAAACTTTCCCTCTACCAAATTAACACACCTTCCAATATTTGAGGCAAAACCATCAGGCAATTTAAGATTCTTTGCCCATTCACACACTCTAAGTTGTCATCTTTCTTTAAAACATATGGAGCTGCAGGTTTTAAGATTCTCCCATTGTCATTAACCAAATGTAAATGAGGACGCCGACAATAAACTTCTAGGTCCCTTCTAGCCTTTGTGTTGTCCTTCGTCTTTCCTTTAACATCCATCATTGTGTTAAAATCATTGTCAAATACATTCTTTTCAACATGCATGGCATCTAGATTATGACGAATCAAATTTGTCATCCAATAAGGTAACTCCTAAAAAATACTCTTCTTCACCCAATGATGAGTAGATCCATAACCACATTGCTTTTGAGGAGGACATTTTGTGCCGAATGGGAGGTTGGGAATAGAATTTATTTCTTGCAAAATCTCCTCACTTGATAATCTATGGATAGGAGGGTCATAGACAACCCTTCTTTTAAATTTATCTCTTTGCTTTCTAAACGGGTGATCAAGAGGTAAGAATTGGCGATGACAATCAAAAAAACATGGCTTCCTCCCATGTTGCAAGATAAATGAATTTGATTTGCCCATGCAATAGGGACACGATAACCTCCCATGAGTGCTCCATCCAGATAGCATCCCATATGCAGGGAAGTCACTAATTGTCCACATTAGTGCCGCCCTTAGTGAGAAGTGCTCATTTTTGTAAGCATCATAAGTCCTGACACCAACTCCCCAAAGAATTTTCAGTTCATCAATCAAAGGTCTCAAAAAGATGTCAATATTCTGAGATGGACTATCTGGACCAGGAATGACCATGTTGAGAAGTAAATATGGTTGCCTCATGCACATCCATGGAGGCAGATTGTATACAACATCATTACTGGCCAACAAGAGTATGGTCTTGCACCTTGCTTAAAAGGACTAAAACCATCTGTGCATAGTCCTAATCTAACATTCCTCATTTCAGCAGCGAAAGATTCATGATTAGAATTGAACTGCTTCCATGCTTCTCCATCAGATGGATGCAATAGTATATCAGGAGGAGACTGATGTCGTGAATGCCAAAGCATATCTTCTGCAATTTTCTTTGACATGAAAAGCCTTTGGAGCCTAGGTATTAGAGGAAAGTAGCGTAGAACTTTAAAAGGGACTTTACTTTTCTTCCCAGCACTTGATCTTCTCGGTTTGTATCGCGCATGACCACAATATTTGCAATGCTCAAGATCTTTGTCCTCTTCATGAAATAACATACAATTTTTGACACATGCATGAATTTTGACATAGCCTAATCCAAACACTTGCATTTTCTTCTTCATCTGATAGTAATTCTCTGGTAGCTCATTATTCTCAGGAAGCATACTCTTTACGATGCTTACAAGGCGATCGAAGCAAGACTCACTCATATTGAACTCAGCTTTGCAATTTAACAATTGGCTCACGGAAGATAATATAGTGTGTTTCTTGCAACCATTCCATAATGGTTTGTTAGCATCATTTAATAATGAAGAAAATTTGGGTGGAACTGAACTTGGTTCCGGCTCCATAGGCATTGTCTCATTATCCATGTCTATGCTTGGATAAAAAGCATCTCTGACCATTTGGGCATATGGATTTGTAGTTTCGTAAAGATGACTTTCATGATCAACAACATCATGTATGTTTTGTGATGATTCTCATAGATTCTCTCATTAGCCTCACGTGTTGGGTTGCTACAAAAGCCATTATAATATAAGTGTTGTCGCACCACATCATGGTCAAGAAACAACTGTCTCTCGCATTTCAAACAAGGACATCTAACTCTATCCCCGCTAACAAACCATTGTGATGAAACTGCAAAAGTTATGTAATCTTCAACCCCCCTCATATATTCTGATGTGACATATCCGTCATTATCCAACCGCTCATGAGCCCAAAATCTATTTGAGTCCATGTTAACCCCTATTTAGTGAACACATAAACAATAAGAGTACTAATTTTTAAAAGTTAACTAGCCACAACATCATCAGCAAGATATTAGCATGGAATATGCTTCATTAAGTTAAGAAAAAAAGGAGGAGAGATGAGATAAGACTACCTACAGCTTCACAAGACTTGGACCAGATTTCTTGATGGATCTTTTACAAATGAAAACGCTGGTATATCACATGACTCAGCTTGAAGTTAAAGCTGAAATACATAGGCAACAAATTTCGTTAGTAAACTTGTTTTACTTTACAATTCTTCTCAAGTTACAAGGTTATTTTACTAGTAAGGCATGTAGTATATCCTTAACCAAAGTATTGGTCAAAAGTACAAGAATAAATAAATAAAATACAACCTTAGATTACCATTACTGTATAAGCCAAGGGTAGGTCAAGATCAATAATAACTTTTCTAAATTTTTAGAAAATACGGGATAAAAGTACACTTGATTAAAATCCAAATTTTTAGACTCATCCACACAGCAGGTGCTGCATACAATTTTCTTTATTCATTTCAAGTAAATTCCATGAACTAATTAACAGTTTAGTGGAGGCATAACCCATACAAGTTTCCACAAATTTAAAATAACATATCAATTCATTCCAGTACTTCATGTATATCACTACATATGCCAACTTCCATAATGTACAAGTAAATATACAACACGATGCCTAGTGGCCACGTATAGAAACAAAAATCAACTCTTACAGAGTCAAATGCTTATCATCCTGTTGATCATAAACAAAGAACATAGCAATTTCTTTCAACCTTTAAGAGGAAAAATGATCGAGCTTTTTTAATTAAAAAAACTCAACTATTCTGACTAGTTAAAAAGGCAAGTTCCTTTTCGAATATTACTAGTGAGGAGAAATGGTAATTATGTTTTGGGATCGAGACATGATAGCCTTAGATGTGGCTTCTGCAAAAAAAAAATCATACACCACCGAGGTCAATACTTGGATTTGGCTATAATATAATGAGAACATTATTTACTCACAAAAGATGATCAGGAAGTTGGCCTACAGCAACTTTATTCCATAGTTTCAACTTCAAGCGTGAACATCCTAAAAGCTATTCAAATGTTTAAAAGATATATGAATGTCAAATGCATAGGACGATTGTTTTGCAATACATTAATGCTTTTTATATATTTAGATGGAGGTGATTGTGAAATAAAAAATGCCCCTTAAATGCTCCATGCGCTTAATAAAACAGATGCAAAATCTCTCACAAGTTTGCACGGTTTTGTTAAATTGACATCAACATATCAAGCGGCAAAAATTGATGTCACTAGATCACACAAAGGAACACCGGAAAAAAGAATAGAAAAAAGGAGATAGTTAGCCTAATTTTCTTTCCATTAATCAAGAGGGAAATAACTGAGACAAGAAAGAAAGTAGGAGATAAGGTCAGAAAGGGTAATAGGACAGGGACGGCATTTTACGTGGAGCTCAATGAATTCCAATGGAGAATCACAATTCCCACTCGCTTAATTTAAAAGAAAAACAATTAAGTACCGACGCTTTCAATCGACAATATTATTCAATAAATTTCTTTCACTATATTATGCAATTTTGTGGAATTTCAGTATAGCTGTTTGTCATACCCATCTTATTTTAACTCGGTTGACGAGCCACACACTTTGAAGACAGGGAAACACACACAGAGACACAGAGAGAGACTTTGAGGTTGAATAATTGTAGAATAGCAAACAGATGTACTAGAGAACATACCTGCGTTGAAGAATAGCAGGGAGCTTGAGGAATTGTTGCAGCAAACAACTTCAGCGAACTCCACTTCGATTCTAGGGTTTGCTGGAGCATAAATTTTAAGGAGAGCTGCGAGTCAGGAGAACAAATAGAAGGAAATCTGTGACTCAGATTTGGGAAGAATCAGGGAAGAAATCTGTGGAGAACTGCAAGTCAGGAGAAGAAATTCACCCGTAGAAGGAGAAGTCACGACATACCGGCTGAATGGAGAAGTCGAAGATAGCCTACAGAAATTGGAAGTAAAACATGTCACTTATTTTATTTACAAATAATAGTGACTGAACCAATGAATTATTTTTTAGTTTTTTCTCACCAAAATATTGGTCAGTAAAAATACTATTTTGGAGGGAAATTTTATAGTATGATACAACTCTCCCGCGGCATGGATTTTTGATATAATACCGACGGAACAACTTGTAATTAGTGACGGAATATTTTCCCCAACGGAAAAATCCGTTAGAAAAAGGCGATAGACATGGGAAACTGGCGGGTGAAATTTCCGTTGGAGAAAGACGGAAATTCGGTTAGTAAAAGTAGTTATTTCCAACGTACAAATTCCGTTCCAAAAATTCCGTCACTGATGATGCTATTTTCTTGTAGTGGTAATAGTGCTCGTGCTTTAATGCAACGCTTTCAGCGTTTTTGTGGTAGTTGTGAGTGTGTGTAGGTGAAATTCTTTTTATAGTGTTTGATGTACCCCCAAGGCTGGACACTTGCTGGAACACAAGTGTGAGGAATGACACTACCCCTCTTGTTCGAGCTTAAGTGTGAGGAAGACAACCTTCCTCAATCTACGATATCAGGGGAGTTTCAATTTCCTTTATTTTTAATGTGTGTGTTCAGCCTACGATGATTTACAATGCTTAATGGTTATTTTTATATTAGTCTATTATTGTCCTGAATGAAATCTTTGATGAGTTTGAAATATTTAGAAAGTCCTTATCTTGGTTTTAATTTGTGAACAATGAAAACATTGCTCCTCTTAAGTGTGAGGAAGTACGGGTACTTTTTAAATATTGATAATTGCACTTAATGCCACATTTGTTTTTGTTTGTCCTCTTTTTTTGAAAGGATTGCTTCTTTTAAGCGCCAATAAATATTGAATCTCTAGGTGAAATTTTTTTGTTGAGGTTTTGAAAACAAGCCTGATGGCCACCTCAAGAATCTTTCTGCTTTTGGCTGTTTGTATGTATAGTTTTATCCAAACTGAATCTATTTTCACTGAAATTTGGTGGATTAGATGATTATAAAAACTGAATTAGTCTAGTTTGGGATTTTGGGAATGATAAGAAAGTTTGGTATGAAAGGATAAGACAAGGTACTCTGTTGATCTGAATTGAAATTTATTTCTAAACCAAAACAAGCCTCTTCACTCAGTTATTAAGTCCTTGGGGTGCTTCATCACCCATCTACCTAAGGCATTGTGATCTGGGATAGAAGACCCAACACCGCTACAGGGGTGAAGAGAAAAGTCTGAGGGGATGAATTAAATATGCAGATGGCAAAATAGAATGTTAAGGAAAAGGAACTTTGAAAAGTTAAACATGTAATTCAATTTTTCTTATTCTGATCATGAGTAAGTGGTGTTGAAAGGTATCAGAATAAGGCTTACTTCAAACCCCTTGTCTTCCAAAGGTAGAGGAACAAACGGTGGACGATCCCAGACTATTCTGTTTCAGTTTCTGTAATCTAACTTCTCCATGATTTTAACTTCACTCTTTTTCAATGTTTGTGAAAACCTACAGCTAGTAGTAGAACTTTTCTATTGATTGTCATTTTACTTGTTTTCCATCGGCAGTTGATTGATCCCGAGTTTCAATACTACGGCCCTTAAGAGTAGTCATATTCTGTATTTTCTTAAGGACAAGCAAAAGCTAAGTGTGAGGAAGTTTGAAAAGTGTGAAATATATCTACTTTTATGGCTATAATTTTTCCTATTTTTACAATAATTCATGCCTTATTTCTCACTTATCATATGTTTTTCCTTAGATTTATGTTTTGATGTGAAATGATACATTTTATGTGTATTATGCAGTGAAAAGTCTAGGAAATGCATAGATTATCTCATGAGGATTCCAACACAACAAACGAGGAGCGAAACAGAGCTAAAACGAAGAATTTAGGCCCCGCTAAAGTTGTGTCTGACCTTGCGTCCAGACCTGTAAGGCCAGACAGGGACCGAGACAAATTGTAGACACGTCCGGACATACGTTCAGACGAACTGGGTCAGACAGCACTGTGAGACGTCTGGGTGACTTAGCCGGACACAGGGCCAAACATGACCAATTGAGCAACCGAATGGGAATTTTTCAGAAACGTCCGGACTTGCTCATCCGGATGCAAGTCCGGAAACGACCGACAGACGGATTCTTGCAATGATTTTTATCAATTCAGAAGATAAATATTTTTTATATCAAAATCGATCAACGCAACTGTTTATAAATAGAATACGTTCGACAATTAAGAGAGACATGCCCCAGACGCCCAATAGAGGGGCCTCGCGCCTCCTTTCCTGAATTCCACACGTCACCACCATAACTCCAAACCATCATCTTCACCACGCATAACAGCACACATCACCACCATCATCTCATCACATCATACACCACCACCACTCTACCGTACACCAACACCACCACATACCAGGCCACCACACCCACACCATCAAACCACCACTTCCATATCCCCATTGTTATATATTAATGTCTTTCTTTGTTATTTTTGCTACTTTTATGTTTATTTTTGAGTAGTTAGTTTAGCTCCCTGGATTGGGGTAGCGAACCGGATCTTTATATTTATTTTGTAATCTTTTTACTAATTCAATAATGCAATAGTTTAACTCCAGTGCTTCATGTGCTTTAATACTCTAACTAATTATTAAAGCAATATTTTTAGTTTTCTAATCAAAATGTGGCGTTGAGATTAGTAAAGAAGACATAGGAAGTTAAACCGGATTAACGACTAGAAGTATGGTTTGCCTATAGGTTAATCTATCTCTAATAGGAATTGGTAATAAACCGATTGGTTAGAATTGACTTGGGCATGGTTTGTGGCTTGTTACTGCCAGTTAGGATTCATTGTACAAGGACCGGCCAACAAATTAATTAAGATTCTTGAGTTTATTGCAGAATTAGGGAATAGTTTATAAATAGATTAATAAAGTGAAGGTTTGCAGAACAATCCGGGGAGCTTCCTTTTATTTAGAGTTTTAATCTTTATTTATTTGTTTAGTTTATTTTAATGTTTTATTATTTTATGTTAGTTTATTTGATCATGCATTTTATTGAATTATGTAAAACCAGAAAAAGTGATGTTTTCTGTTTTCTTAGTTTAGTGTCTCGGTTAGTTAATAAATTGTCAATTAATTGAACGACGTCCCTGAGATCGAAAACCCCCACTCAGTTCACTATTCCGTAAAACGATAGGTACACTGCTTAGGTAGAGATAGTAACATATTTCTACTAACATGTACTCATGTGTAGGTGAAGAGCGTGCACTCTGATCTAAAGTATTGGCTACACACGTCCACCAGATCTTTGGACATGACCTTCGACAGTATACACCGATTCATTGAAGGCCTTTCATATAAAACAAGACTTTGAATTTTCCCTTGATAGAAGAGTCTTGGTAGACCAGCAAGTCCCCTTTATGTTTTTGATTAGTTAGTTGAGCCTTAAATGTATGGAATTACTCCAAAATGAGTTGAGAACCGACCACTGCGATAATGATCACACACTTGCATCTCAAGATGTTTGTACATTTACTTCGATGATGGGATTACTGTGCTCGTATCGTATGTATCAGTACATTATGGCTTGTTAGAATCTACTAGTTGAAGAAGTGCATATCTTCTGGCGGACACTCAGGTATGACCATCAGCACGAGTTCGCCGCCCCTCGCCAAATGTATGAAGAGTCGTACACCACTGAGGAACAACTATCGTGCGTTGGTATGTGGTATGAGGATCTGTCTAATCGGTTTGATCCCACATCAGTCAAAAGAGCATTCAACGTGTGGAAGCCACTTTGAGAGCCCACGGATGATCACACTGGTTTAGAACCATTAGAGGTAAAGGTGCCTAAGGGAAGGCCTACTACAAAAAAGGAGAAGAGGCATAACACCAGGGACAAGTTCGAGCATGAATATTTTGGTCTCGGGAACTATGGCCCGCCGATGTGACGAAGCCAATCTCAGCGACGCTCTACTCCACCAGAAATCCAAAATAAATGTGGGTCGTCGATGCAACACAATCAATCGCAGCGATGGTCATCCGGGTAACAGAGTCAAACTGGAGAAGGGCTGACAATGCAACAGAATCATCCATATCAACGGTCATCATTGTTCACACCCTGGAACTCCCTTCTGTATTAGGACGAGTTCAGTCCGTTATTACTTGATTACATTACAGGTTACTGGGAGATACAGTGCGATGGAAATTGTGGTTTTCGAGCTATTACTGATTTTGTGTACAACGATGAAAGTCAATGGAAAGTGGTTAGACATGCATGCCTGGATGAGCTGACATGTAGATTAGACTGGTGGTTGGCGTGAGCTGAAAGGGACTGGTACGACAGACAATACACATGACTGAATTGGTTTGGAGACACGTTTGCACCCATGAAGCATTGGATGGAATTTCTAGATCTTGGCCTTATCTTGTGCATGATGTACAACATAGTTCTTATTAGTTTTGCACCAAGAGATGGCGGGAGGCTTGATCAGACTCCTGCTACATGATGATCGGCAGTTGACGTGCCCTGCAACAGAGTTATGTATTACTTTGGTCAACAAACAATGTCATTTCATCCGAGTACAGACAGTCAATGGTTGCCCTGTCCCGTGTTTGAATCTTATGTGGTGAAAATGGCGTGATCCCAAGGTTGCGCATTATGCATCTACATATAGAGCACAACGCGAGCACCGGTTACAGTTGTTTCCTCTGGTCGAACCAGGAAGTGTTGATTTAGGAGATGATGAGTGAGCCATGTTGTGTGTTTGGGAATTTTTTCTACATATTATAATTAACATTTGTTTAACATTTGCATATACAAAGTTGTTGCTAAGAAAATTCCTATCAATTCCATTAATTTCATGTACGTTGAAGAAGAATGTAATAGAAATTAATGAAATTTTCTATCATTTCCACCAATTTCACGTCCTTTGAAGAAGATTCTATCAGAACTTATCGAAATTGTCAATCTCTATCGGTACACCAATCTCATTCACCCTTTTATACTGTTTACTAGTGATTACAGTGCGAGAAGGGAAACGTGACGGAGTGTTCTGCAAAATCAACTAAAAAAATAGAGATGAATATTTGGAAAAGTTCACTGTTTTTTATAGCATGACAATGTACAGGTGATGAACTGTTCTGCAAAATCAACTGAAAAAATAGAGATGAATGTTTGGAAAAGTTCACTGTTTTCTATAGCATGACAATGTACAAGTGATGGAGTGTTCTGCAAAATCAACTAAAAAAACAGAGATGAATGTTTGGAAAAGTTCACTATTTTCTATAGCATGACAATGTACAGGTGATGAAGTGATTTGTAAAATCAACTGAAAATATAGAGATGAATGTTTGAAAATTTTCAATGTTTTCTATAGCATGGCAATGTACATGTGATGGAGTGTTTTGTAAAATCAACTGATAAAATTGTAACACCCCTAAACGATTGGTGCTACAACGCCGTCAACCACCCACGTGGTTAACAAGGCTGAATAAATACAAGTGTACCGGTCTGATGATCAGACTCCCGAGCATAGAACTAATAACCATAAATATACATCAACAAAATACCGAGTGTTTACATAATTCCTTCACTGTATACTGTCACTGTAAACCGTCATAATCAAGTATATGACACGCCACGGGAGCACAGGCGCATCCCGGGCAAACATCCAAAAGTACTCCAAAAGTAAACTACACCCTAGGATCTAGAGCCACTCCGCTTCTTCGATCCTCATCCTGCAGTAAAAGAAATATGGATCCCCCGAGGGGGTCAGCAACCCTTGGCTGGCATGGTTAACGCGCAGCCCATCGACTACCGGAATGCACGCAAACTATTTGTCATGATGACATGGTATTTATTTTAAAACACACAATTCATACATATATAACATAACATGGGTATTGTACACATCATAACACACAACACACACATACAATTCCTTTTAGGAAGAGAACCAACACAGTTAGTCCCCATTAAGAGCCTAGAGAATGTTGCCACGCTCATACCTAGCTCGTTACATAACTCGTTACCGTCCGGTTAGATTGAACGGTTAACTTAACACAAGGTGCCTCGGATATAGTGATCCAAGCACACCGAAATAACACATAGTATGCCCCTGTGGCCCGACGTGAGTCAGTAAAATAGCCTTGGTTAAGCTAAAGGGAAGGTTAGAAACCAAATTGGAAACTTAACCATAACATACAGAGAGAATCGAACCGGTTATGACATCGACTCCCATACTCACACGCGTGGCCGGAACAGACCGGACTCCTCACTTCCCCCGTTAGCCCTTGTTAGTAGTTCATCATTGAACACAACAAACAATTCACAATCATAGGTCAAGTCTTGTTAGACACACACAAGGAGAGAGAGAGTCATACTCAACAACATAATGATATTTAACAACGGTAAACTCCTTACATGGCTTAATCTTACAAAGTCATAAACACACAGAAAAGCAAACAACACACAAGCCGGTGTAAACCGGTAGGCAACAGACTGCAAGAAAACCATACCTTGGTCCTTGCCTCGACTGATTTCCACCTTGCGAGAATCCTAAACACATTAGTAACGTCGGTTAATTATTTATTTAACTTCAAACTTACTAAGTATTTAACATGATTGTATGACATGTTTTAGTGTCTATTCTACCCTAGGTTATCTTCATTTTACACCCTAGGGTTAACTATATAAGTCACATTCCTTTCTGTTTTTTTTTTTACAAGTTTAGGTCCGACCGACCTTGCCGACCGGACTTACCCAAGTCCGGTCGATTCCAGAACACATTTCCGTTAAAATTTTCTACTCCGACCGACCTTGTAAGTCCGGTCGCATGTTCGGTCTATTCCCGAGAGTTTCTTCCCTTTGAAAATTTAGTCCGACCGGACTTGCCAAGTCCGGTCCTATGTCCGGTCGATTCCAGTAACTAAATCCGTACACAAAATACAAGCCCGACCGACCTTGCAAGTCCGGTCCCCAAGGTCGGTCCATTCCAGAAGCCAATTCTCGCAGGGTAAACTGGGCTCGACCGAACTTGCAAGTCCGGTCGCAAGTCCGGTCTGCCCCAGACCTTTATTTTCCTTTTTACATTCAACTCCAAACTTCACCCCATATAACCTAGTACTCCCTAACCTCATTTGGGCACTTTAAACACACTTTAAGACATCCTTAAACACTCATAAAACTCATTATCTAATTCCTTAAGCCTTTACCCATTTCTTCACAAAATTCCTAACACTTACAATGTTTTCTCCTAGTTCTTCAAGTGGTGTTTCATACCTATGATAACTACTATCCCAAAATGCTTTCTCCTTATTTTAACATCATCTCCCAAGCATCATCTCTCACAACTAACTCCTTATATCCATCTTGACAATTCTTTTCCAAGTTTACACTTTCTCCTTATTACCAAAGTTTGCCTAAGTATTTACCTAAGTCCCAAGGTGGCTTTGGTACTTGCTAAAACCTCAAGATCATGCCTAAGTCCTTGTTACACTCTAGAGCACTTCCTAGTTCCTCACAATTCCTTTAAAACACCATGAACTCCTTATACATTTCCTAAATTTCGACATGAGTTCTCCTAGTATTTTGTTACACCTTAGCACATTGTTTTCATCATTAAACATCCTAGAACACCAAGAACACTTTCTTACACAACTTCACCAAATTCACACTACATCACAATATAGTGCATAATTTAATTGCATGGCACTTAGGCCCTTAAAATGCATGGCTCTTAGGCCCTTAAAGTGCTTAAATCATAAACACTGAATTTCCACAATATATATGCCTTTAACCTGCGATTACATACAACAAGACATATGTTATTTTACTAGTCTCCTTGAGAACATTTACTAGGTCATTCACCATTTGCTCTTTAGGTAGTTTTAATAAGCATTTATAAGCTCATTTCTCCTAAGGCATTAAACAACATTAGGTTAGTAGATTTACCTCTTTTCCAAACAATTCCTTTCTTGTTTCACTACAAGACCGGTAGGGTATTTGATTCCTTGTCAAGTTCTAAACAATATACAAACATTATAATGAGTATTCAAGCTATAAGCTTCATCTCATTGTAAACCCTAATTTTACATTGTTTCAAAAACATTAATGTAGTTGTTTTACCTTGATCTTTGAAGAGAGTTTGAATATATAACAAGAGAGGACTCCACCTAGTCCATGAAAAGTTGGAATGAAGCTAGAACAAGGTCACACAAAGAGCTATATCAATGTGTATTTTCGGTCAAGGTAAAAACATGGAGGAAACATGATTTTTCTTTGAGATTCCTTACCTAGAAGCAAGGGAGATCAACAATATGTCAAAATACAAGCTCAAGCTCCTTCAATGGTGGAACACCTTGGCACCGAAATGGGGCTCTTGGAGTTTTGAGAAGATAGGAATGAAGAGCTTGATGAGAGGAAGAGATTGGTGGTGTTTGTTTTTTATTTGAACAAGTGAGTAAGATTTTACAAGAGATCAAAGAAGAGGTTTAATGGAGGTGGTGTGTATTACCGTGGAAGAGAAGGAAGAAGAGAGGTGTGGAGCCGTGTGAACAAGGGAGGAAATGAGAGAATGAGATAGAATTTGCTTTTAAGAGATATTTATGCTTATAAAGTAAAAAGTAAGTTTAATTAGTTTTCTTTACTTACTTATTATATCAACTAGAGAGTGGTGAGTCACCACACTTAAAACCGGCCCCCTTTATTAGTATGAGGGTATTTTAGTCTTTGTTTGTCAATTTAATTACTTAATACAACATATGTTATAAACTAGCTTATAAAAATCACTATTCACCTAAACAAGGCACTTAGAAGTGAAATTTTTGATTTCCCATTAATATAGCCACCCAATGTGATACTATATAGTACACATATATATTTAAGAGTAATGATGGACATTTAGCCATTCAAAACTCATTTACAAGACAATTTTTCAAAAATGTGCTTTAAGACTCCTTAAAGCACATTTTGTGTTTTAACTTGTTTTCAAGCTTGGTTTTCTTTGGTAATTGGTTTAATAAGTTCATTAGTATATAGATGAGGTCTTGGTAAGTTCATTAGGTCTTAACCAAGTTTATCCCAAGCTTAGAGCACATTTTGGCTCTTATTAACTTTAGAGCACATTTTGTGTTTTCTTTAGTTTAAATTTGTTTACTAAGGTTTCTAAGACTCTTTTTAGTCCTATTACACCCTATTTAGGTGTTTAAACAACATAACTAGGTTTGGGGTATTTCAATCTACCCCCCTTAAAAGAACTTTGTCCCCAAAGTTCATACTTCCACATAACCTAAACATTAGAACATGAGAACACATATCAACAACACTTCTATCTCACATTAACAACATCTTACATCATATCGGACACATGGTCCAAACAACAAAACATCACAACATCGTTCAGACTCAGCGGTCTGTAACATAACATAGACAATGTATACATATACATGTCGCACACAACCATAACCGAAACGGCTCTACCCCCCTTAAATAGGGGTACGCCTCGTACCCTATACATACAAACACTAAGAAGTAAACAACGACGGGTACTTAGCCTTCATCTTATCTTCCAGCTCCCAAGTGGCCTCCTCAACGTCCTGGTTAGACCAGAGAACCTTCACCAGTTCACAGACTTATGGCGAGTGTCTCGAGTCTTAGTGTCCAGAATCCGTACCGGAGTCTCCACTGATCGCATGGTCGGCTCTAAAGTTAGCCTTTCAGGCTGAAGCACATGAGACGGATGAGACATATACTTCTTCAACTGGGACACATGAAATACATCATGTACCTTGCCCAGCTCGGCGGGTAAGTCAAGTCTATAAGCTACCGGGCCGATCCGCTCCGTCACAACATAAGGCCCCACATATTTTGGGCTCAACTTGCCCTTCTGGCCAAAACGAAACACTCCCTTCATGGGGGATACTCTCAAAATACCTGATCGCCCACGGCGAACTCCAGGTCACGTCGGCGCACATCTGCGTACGACTTCTGTCTATCCTGAGCTGCTTTCATATTAGCCCTGATCTGGCGAACTTCTGCCTTAACTTGCTCAAGATACTCTGGTCCTATAATGACCGTCTCACTCGACTCATCCCAGCATAATGGCGTGCGGCATGGTCTACCGTACAATGCCTGGAAGGGAGACATCTTGATCGATGCATGATAACTGTTGTTGTAACTGAACTCGATCAAATGTAACTTATCAATCCAGCTGGTCTGAAAGTCAAGTGCACATGCACGTAGCATATCCTCAAGTGTCTGAATAGTGCGCTCACTCTGACCATCGGTCTGTGGGTGAAACGCTGTACTCAATTTCAGTTCAGTACCCAACGCTTCTCGCGTAGACTTCCAATATCTGGATAGGAATCTGGTATCTCTGTCAGATACAATCGTCTTTGGTACACCATGATGTCTTACAATTTCTTTATCGAATAATTCTGCCAATCTTGCCACTTTCCAGGTGTCCTTCATCGGAATGAATCGGGCCACCTTGGTCAGTCGGTCAACAACAACCCAAATCATATTCAGACCTCCCCTTGCAGGTGGAAGCCCTACTACGAAGTCCTAGATATGTCATGGAACTTCCATTCCGGCACTGGCATTGGCTGCACCATACCACCAGGCCGTCGGTGCTCAAACTTGACCTTCTGACAAGTGAGACACCTCAACACATAGTCATTCACATCCTTTTTCATTCCAGCCCCCCAGAAATATCTTTTCATACCTTTATACATCTTTGAAGCTCCGGGGTGAATCGAAGTAGTAGAACAATGGGATTCACTCAATATGTGCTCCTTCAACTCAGCGCTACTCCTGGGTATACACAACCGGCCATTAAGCCTAATCAGGTCATCATCGTGGAGTCTGAAGTCGTACTTCTGACCCTCGAATGTGCCATCAATAAGCTTCTGCCTAATCTCCATCATGTACTGATCCGTCATCTGAGCACTCCGCACTTCTTCAACCAAGCCAGTATGAGAGACTAGCGAATGGAGAGAGTGTGCTCGGCGACTCAATGCGTCAGCTACCACATTTGCCTTACCCTCCTTGTACTGTAAATTGATGTCATAATCATTCAGAAATTCAACCCACCTTCTTTGCCTCATGTTCAACTCCTTCTGAGTGAACAAGTACTTTAAACTCTTGTGGTCAGAATAAATCGTCACACTTACCCCATACAAGTGATGTCGCCATATCTTCAGTGCGAAGACAATGGCCCCCAATTCTAAGTCGTGGGTAGGGTAGTTCTCCTCATGCTTCTTCAGCTGTCGGGAAGCGTAAGCTACGACCTTCCCGTGCTGCATCAATACACAACCCATACCCCTGCCTGATGCGTCGCAATAGACCTCAAAACCATCTGGGCCGTCTGGTAATGTCAGAACCGGTGCAGATGTCAGAGCATCCTTGAGACTCGCGAAAGAACTCTCACATCGACTGTCCACTCGAATGGTGCATCCTTCTTCATCAAGGAAGTCATCGGCTTCGAGACACTGGAGAAGTTCTTCACAAACCTCCTATAATAACCTGCCAGACCGAGGAAGCTCCTGATATCGGTAACCGTCTTCGGCCTTGGCCAGGTGCGTACTGCATCTATCTTTGCCGGATCCATAGCGATCCCGGCCTCAGAAATCACATGTCCAAGAAATGATACTTGGTTTAACCAAAATTCACACTTAGAAAATTTAGCATACAGCTGATTTTTCCTCAACGTTTGCAATACATCTCTCAGGTGGCTTTCATGCTCACCTCTCGATTTCGAATACACAAGTATGTCATCGATGAAGACTACCACTGATTTGTCCAACTGATCTTGGAACAAACGGTTCATTAAGTCCATGAACTTTGCTGGTGCATTTGACAAGCCAAACGGCATAACTGTGAACTCATAATGCCCATACCTAGTTCTGAAAGCTGTCTTTTCGATATCACTGTCACGGATGGCAATCTGGTGGTATCCGGAACGTAGGTCTATCTTGGAGAATACTGATGCTCCCCTCAGCTGATCAAATAGATCGTCGATGCGTGGTAAGGGGTAACGGTTCTTCACCGTAACAGCATTCAGCTCCCGATAATCAATACACAGGCGGAGGCTACCGTCCTTCTTCTTCACGAAGAGGACCGGCGCTCCCCATGGTGAAACACTGGGCGGATAAAGCCCTTGTCGAGTAGGTCTCTCAGCTGCTCCTTGAGCTCTGTCATCTCTGCTGGAGCCATACGATAAGGTGCTTTCGCAATGGGTCCGGTGCCCGGAACTAGATCAATCTCAAACTCAACCTCTCGTGCTGGCGGCATGCCCGGTAGTTCCTTAGGAAATACATCAGGAAACTCCGACACTACCGGCACATCTGGGCTAAACTCAGGGTCTCTCTCTATGTCCTGGACATAGCAGAGGTATACATCACTCCCTCGTCGTAACTCGTGATACATAGCCATGGCGGTGATGATCTGAGTCGAAGGCTCCCTGGGCCTCTGGCGGTAAGATATGGTAACCCCAGATGGACTCCGAAGAAGCAGTCGATGCTCGGCACACAGGATTCTGCCCTTGTACCGCTCCAACCAGTTCATCCCGACAATCACATCAAAGCCTAGTCCGTCGAACTCTATCAAGTCGATCGGAAACTCTTCACCCCTGATTCGAACAATAGCATCTCGGTAGTAGCGGGTACATCTGATCCGCTCTTTCGACGGGAGAGTGACCACGAAGTCTGGCATCTCTTCACCGTCTAACCCCAGCCTCTTCGCAAATGATAGCGAAATGAATGTGTGTGAGGCTCCAGAGTCGAACAAGATCGATGCATCCACGCCATTCACTGGAAAGGTACCGGTGAGGATTGTGCCGCTCTTGCCGGCTTCTGCCTTATTGCAGACACTCAGTATACCTCCCGTTCCGAGTGCACAGCCTAATTCATTGGCAAACTAATAAGTATTGGGTAACAACACGATTTATATGCTTCAAACAACTCCACTTTATTCATTAACACACTCTTTTTACAACATTCATTGGCTTATACTGTCGCCATGATTCACACTTACAACATCCTTAATACACACTGGTCTATCACATAATTATACAAGGCTTAAAACTGTCTGAAGGTCAAATTCAAACGTCCGGGTTTCATGTGTGTGGCATTGATCACTGCCGACGGTGCGGTATTCAGTTTGATCTTTCTGATGCCATGGTATAGCATCCTTGATTGCCCACCCATGATTAATACATCTCCCGATTTCAACAGTAACTTCTTTGCGAGGTCAGCACGCTTCTGCTCGCCATACACAAACACTGCGGTATCACCAATGGACCAAGACACCACGGGTACTCCCTTACTCAGAGACTCGGGTGACTCGTCCTTGTCTTGGTGTATACCTAACCGTCCACCTTTCTGGTAGAAGTTCACAACGCATAGATCTGCTTTCACATTTGGAATTGAATCCGTTTCAACTTGTTGAGCAATTCCCACGGCGTGGTTAACGACCGCATGGAACTCCTCTGGTATACTTGGTACTGTTGCTCCATCTTCAGCTCGCACTTCTTGATATGACTTGGTGTAAGGGTTCCAGTCCTTACCCATGCACATCATCTTCAATTGCATCCTTGCTCCGTTCGGGTATTCGGGTGTGTAGAACCCTCCTGGTTTTGCTCCAAGTTCGTCGCATCGTTTGATGATATGGTTTTGTGCTTCCGGTGTCAGGTATCCATTTAAGAGTATCATACCTGGCTGGATAACCTGACATTGCTCCAATGGAAAGTCGGTGATGTTGATGGTGGTTTCTTCAGGGTTTGGTGTGGGTGGGATTGGATAACATATATTGAAAGTTCCTTTAAGTTTAGAGTACTCTAATTAGGTAAATCTCACACTATACTTTATTTATTTACTCACATGGTTGTTTATTTAAACTCACTCACACACATGCATGAATGCGGTATGCAGACACTTATTTCATTCAACAGTTTAGGCGGTACCTGGTCTAGAAGAGGGCCCTGGCGCCTCAGACCGGTCCACCACATTCAGGGTGGCCTTGTTGGACCCCGACCCCTTCCCCTTCTGGGACTCCGTGTACCTCTGATCTGGGGGTGGCTGGTTTGCCGTCTTCTGGCCATCGGTGGTCGTAGTGGCCTTACCCTTCCATTGCCCCTTGGGCCTGTAGTTCCTACTGTTTGGGTTCTGCCAGCATTCATGATCGCGGTGACCCATCTTCTTACAGTATCGGCACTGAACATCGTTACCCTTGCAGTCCTTGCCGGGGTGGTCTCCGTTGCACCACTTGCAGTAATAGTGGCGCTCCGGTCCAGAGCCCGTGCTAGCTGCTATCACAATACACAATCAATACTTGTTCCACAACTTATCAACATATACTCTAACTTATCACACAGATTAGACAATTACCCTTAGGTGGGTAAGAACGTAGGGGCTTGGCCGCATACGCATAGGTGAGCTGCAGAGGCTCCTCAGCAGTGGTGGTCTGGGTCTGGCCCTTGCCACCCTGTTGCTGTCCTTTCTGGGACTGGGGGTATGATTTCTTCTTCTTCCCTCCCCACTGCCCTTGCGTGCCTTGGCCCTCGTTCTGAGCCTTGCGCTTGAGCGCACTCTCCTCGTCCCTCAGACGGACGGTGATCTCCACGATAGCAGCGGCATGATAGCACTCCTATATTTAGGGTGTCAGTTATGCCCCGCCAAATAAACTCACAACACATTAACACATCGTACACACTTATTCACATTACACTGTAGTTCCTTTACCTGCAAAGTGGTATATCCAGTAGGCCCCATGCCGTAGCGTAGGCGATAGTTCAGTCCGTTGTAGAAACGGTTCACAAGAATCCGGTCTGAGTAACCCAGATCCGGTAGCAGGTGGATAAGTCCGATGAAGGCTGAGTAGTACTCATCTACCGTCATCTTATCCCCTTGCCTCAGATTGTCCAACTCCAGGCGCTTGGCCTCTTGCACATGTATAGGGTAGTATTTGGCTCGCAGCAGAGCCGTGTACTCCCTCCACTGAAAAGTCGGGTCAGCAACTCTGCCCTCTCGCACAAGCTTCCACCAGTTTTGTGCCGAGCCCTTCAAGTAGTAAGCAGCAAGTCGTACCTTGACCTGCTCAGGTGGTGCTAGGGTTTCGAAGGCGGTCTCCATTTCGGAGATGTACGCCTCGAGCTTACGGGGATCGGTCTCCCCACTGAATGAGGGCGGCCTCAGATCAGCCAACGCCTTGACCCAATTGGTCTCTCGTGGCGGTGGTGGTGGTGGCTGAACTCCGGGCTGTTGCCCTTGCTGTATAGCAGCAACCAAATCGGGTACCAACTGGGCTACGGCGGCTGCAACTGCCTCAGCCATGGTCTGTGCCGTAGTATCATCGCCCTGGTCACCCATACCTCCAGTACCGCGCCCGCGGCCTCTACCACGTGGTCTACCTGCCATCTGAATTCATATGAACATCTCATTAGCATTATGCTTGCACACTTATCGGTCCAACGATTGTAACGCTTCCCGATAATAAGGTATCTCCACACTTAGTTAGTGGTCAACCTTTCCAAATCTGTTCACTTAGGTATCTGTAGTTAGGTTTCCTAACTCGGTATATCCCTAAGCTCGGTATTCTAGTCATCAGAGCGATACTTCGCTCTGATACCACTTTTTGTAACACCCCTACTACGCACATCACATTACTTGGAATCGCAGCGGAAATAAACGACTAAACAGTAACTAAACGATTGGTGCTACAACGCCGTCAACCACCCACGTGGTTAACAAGGCTGAATAAATACAAGTGTACCGGTCTGATGATCAGACTCCCGAGCATAGAACTAATAACCATATATATACATCAACAAAATACCGAGTGTTTACATAATCCTTCACTGTATACTGTCACTGTAAACCGTCATAATCAAGTATATAACACGCCACGGGAGCACAGGCGCATCCCGGGCAAACATCCAAAAGTACTCCAAAAGTAAACTACACCCTAGGATCTAGAGCCACTCCGCTTCTTCGATCCTCATCCTGCAGTAAAAGAAATATGGAACCCCCGAGGGGGTCAGCAACCCTTGGCTGGCATGGTTAACGCGCAGCCCATCGACTACCGGAATGCGCGCAACTATTTGTCATGATGACATGGTATTTATTTTAAAACACACAATTCATACATATATAACATAACATGGGTATTGTACACATCATAACACACACACACATACAATTCCTTTTAGGAAGAGAACCAACACAGTTAGTCCCCATTAGAGCCTAGAGAATGTTGCCACGCTCATACTTAGCTCGTTACATAACTCGTTACCGTCCGGTTAGATTGAACGGTTAACTTAACACAAGGTGCCTCGGATATAGTGATCCAAGCACACCGAAATAACACATAGTATGCCCCTGTGGCCCGACGTGAGTCAGTAAAATAGCCTTGGTTAAGCTAAAGGGAAGGTTAGAAACCAAATTGGAAACTTAACCATAACATACAGAGAGAATCGAACCGGTTATGACATCGACTCCCATACTCACACGCGTGGCCGGAACAGACCGGACTCCTCACTTCCCCCGTTAGCCCTTGTTAGTAGTTCATCATTGAACACAACAAACAATTCACAATCATAGGTCAAGTCTTGTTAGACACACACAAGGGAGAGAGAGTCATACTCAACAACATAATGATATTTAACAACGTAAACTCTTTACATGGCTTAATCTTACAAAGTCATAAACACACAGAAAACAAACAACACACAAGCCGGTGTAAACCGGTAGGCAACAGACTGCAAGAAAACCATACCTTGGTCCTTGCCTCGACTGATTTCCACCTTGCGAGAATCCTAAACACATTAGTAACGTCGGTTAATTATTTATTTAACTTCAAACTTACTAAGTATTTAACATGATTGTATGACATGTTTTAGTGTCTATTCTACCCTAGGTTATCTTCATTATACACCCTAGGGTTAACTATATAAGTCACATTCTTTCTGTTTTTTTTTTTACAAGTTTAGGTCCGACCGACCTTGCCGACCGACTTACCCAAGTCGGTCGATTCCAGAACACATTTCCGTCAAAATTTTCTACTCCGACCGACCTTGTAAGTCCGGTCGCATGTTCGGTCTATTCCCGAGAGTTTCTTCCCTTTGAAAATTTAGTCCGACCGGACTTGCCAAGTCTGGTCCTATGTCGGTCGATTCCAGTAACAATCCGTACACAAAATACAAGCCCGACCGACCTTGCAAGTCCGGTCCCCAAGGTCGGTCCATTCCAGAAGCCAATTCTCGCAGGGTAAACTGGGCTCGACCGAACTTGCAAGTCGGTCGCAAGTCGGTCTGCCCCAGACCTTTTTTCCTTTTTACATTCAACTCCAAACTTCACCCCATATAACCTAGTACCCTAACCTCATTTGGGCACTTAAACACACTTAAGACATCCTTAAACACTCATAAAACTCATTATCTAATTCCTTAAGCCTTTACCCATTTCTTCACAAAATTCCTAACACTTACAATGTTTTCTCCTAGTTTTCAAGTGGTGTTTCATACCTATGATAACTACTATCCCAAAATGCTTTCTCCTTATTTTAACATCATCCCAAGCATCATCTCTCACAACTAACTCCTTATATCCATCTTGACAATTCTTTTCCAAGTTTACACTTTCTCCTTATTACCAAAGTTTGCCTAAGTATTTACCTAAGTCCCAAGGTGGCTTTGGTACTTGCTAAAACCTCAAGATCATGCCTAAGTCCTTGTTACACTCTAGAGCACTTCCTAGTTCCTCACAATTCCTTTAAAACCATGAACTCCTTATACATTTCCTAAATTTCGACATAAGTTCTCCTAGTATTTTGTTACACCTTAGCACATTGTTTTCATCATTAAACATCCTAGAACACCAAGAACACTTTCTTACACAACTTCACCAAATTCACACTACATCACAATATAGTGCATAATTTAATTGCATGGCACTTAGGCCCTTAAAATGCATGGCTCTTAGGCCCTTAAAGTGCTTAAATCATAAACACTGAATTTCCACAAATATATGCCTTTAACCTGCGATTACATACAACAAGACATATGTTATTTTACTAGTCTCCTTGAGAACATTTACTAGGTCATTACCATTTGCTCTTTAGGTAGTTTTAATAAGCATTTATAAGCTCATTTCTCCTAAGGCATTAAACAACATTAGGTTAGTAGATTTACCTCTTTTCCAAACAATTCCTTTCTTGTTTCACTACAAGACCGGTAGGGTATTTGATTCCTTGTCAAGTTCTAAACAATATACAAACATTATAATGAGTATTCAAGCTATAAGCTTCATCTCATTGTAAACCCTAATTTTACATTGTTTCAAAACATTAATGTAGTTGTTTTACCTTGATCTTTGAAGAGAGTTTGAATATATAACAAGAGAGGACTCCACCTAGTCCATGAAAGTTGGAATGAAGCTAGAACAAGGTCACACAAAGAGCTATATCAATGTGTATTTTCGGTCAAGGTAAAAACATGGAGGAAACATGATTTTTCTTTGAGATTCCTTACCTAGAAGCAAGGGAGATCAACAATATGTCAAAATACAAGCTCAAGCTCCTTCAATGGTGGAACACCTTGGCACCGAAATGGGGCTCTTGGAGTTTTGAGAAGATAGGAATGAAGAGCTTGATGAGAGGAAGAGATTGGTGGTGTTTGTTTTTTTGAACAAGTGAGTAAGATTTTACAAGAGATCAAAGAAGGGTTTAATGGAGGTGGTGTGTATTACCGTGGAAGAGAAGGAAGAAGAGAGGTGTGGAGCCGTGTGAACAAGGGAGGAAATGAGAGAATGAGATAGAATTTGCTTTTAAGAGATATTTATGCTTATAAAGTAAAAAGTAAGTTTAATTAGTTTTCTTTACTTACTTATTATATCAACTAGAGAGTGGTGAGTCACCACACTTAAAAACCGGCCCCCTTTATTAGTATGAGGGTATTTTAGTCTTTGTTTGTCAATTTAATTACTTAATACAACATATGTTATAAACTAGCTTATAAAAATCACTATTCACCTAAACAAGGCACTTAGAAGTGAAATTTTTGATTTCCCATTAATATAGCCACCCAAATGTGATACTATATAGTACACATATATTTAAGAGTAATGATGGACATTTAGCCATTCAAAACTCATTTACAAGACAATTTTTCAAAAATGTGCTTTAAGACTCCTTAAAGCACATTTTGTGTTTTAACTTGTTTTCAAGCTTGGTTTTCTTTGGTAATTGGTTTAATAAGTTCATTAGTATATAGATGAGGTCTTGGTAAGTTCATTAGGTCTTAACCAAGTTTATCCCAAGCTTAGAGCACATTTTGGCTCTTATTGACTTTAGAGCACATTTTGTGTTTTCTTTAGTTTAAATTTGTTTACTAAGGTTTCTAAGACTCTTTTTAGTCCTATTACACCCTGTTTAGGTGTTTAAACAACATAACTAGGTTTGGGGTATTTCAAAAATAGATGAATGTTTGGAAAAGTTCACTTTTTTGTAGCATGACAGTGTAGAGGTGATGAAGTGTTCTGCAAAATCAACTGAAAATATAGAGATGAATGTTTGGAAAACTTTATTGTTCTCTATAGCATGACAATATACAGATTGTCTATCATTTCTACCAATTTCACGTCCTTTTGAAGAAGAATATATTCTCATTGTAATGATTCTGCCTCATTGGAGTAATGCGCTCATGATCTTCTCCAGCGGGATTCTTTTCACTTTTGAACATCAATAAATTCTCATCCTATACAGATTGTCTATTATTTCCATCTATTTCACGTCCTTTGAAGAAGAATTTATTCTCATTGCAATAAACAGACACCCAGTTAAAGTAATGCGCGCATGATCTTCTCCAGTGGGATTTTCTTTTCACTTTTGAACATCAACAAATTCCCATCCTATACAGATTATCTATTATTTCCACCAATTTCACGTCCTTTGAAGAAGAATCTATTCTCATTGCAATCAACAAACACCCAGTTAAAGTAATGCGCTCATGATCTTCACATAGACCCTTTCATCCAGTGTAAAAAAAAGAAACCCTAAGTTCTTTAGCAACAAAATACAAGCTTCTATAATGTATTCAACTTCTTGTTTGATAGTAAAAGAATTAAGAGTGTTGGAATTTATTTGACTTCTTGTTCGACAGTAAAACAATTAAGAGTGTTGAAATGTATTCGACTTCTTGTTTGACAGTAAAATAATTAAGAGTGTTGGAATTTATTCGACTTCTTGTTTGGCAGTAAAACAATTAAGAGTGTAGGAATGTATTCGACTTCTTGTTCGATACTAAACAACTAAGAGTGTTGGAATTTATTCGACTTCTTGTTCGACAGTAAAACAATTAAAAGTGTTGGAATTTATTAGAATTCTTGTTCGATAGTAAAACAAATAAGAGTGTTGGAATGTATTCGACTTCTTGTTTGACAGTAAATCAATTAAGAGTGTTGAAATTTATTCAACTTCTTTTTTGACAGTAAAACAATTAAGAGTGTTGGAATTTATTCAATTTCTTATTTGACAGTAAAACAATTAAGAGTGTTGGAATGTATTCGACTTCTTGTTCGATAGTAAAACAATTAAAGAGTGTTGGAATGTATTCGACTTCTTGTTCAACAGTAAAAAATTAAGAGTGTTGGAACATATTTGACTTCTTGTTCAATAGTAAATCAATTAAGAGTGTCGGAATGTATTCAACTTCTTGTTCGACAGTAAAACAATTAAGAGTGTTGGAATTTATTTGACTTCTTGCTCAACAGTAATACAATTAAGAGTGTTGGAATTTCATACAGTAACTAAAACATCTATCTCTGTTGTTTTCTTATTTATAGTATAATTAAGTAGTTGTAAAAATCAAATTTAGGGACGTCCTCTCCTTGCCTCTGACCTGTAGCGTGAAATGTATGCTCTCACTCAGCCTCAGCCCTGCCTCATATCACGGTGGGGTCTTTGAATGTCTAAATCATCCACGTACTTGACGAGAATCTTAATCCTTTCCATTATTTTTTCAAGGTCTAAATAGTTCTGGATCATTAGGAATACATCTGCATCGGTTTCTATGTTGGCAATTGAGTAGTATACGTCATGGTCCATCTTGAGGTAGACGATCGAATAGATGTGTAGCTGAAGGTTATCAAAATGTGACTGCACAACATGATTTAATGACAAATGTAAGATGGTTAACACTTCTTGGATATTGAATGTCTGCATCGATCACTGCCCAACCCGGACCTCATTGGAACCGTCCCCCGTACTGCGTAACTGTGGTGCAATGGTTCACAAGAATTGTAACAGGAATCACATCCTAATGACAAACAAAAAATGAATTATTTGAAAAGCAAATAAACAAATGTTATACATACAATCACCACAAAGTTTAATCAACCATACAAAAGAACAATGTTCAAACAACAATCAGAAAAAAAAACAGTCTAATAATCATACCCACCCCCACCATCTCCACGACCCCTCCCATCACCACGTCCCCCCCAATCATCACGTCCCTCATACAACCTATGGCGACGCGCAACATTCATGTGCTTACTGTGCATACCCTCCCTCTAGACCTAAGCCCTCTAGTGCGATGACACGTGACGTACTCTCTATGTCAATGCAAGCCTGGTTCTTGTTTTTATAACGAGTAAGCGATGCTAGGGTGGTACTAATATTAAGTCGGGCGAGGTCGAAGGCCATCTCCAACCTGTCAGCAATCCAGAGGGCCACACGGAGTCTAGGTACATCATCCTGAAACACCTCAGGGGACTTTCTCACCACTAGAATATCCTCTAGTCTCGACTCCTCTCTAACCTCAGGGATGAAACATAGAAATCCCTGGTAACCTTTCCTCAAATACCAAAACGCCTGCATCGTTCAAATAACTAAAGGTGAGCCAGGCATAACATTCCCTACAAACTCTAAATGGGGTCTACCCAACTCCTTGAAAATCACCTTCTTAGCAGTACAATCAATATGGGCATGGTGCGCAGACAGCCAATCCATGCCTAAAATAACATCAAAACAGGTCATTCGTAGAGGGATGAGGTCAGCACACGATTTTTTTTTCTACACTACCACATGACAGTCTCTACAGATAGAATCCAAATTCATATGGGTGTCCCACTCAGAGGACTAGTCACACATAATTCTAAGCCATGAGGCTTAACAGATAGACTAAGTTTATCTACCAGATCATCAGAAACAAAGGAGTGAGTAGCTTTAGAATCAAACAAAGAGAAGATAGCTAAAGAATACTTGACATAGCCTACTCAGCCGCTCGATCACGCTCTCCAGACAAAGCGAACACCCTCGTCTGAGCCTGAGGCTTCTTCTGGTCCAACTTTGTCTTGGACCCAGATGCTGAACCGACATCCCTGCCTCATGAACTACCTCTGCTCCTATCCGCCTGCGGGCAATCAGCTATGCGGTACTCCATGGATCCCCACTTGAAGCATGCTCCTGTCTTCTTGTAGCACTCTCGACCAGGATGTGACCTGCCACAAGACTCGTACTTCGACCCAGAAGAAGAGGACAATCACCATAGTGTTGCTTCTTCTAAAAATAATTATGGTTCTTCTTTCCAGAATCGTCAGATATGTGCTTCCTCTTCTGATCCTTACCACTGACTGTTTCACCTTTCAGCTCACTCGCTACCATGAGAGCCATATCAGTAATATCGCGGAAGGTCTTATGCTCAAAAGGATCCACTATTATCCTGATGTCCGATCGCAGGCCACTCTCAAACTTTCTAGCCTTCCGGTTCTCGTCCGGCTCTGGCACATACCGACAAAGATGGGAAGGTTACAGATTTGAACAAAAACGTGATCTTCTGCACATGATGTGAACCTTGAAAGCAGTCTTTGATGTTAGGCAGATTCATGATCGGATGGCTGAGTGGGGATGAAGATGTTATGGTTATGCTTTGCTATGCGGTTTGGCAAAAGTCTGGTGGTGGAACTCGCTATTAGCCAGCAATTCCGACGGCCTGAAGAAGCAAAACGAAACAAATTCAATTCACTGGATAATGTACATCAGCGCGGGGATTATACTGTGCTTACTTCACCGATTTCTCCAAGAAATTACCAACTTCAATTTACATTGCTTGGCCTTGATGGATTTCTTTCACTGCAAGAAAAACAGTATTTAGCATCCGAAATTAGCGTCCGATAAATTAGCGTCCGAAATTAGCGTCCGCGGACACTATTTTTCGATTAGCGCCCGATATTAGCGTCCGATTTTATGTTGGACACTGAATTGTGTCTAAATCGATTTCCCTGTTAAATAAATCTCTAGCTTTCTGAGAGGATGATATTGACTCATGTGGCATGCGGATGAAAATCTGAGAATGATCAGGCCATCGTTGCCTGTGGCTATTGAAGCATGTATAGATGTTGCTGGTTATGAATTGGATACTGTGCGCCAGAAGGCTTTGCTGAGAGCTTCCAGCTATGGTCAAGCATTCTGCAGGTCAGCTGGGTGACTTTTTTCTCATCTCTTCTTTGGCAATGCTAAGTAGTAAAAGTTTCAAATTTCGATTCAGATGTTATCTGCAGGGAAATGTACAAACCATGTGATATGTGGCTGGTCCTTGTAATGCACAAACCATGTGACATGTTTCATGTGATATATTTGTTTATAACTCGCATATTTGAACACAATAACTAACCTTTTTAATATGATTCTATTTATAATAGACATATTTTCATTACAACTCTTGCTACTGGTTCTTAATGAAAGTCAGAGCATTATCATTATGTACTTGTTGATTTTTTTTAGCTAATCTGGTGGGATTTGCTTTTTCTCTCAACTTACGTGATGTGATATGCATTCTTTGGCGGCCGTTCATGCCAAGTCTGCCATGGAAGGCTTTATAGGATTTATATTCATCTGCATCATATAAGTTTATAAAGGCGTCTTCCATGGCTGTTGGTTGTTTCCAGGTTTGTTGATATTTCCAGCAGCAACTTGAGAAGTCTATTTGTTTAATCTGTCAAACTTATGAGAATTTGTGGATGTGTGTAATCTATGTCGGATTGTGAACGCTCACAAGTAGACGCAAAATAGTGTCCGAAAAAAAATGGATGCCACACAATTTAGTATCCATGAACGCAAAAAAAAAAAATTAGTGTCCAGGCTTTTAGCGTCCGACGAATATTGGACGCTAAACATAAAAAATCGGATGCTAAACACATTTAGCGTCCGATATTTGATGTTTAGCGTCTGAAAAAGTCGGACGCTAAATCCTGCTTTTTTTGTTGGCATGATGGTGGAGGGTCCTATCTGGTGGAGGTTTTGTCGGATGCATGGTGGCGGATTTCATTTGCATGGTGGTGGATAGATTTCTCCAAGGTGGTTTGCCCTGCTCGCATCACATTTATCCCGCTCGATTTAAGAGTCTGCTTGCTATTAGATTTCGAGTTGAGGGGAGTAATAGGTTTGAATCGGCGCAGGTGAACTCAATTGTTAACTTTGAGGTTTAAGTAGAATTGTCGTCAGGGATGTGAGGGGTGACCGAGGTGGTGGTTGGAGGTCGGTGCAAAACAATAATGTAGGGTCTTGCTATTAGGAATTATATTACCCATTTTATATTTGCTGTTACCGCCCCTACATATGTAACTAGTTACCAGACCCCATATGTAATGTTAAGTGCACATGTATATTTGGTTTACATAGAGTCTGTAATTACTGGTCCGGTTTGATAACTAATAAACAAACCGGCTCCGCATACATATGTCTAGGTTCTAGGGTTTTCTCTGTAATGAGTCTTTTCTCCTTTCTTCTCTAATCGAGACTCTCAAGAACAATGTCTCTGTAATCTCGATTTCTTCTTCTCTTCATTCTTCTGAGTAAAAAGTACGAGTTCATTTTCCATGCTTGCGCAGCTCTTTGACATGGTATCAGAGCGAGAAATCGCACGGGGAGAAGAATGAACGAAAAAACGTCGAGGAAGATACGAAGGTAGAATCGGAAAACAAGAACAAGATGAATATCGATGAAGGAAGCACGATTAAACAGAACGACCCACTCTTTGTTCATCCAACGGAGCAGCCAGGTCAATTACTGACCACCAAATTTAACGGAGAGGGCTTTCTCTCGTGGAAGTGGGGAATGCGAAGAGCACTCCGCGCTAAAAACAAGCTTGGCTTTATAGACGGCACGATCAAGCGTCCAGGCGATGAAGATCTGGAGAAGATTGCAGCCTGGGAGAGGGTTAATTCACTGGTATGTTCCTGGTTAATTACATCACTTGCACCTAACATTAGTCGGAGCGTTACCTATTGTGATGACCCAAAAAAGGTGTGGGATTGGTTATGTCGTCGCTATGAAACCAAGAACCTCACAACCCTACACAACATAAAGCAATAGATCTCCATTCTGAAGCAGGGAGAGCAAAATGTCACTTACTATTTTATGCGACTCAAAGAAATTTGGGCGGAGTATGAGTTGGCACTCCCTGCAGGAGACTGCAATTGTTGTTCTTCTTGCAAGTCGAAAGAAAACAACAGAAAGAGAATTGAGAATGAGGCGGTCATACATTTCTTAATGGGGTTAAACAAATCTTTCATGCAAATACGGGGTCAAATACTCGCCATGAAAGAAACCCCTCCGTTGGAAGAAACTTTCTCATTAGTGTTCCAGGAAGAACAACAGAGGGCTGGATCAGATGACAGAGAGGAAGAAGGACAGAGTGTGGCTTTGGTTTCGAAAGGAGACAACTACAACAGTTACATGGCGCAAAAACAGAAAGGAAACTACAATTCTATCAGTTCCAGACCTGGAAACAAGAAAATTTTACTAAGATCAACAATCAAAGCAAGAAAGAACCGACAAAGTGTTCCAACTGTGGAAAGATTGGACACTTGCGAAGTGATTGCTGGTGGCTTATAGGATTTCCAAGCGATGAGAACAAAAGATCCAAGGAAGTTCGAGCTAGCTCAGTTGTAGAGGATGAAAGAAAGGCAAGAGTCCAAGAGATGAAGAAGTGGTTGAATCACCAGTCCAAGGATTAAGCACGGTGCAGTTGGGTCAATTAGTCACATACTTACAACAACAAAAGGCCTCTAAAGGAACCAGCAATCAAAATCATTTTGGTGATTTTTCAGGTACCTCTGACCCTAAGATAAATTTCTTGCCGTGTTTTAGTCTGAATAGCTGTTCTGTGATCAAAACACTCCAAAAATCATGGATTCTTGATTCTGGTGCAACTGAGCATATATGTGGAAATAATTTTTTCTTGTCTGATTACCAATCTCTGAGTTCTGATAGAGAAGTTACACTCCCATATGGGCATACAAGAACTGTTGATAGTGTTGGAGATTTGATTGTTAACAACATTAAATGCTTGAAAAACATCATGTTTGTACCAACTTTCAAGTTTAATCTTGTTTCAGTTAATAAATTAATTGAGGATCTGAATATATCTGTTGTTTTCTTCCAACATTTCTGTGCGTTGCAGGATTCTGAAAGGGGTGTTTTTGTGAAAATAGGCAGGCAATTTTCTGGCTTATATTTTCTTGATGTGAATGCTTTGAGTGATTACATAGCTGAGAAAGCAAATCCTGTTACAAATTCTGTTTCTGTGTGTAATAGCATTAGTGATGAATGTACTGAAAACAGTGAATCTAGGAATTTGTTTTTGTGGCACCACAGATTGGGCCACATGCCTTTTCAAAAGATGTGTAAAATACCTGAGTTGAAGCTTAATAACTAGAAATACTGTAAATCTGAAATCATTCCATGCATTACATGTTTTAAGGCTAAAAGTAAGAGACTAAAATTTCCTACTTCTAGCATTAAGACATCAGAACCTTTTTAAATGATACATATTGACGTGTGTGGTCCAATGAGATCTGAAACCATGGAAGGTTTTAGGTATTTTCTTACCCTTGTAGATGACTATACTCGGGGCACTTGGGTTAGACTTCTTAAGTATAAGTCTCAAGCTTTTCAGGAAATAAAGAACTTTATAAACCTCATTGAAACCCAAATGAATAAGAAAATCAAAACTGTTAGGACGACAATGCTAAAGAACTAGGAAAATCCACAGAAGGCATTGAGTATTTTAAACATAAAGGGATAGTTCATGAAACCAGCTGTCCTCACACCCCCCAACAAAACGGGGTGGTTGAGAGGAAGCAAGGTCATGTGATGGAGGTTGCTAGATCTCTGCTTTTCAGTCTAAATGATTTCCATTGGGGGCACTGTGTTGAGCATGCCACATACATAGTGAATAGAACACCAAGTAAGGCCATAGGAAATCAAACTCCTTTTGAAAAACTCTTTGAAACCAGACCAGACTACAATGAAATGAAAAACTTCGGCTGTCTCTGCTACATAACAAACACAAATCCCAACAGAAGCAAACTAGACTCAAGAGCTTTTCCATGTGTTTATCTTGGTATTAGTAAAAATACAAAAGGTGCCAAGGTCTGGTCCTTAGAAGAAAAACAGATTAAGATAAGCCGGGATATAACCTACTTTGAGCATATTTACCCCTAAAAGAAAAGAATGGAGAGATTTTTTCAATAATGAACAGCAAGAAAAGGACATCAATTTCCAATCTCTGAATCAGTATTATGAAGAAGATTTCCACACAAATCAACAAACACAGACAAATGTAGAACCTAGTAGCACCCTTACAGATCCAGATACAGATCGTACCCAACTTGAACAACACCAAACTGAAGAAGACATCGAACCCATCCAATCTGAAGCCCAATCTGAAACCCAATCTGGTGATGAACAAAACCTTAGAAGATCTACTAGAACCCACACATTTCCTTCAAAATACAATGACTTCATTTGCTCCACTCTTCAAAACAAAGAAGATCTTTTCTCCATCATATTGGCTGCTAGACTTGAACAAGGAAATCCAAACAATCCCTTTCTTTCTAATATCAATACACTCACAGATTACATACCCAAACAGACCATTCTCTCTTGCCCCCTTCACCAAAATGCCAACAATTTCCTTAATCAAGTCTACAACCTAGAGGAACCTCCAAACTATAACATAGCTAGCAGAGATCCTCGATGGGTAAAAGCTATGACAATGAGTTTGAAGCCCTAAGATTAAATAATACATGGTCCATTGTAGATCTTCCTAAGGGAAAACGGGCCATCAGTTGCAAATGGGTTTACAAAACAAAACTCAAAGCTGATGGCACGTTAGAAAGGTTCAAAGCACGTTTAGTGGTAAGAGGTTTCACCCAAAAACAAGGTTTGGACTATGAAGAGACTTTTTCTCCCGTAGTCAAACACACAACACTTGTGCATTGATCATAACTGCCATAAAAAAGGGATGGACTTTGGACCAACTGGATGTCAGCAATGCTTTTCTTCATGGGGATCTCCATGAAGATGTATACATGACAATCCCACAAGGTCTCAAGGTACATGGTGAAAACAAAGTGTGCAAATTGCACAAGTCCATTTATGGCTTAAAACAAGCCTCTCGACAATGGTATGAGAGGCTAACAAAATTCTTACAAACTCTAGGTTTTAGTCACTCCAAGAATGACTATTCTCTATTTATAAAAAGGAATAAGAATAACATTACTCTTCTTGGCATATATGTTGATGATATCCTTGTTGTTGGAAACAACAACAAGGAGATAACCATCCTGAAAAGAAAACTAGACAAAGAGTTTAAAATCAAAGACTTAGGAGGGTTAAGTTATTTTCTAGGAATGGAATTCCTTAAAACAAAAGAAGGAATCATAATGTCTCAACAGAAATACACAAAACAGATCCTCAAAGAATTTGACATGGAAAACCGCAGAACAGCAGTTTCTCCTCTACCAGTAAATCTGAAACTTTATACAGATTCAGGAACAAAACTAGAAAATCCCACTGTTTATAGATGTTTAGTTGGGAAACTGAATTTTTTGACCAACACTAGACCAGATCTAGCTTATGCTGTCCAATATCTTAGCCAGTTTTTACAATCACCCACCACAGAACATCTTAAGACAGCTTTTCATACCTTATCTTTTGTAAAAGGAACTTCAGGTTTTGGATTGTTCTTTAATCAGAAAGATAATTTTGATTTACTAGCCTTTTGTGATTCTGATTGGGCTTCATGCCCAATCACAAGAAGGTCGGTGTCAGGGTATTATATCTTACTTGGTGGGTGTCCATTGAGTTGGAAATCAAAGAAGCAAGTATCCGTCTCATTGTCCTCTGCTGAAGCGGAATACCGGGCAATGAGACAGGTTACTAGTGAATTAAGCTGGCTCAGTCGGCTGTTACATGAAATAGGTCTGCAGGATATCACACCCATTCCATTGCACTGCGACAACCTTGTTGTTGTCCATATAGCAAAAAACCCGGTTTCTCATGAACGCACAAAGCACATCGAACTTGATTGTCACTTTGTGCGTGAGAAAATACAAGACGGTCTCATACAAGTGCAACACATACCAAGCAGGAACCAGCTCGCAGATGTATTGACAAAATCCCTAACAGGTAAAAATTATTATAGATTGTTTCCTTCTATGGGCTTGCAGGAACCACCTAATCCAGGATGATGCAGTTTCAGAAGAGCAAAAACTCCAATACACAGTACAGATTGTACTTTTTGAGGGGGTATTAGGAATTATATTACCCATTTTATATTTGCTGTTACCGCCCCTACATATGTAACTAGTTACCAGACCCCATATGTAATGTTAAGTGCACATGTATTTGGTTTACATAGAGTCTGTAATTACCGGTCCGGTTTGATAACTAATAAACGAACCGGCTCCACATACATATGTCTAGGTTCTAGGGTTTTCTCTGTAATGAGTCTTTTCTCCTTTCTTCTCTAATCGAGACTCTCAAGAACAATGTCTCTGTAATCTCGATTTCTTCTTCTCTTCATTCTTCTGAGTAAAAAGTACGAGTTCATTTTCCATGCTTGCGCAGCTCTTTGACACTTGCTGGTGTTAACATCTGTTCCGGTGGCTTTTGTGTTATTGACAAGTGTCCTATTAGAGAAATGCTCAAGTCTAGGGTTTGTACTTATGCACATATTTTTAATGCTTTGCAGTTAGTTTGTCTGGTCGTCACTGGTTGCTGGTACTATGCAATTGTTGGCAGATTTTTAAACTAGTTACACAACATGTCAATGGAATTAAGTTATATATGGTAATTGTCTTACTTGGTGTTTGCCTTGGAGTTGAAGAAGAAAAACGGATTAATTCTCTGTTCATCCTGAATTGCTTTTCTGTAACAATTTGAGTATACCTACGGTTCTAATAACCAATTATTATATATGAAAAACAATCATATAGTACACTCTAAAATTGATTGTACTTGCGCAAGTTATAATCCGATACCATCATTTTCAATGATAAAAAATAATGCATAGAGGTCGTTACACATATATTCGAGAACGACTTGTTCTTTGGACAGCGAAAGTTTGTACCTCCGAATGGCCAACTGCGGAGTTGCAAATCATTTTATCGCTTGATATTATAGAATTATTCTTTTTCCTCAAAAGAAAATTATAGAAAGATTCGGAGATGCGCTAAGATGAGCGGTGTTATAACTTAATTATATAAGCGTCTCTATTTTTTATTTTATCAAGTATGGAGAGTTGTAGAATCACATCTTCAAGATCTCAAAAAATCCTAAGAGAATGTTTGGTAGCTATACATACATCCTGTTTGAGGAGAACATGAGAGACTCACATGAGATGTAACTAATAACACTATTTCAATACAATGAGTCTTAGCTACAATCATATGTAGCCATCTTTGGCTACATTTTTCATGGTACAGTTTGTGTAGAGTAAATGTACATGTTTTATAAGTTTGTTGTACAGTTTATAAAGTTAGTATGTACATTTAGTACAAATTCAGAAATATCACAATTCACTGTATACATGTACATATACACCCGTACAATTTTGAATGATCACATGTACAGTTTTCAATGACCAAATGTACATGTATGTAGCTATCTATAGCTACATGTGGTTGTAGCCAAGAAATTATGATGTAAGTATATCATAAATATATGCTATAAATATATTAAGGTCCTGTTCTTTCATCGCGGCAAACGCAGCAAAAGGTTGCTTTTGCTTTAATCTCCCCATGGTTAACCACTTATGTATTGTCATGTAACCCTGGGTCAATATATTGTCCAATCAGAATTTGACAGCTATGGGGGTGTTCGGACTTTTGTCCAAAAGCTTGATTTTTTAGCTTTTTGATAAATGTCCCTCTAGTTAACAAATATTAACTTGACATGTGTACTATTGTTAGTTGTGTACCAATTAAAAATTGACATTTGTCTATCACTTTTAAGTAAAAGTACATCAATCTTCAAAAACTCAGCTTAATGTTACAAAAGAACGGCCCCTATGTTGTACTTTTTGAGCAAATAACATTAATCTCTGAATCGTGCCTATCCAACACAGCCTAAAATAAACTAGGTAATAAGATGGTATTGAATTATAATAATTTTATGTTTTCTTCAATTTGTTTATGCATTCATTCTCTGGAAGGGGATCTATGATTGACTTGAATCCCATCCTTTGACCGTGAGCACTAATGACAGAATTAAAGAGATTAGTTTCCCACCATTCTCTTAGAGACATTATCATGGATTCTCTATTGCTTAATTTTTCTAGGAACTATTGCTTAATTAATTACATGATAAAAATGAAGTACGGGAGAACAAACGGGTATATGCATGTATAATTTGTAAGAGTATTAGGGTATATGTTGATAATTCTCATTCTAATCAAATTGATCAAACGACATTAGGTAACAATGTAACTTAAACCGGCCCACGTGTGATTGAGAGACACGAGCGATAGTAGTAAACAAAGAATTGTATAAGATAAGATAAGATGTATACTTCTTAATGCACTAAACAAAACTTCACATTACACTAACTCGCCACAAGTACAATAATAAAACATTCTATGACATCTTGATCAACTCTATAAATCATATATACGATCTTCAACGGTCACACATATAATAACATATCATATCTTTTTTTTTTATAAGTGGTTTACTGATAATAAAATATTATAACCAAAGAAAGAAGATGAAAACTAACTAATATCAATCAATCAAAACTGAGCTTTTACATTACATTACCATCTCCAAAGCGATGATAATTAACAAAAGGAAATTTTCACCAAATACTACTGAGTTTTTGTTTAATTCACGATATACCACTGTGTTTTTAAAATTACATAGAATAACACTAAGTTTTTACTTATTTCACCAGATAACACTATGTCTCATATTTTGTTAAATGATCCATTAATATCCCTAGAAAAAAAAGCCTAAACTACCCATATAAATAGTAAACAAAAGTGGTATTTTATGAAATTTATTAGTATGACAAAGTACTTTCAAGTTGTTACTTAATAACAGGGGTAATTTAGTCATTTTCTTGGAATATTAACGAAACATTTAACAAAATATGAGATAGAGTGTTATCTGATGAAATAAGTAAAAACTTAGTGTTATCCTGTGTAATTTTAAAAACACAGTGGTATATCGTGAATTAAGCAAAACTCAGTGGTATTTGGTGAAATTTCTCTTTAACAAAAATTAAAGCAGCATCATCATCATCACATGATGGAGCAAAAACCCGGTCCATCACTCTCGCCGTAGTATCCATCAACAGGTAGGATGACAGTGCGGTACTCAGTTCTATACGATGGTGGTGGTGGGTAATTAGATTGGGTTTGATAGTAATAAGGATCATAATACCGATTAGTATCATCATAGTATGAAATGTAAGTAGTATTGTTGTTATTGCGACCGGGGGGATAGTTAGTATTGTAAGAGGAATTCTTGGTAGGTTGCTGTTTGACAGCGAGAATCTCAGGGTTCTTTTTAATTTTCTTAAGGGCTTTGTATATTGGTACTGGTTCAACATCTCCAGTGATGGTGATTGTCTTCCTTGTTTCGTCGACATGGAGGGTCTGTACACCTGGTTAGGTTAAATGGAGTGAAATTATGTATTGTGAAAAAGTGAAGTGATTAGGGTTTTATAAGGTATGTATGTTAATGTACCTTTGAGCTTGCCGACGGCTGAGACAATCTGTTTTTGACAATTTTTGCAATCTATGTCGACTTTAACTATGGTTTGCTGTATGAATTTGAAATCAAATGAGACAAAAAATTGAAATAAGGTCACAAATTAATGTATGTATGTATAAGACATGGTTAATTAATTAATTACCTTCTTCTTAGACATGGTTGTGAAGTGAAGTTGGTCGATCGGTAGGGCAGATGATCTGATGAAGAAGTAGATTGAATTTGAGGTTGATGATGATTTTGATACTAAAGACAAGAGGTTGGTGGGTATTTATAGGATAACTTGATCTACACGTTTCTATATATATTTAAGAAAATCTTTGTTATACGTATTATAAAAAAGGAGCTTATTAATATCAGGAATAAAATAATGTTAGGTATATTCTAAACCTGTAATGTAAACAAAGCCTTAACATAACCCCACCCTCGAAATAGAAATTACTAATTTATAAAACAAGGCCAGATGAGATGACCATTTCAAATACACACGCAACATATAAGGTTTAGTATATTTACAAATGAGTGTAGATTCCGTGTAATTTCAGTCGCATGGTCAAGCTAGGTACCAGTCACCCATCAATAATAACATGATTAAGAATTAGTACTAATTTGTTGGGCGAGGATTACACGACGGAAATGAATCTTCCGTCCTGATGGAACATTAATTTCTTTTAAAAAATAAATATAGCAGGTACAGTACAGTGGAGGTGAGTTGAAAAAGAATGTTTATAACAGTGGTTGGATCTATATTCATTTGCCGCCGATGTCAAGTCTCACAAAACTATAACTTATTTCTGTTATTTATTTTTAAATACCATAATGTTATTTTGTCCTCTAGATAATACTTACCTAAAATATACTTATTTATAAAATTATTCACTACTTTTATAAAAAAAAGTTTATATGACTATATTCTTATACACATATTATTAATTATTTAATGTGATAATATTTACCAATTAACATGTATCAATTCAAATACATTACATAGTTTAATCAGGTTGAATAATTTTAAAAAAGTTGAATTAATGGAAAACACTAAGTTAAATATTCATATATTTTTAAAGAAAAAGTTGAATATACATAGCTATTGTAATAGTTTTTTATATATATATATATATATATATATATATATATATATAAATGGAATATATATCAATTAAAAATTACATAGCTTAATCAATTGAATAATTTCTTTTTTAATAAAAAGTTGGTAATATAAAAAAATATTAATCTGATGTTTATATTTTTATAAATCTATAAGTGACGTATAATACTTTTTAAAAATACTGAACCTATAAATATTAGGCTTCAGGTTATAAGTTATCATCCATAATATATAATGGAAACGTTATATAAAAATGTGGAAACGTTATATAAAAACATGGAAACATTATATAAAACGTGGAAACGATATAAAAACCTGGAAACGTTATATAAAAACGTAGAAACGTTTATATAAAAAGGTGGAAACGTTTATATAAAAACGTGTAAAAATTTATACAAAAACGTGGAAACCTTCATGCATAGCGGAATAAATATTATTCTTAATTGTGGTATGGAAATGTTGGAATCGTGGTGTGGAAGCGTAATATATAATCATGGAATTGTTCAGGTTTCTACAAAAATGTGGAAACATATATAAAACAAAGTGGAAACATTTTATACTATAAGCTGGACACGTTTGTCTGAAATCGTGGAAACCTTTATACCATCGTGGAAACATTATATAATTGTGGCGTGGAAACAATCATATATAATTATGAAAAATGTTTATATGTAATCATGTCATGGAAAGGTTTATATGAAAATGTGAATATAAAATCGTCGAAACGTTTATATAAAATTGCATGTGGAAACGTTAATATAAAATCGTCGAAATGTTTATATAAAATTATGGAAACGTTTTTATGACCTGGAGACGTTTATATATAATTGTGGAAACGTATGTAAAACAAAGTGGAAACGTTTTATACTATCAGGTGGACACGTTTGTCTGAAATCGTGGAAACCTTTATACCATCATGGAAACATTATATAATTGTGGCGTGAAAACATTCATACATAATTATAAAAATGTTTATATGTAATCATGTCGTGGAAAGGTTTATATGAAAACGTTAATATAAAATCATCGAAACGTTTATATAAAATTGTGGAAACGTTAATATAAAATTGTCGAAACGTTTATATAAAATTGTGGAAACATTTTTATGACCTGGAGACGTTTATATATAATTGTGGAAACGTTTGTATATAATCGTGGCATGGAAACATTTATATATAGTCGTGACGTGGTAATAATTATATATAATCGTGGTAACATTTGAGCATGTACATCGTCACATTAAAACATGTACATTCTCACATTAAAACATGTACATCATCACATTAAAGTATAGAACGGATTCCAAATAGATTACTCTAAACCCACACACCCTAAAACCCACCTTAGGAAAGCTAAAATCGCCGAAGACATTTTTAGGGTTTGTAGTGGTGGGTTAGGGTCTAACGACCCTATACTGTTACCACAAACCTTAAAAACCTGTTGAGTTAGTTGCTACAATATAAAGTACAGAAAAAATTCCAAATAGATTACCCTACCCCTCAAAACACCGCAAAAACCACCCTAGGAAAGCTAAAAACGTCAAAGGCATTTTTAGGGTTTGTAGTGGCAGGTTTAGGGTCTAACGACCCTAAACCCGCTACCACAATCCCTAAAAACCTATCGAGTTAGTTGTTACAATATAAAGTACATAAAAAATTCCAAATAGATTACCTTACTCCCCCCCCCCCCCCAAACACCCCAAGACCCACCCTAGGAAAGCTAAAAACGTCGAAGGCATTTTTAGAGTTTGTGGTAGCGGGTTTAGGGTTGAAAACCTGTCGAGTTAGTAGTTACAATAAAATACAGAACATATTCCAAATAGATTCCCCTACCCCCCCCCCCCCAAAACCCACCCTAGGAAAGCTAAAAACGTCGAAGACATTTTTAGGGTTTGTAGTGGCGGGTTTAGGGTCTAACGACCCTAAACTCGCTACCACAAACCCTAAAAACTTGTTGAGTTAGTTGTTACAATATAAAGTACATAACAAATTCCAAATAGATTACCCTACCCCCCAAAACACCCCAATACCCACCCTAGGAAAGCTAAAAAATGTCAAAGGCATTTTAGGGTTTGTAGTGGCGGGTTTAGGGTCTAACGACCCTAAACCCGTTACCACAAACCCTAAAAACCTGTCGAGTTAGTTGTTACAATATAAAGTACATAACAAATTCCAAATAGATTACCCTACCCCCAAAACACCCCAAGACCCACCCTAGGAAAGCTAAAAACGTCGAAGACATGTTTAGGGTTTGTAGTGCAAGGTTTAGGGTCTAACGACCCTAAACCCTAAACCACAAACCCTAAAAACCTGTCGAGTCAGTAACGACAATGACTATAAGGGCAAATTGTGAATTTTAAAAGTACTTTTTTAACTAGTAGAGGTATTTTTGTCTTTTTCCATATGATCAATGAGTATAGTGGCATTTCATGGACTTTTATGAAAATATAGTAGCATTTCGTGACTTTCTTTTTATTTAGTGGCATTTCATGAATTAGCCAAAAATATAGTGACATTTCATGTAATTTCCCTTTATAATATATTTGAGTGTATTCCTTGGTTAACTATTATATTATACTTTTATACTCACATTTGATATGATCTTTTAAAATAAATTTTAATTAAACTTTTATCTTACTCATAATACTTTGACACAAACATGCATGTTAACCATGTGATATATCTCATAGAAATGTCCATCTACTACTTGTGTTGGTCGGGAAGTAATTTTCGCCATATATTTATTTGTTGATTTAAAGTTTTACAATTCGTAAAGTATATTGATACAATTTGTCATACGCTTATACTCACAGCTTGGATGTATTAATTACTATGTTGTTCCCACAAAAAGAAAAAAGAAACAAAAAAAGATAATACTATTACAACGCGTTAATTGGTAAGATTAGAATAATATTAAAACAGATAAAGGGTTGGAATTTAGTCTGTCACAGACAGAGATTTCTCTTCCGTCACAAAATCTCAAAACGGCGGTGTCAAAAATTTTTGTACTTATATAGTTTTTAATCATTGTATTTATACTATAGTTGTAATACTATTTCATTGATATTATTGTTTTTACTATATTGTTGTAAATTATGGAAATCCAATATTTATCTTTATAGATTAATTTTGCTTTGTGATTTATCCTGACATTTATCTCTAACCTAAAATTATAAAAATGTTTATGATTAATTAGTACGTATAGTAAAATATATATGTACATACAAAAAATTTAAAATTTATCAAAATATACTCATGTTGGGTCTTATTTTAAAGAGCTCGAATTATAATAAATAATGATATAAAATTTATATTATTTGGACTTATACATAATAAGATACAACATTTTAAAGTTTACAAAAGGATAAAATAAAAAATGATAAATCAAATGCCACCTCAAAATCACCTTTATATTTATTATTATATATAGTCATTAAAGCAACCCTCACATCGCGTGTACGAGAGATGAAGATGGGGTACAAAAAATTAAAAAATAAAATACTGATATTATAGGATTGAGATTAGAAGTTTGAAAGTTTAATCAATGGTTTAAAACATTTCGGTCGCACGGAAAAAAGCGTTCCGTCACCAAATCCGCGTAATTTGTTTGTTCCTTGACGAATTAATTTTACAAACATCCGGAAACAACGCTCGTGCTTAATTAGAAAAGACTTGGGAATATAACTAAGAGGTCGTCGCCGTCATCTAAAAAATAGAGTATAAGAATAGAAACCGTACAATAGTTGGTTTTTAGTCAAAGTAATATTATTGGCTGAGGTAGGAATTAGAAAAGTTCCAGTTCTGTATTTGTTCGAATTGATTGAGTCATATATATATATATGCTAAAACTAAGAAAGCTAACTACCAGGTATCTATCAACATCAGTCATTCACGTATATTTTATTAAAATTGAAACCTCCTATCTCCTTCCTTGAATTCACAAATTTTCATCAAATCTTCCTAGCTATTTCTTTTCCATTTGATTCATGTCACTAAATTCAGTTAAATCGGTTACATAATTTTCCGTTTTACACTATAATTTTGTGTAATTTAACAAAGTTAGGGGGTGTTTTGCTCCCTCCAGATCACCCCTGTCTCCGCAAGCTAGCTAGAGCTAGCAGCGTAAATTATACTATATGTTATTAATATAATTAATAAAAAAGCTGGCTCCAATAATTTTATGTAAGTACTAGTAGTACTTATTATTAGTAAGTATGGTGTGTAGTCTAATTTTACATTGACTAAATTTTTGCGAGTCTTCTTGATTTAACCGAGTACTTTCCGATTACGTACCAAGCAAAACAAAGTACTTGGCTTCCAAGTATGTTCATGTTGCGGAGTTGACAAATTTTAAAACTTAATTCATTGAGATTCATTGTTAAGAGACACTTCCAAGTCTGAAGTGGTTTGACGTAGTCAACAGATTTTTAACTAATGACCATTAATCAACCCCGACTCTCGCTTGGACACATTAATTGCATTAAGATTAGTCCTCTAACTAATGTTCATGAGTAGTAATGTCTATTAATGATGGTCATCGGGTCCGGTTCTACCCGAAAACCGATTGGAACCGGAACCGGCCGAGAACCGGTGGAAACCGGAACCGAACCGCCTCAGCCGGTTCCGAATACGAATACATGTTTTGAGATTCGGGCCCGAACCGGGCCCGGAACCGGAACCGGAACCGGAACTGTCTAGAACCGCCTGGAACCGTCTGGAACCGTCATCGGATTCGGAACCGGGAAGTGGGAACCGGAACCGTAACCGGAACCGCCCTGGAACCGGTTGAAGTTACCGTTGGTTATGTTAAGGAATATGTACAAAAGGTTAATATAGCATTGAAAAAGCTACACGAGATATACAAAGTATCATTCGGGGAACTTTCTTCTACTCGTAGTGGTAGTGGTTCCTCTTCTAAACCACCACACCCTGGTAGCAAAAGCAGTTCCTTGATTTCTAGTATTTTGAAAAGACCAAGATCAGTTCAATCGGGTTCCGGATTTTGTACATATGATGATATATATTAACTTTACATTTATTTTTGTTGATGATGATGGTGATATAGGTGTTCTTAAGTGGTGGCAAGCACATGAAGCCAAGTTTCCAATCCTTTCAAAGATAGCCCGAGATGTGCTAGGAATTCCAGCATCAACCATGGCTTCAGAGTCGGCGTTTAGTGCGGGCAAACGAGTATTGGATGAAAAGAGATCAAGCCTTGCACCAGACTCAATCAAGGTTTGTGTTCAGAAGTATGATTGGGACTTAGCCGAGCTTAGATCCCAAGCAAGTGCATTGCAATATGAAGGCCAACATGATGATTGGTATGAGATGAATGGGGATAACACCACTTAGGACTTCTATCTTGTAATATTTTAGAATGTATTAGTAATTTAGTATTACTTTCTTTCCATGTAATCTTTTTTTAAGACTTGCAAATTGAAATCATGTAACCTCGTAGTAGTTGTACTCTTTTTCCTTATTAGGGTTTTCCTAATGGGTTTTTACCTAATAAGGTTTTAATGAGGCAGTGAATCATATAATAAAATTCTCTTTGTTCCTTATTTTTGTAAATTCAATAAAAGTCCTAAGTCTTTGTTTCTTACACATTTAAGATTATAAACTTGAAGAATAACCTATCTAGGAGTAAAGTGGATGAAAAGAGCAACGTGTGTGCTCAAACGGATCTCAAATCGGAGCTAAAACGAAGCAACTGGAGCCAATCGAATCTTTCCGGAACCGCTTCGGAACCGGTCGGAACCGATCAGATTCGGAACCGGAACCGGCCGGAACCGGTCGGAACCGGTTTTTTGACCGAATCCGAAGCGAATCCAGATTTCAGAACCGGAATCGGAACCGGAACCGCCCAGACCGGTTCCGAATACGAATACACATTTTCCGGAACCGGAACCGGCGGAACCGGAACCGAAACCGGTGGAACCGGACCCGTGGCCACCATTAATGTCTATAAATTGGAAAATACGATTTATGAATTGCAAATATATACTACTACAAAGTAATGTTTATGAATTGCATAGTATACAAATCTTCCTGCAATTGTTAATCAAAACACATAGTTCAAACATCTAACTTAGTACTACTAGCTACGGGTTCCAACAGATAACCAATAAGAACGACTTAGACATTAGTAAAACTGGGACAATATATAGGAACGAGAAGGGGCAAAATGATTTCAGTTACTACTATGCCAAATGATTTTGAAATGAAGACAAAGACAGAGAGCACCACAACAATGTACAAGAGATTGTTATTTTGGGAAATGTGTTCAATATTCTATTCCTTGTTGTATTAATGTAGGGTTTTCGGCCGAGACTACATATATATAGAGTCTGATTACATGACAGATTGTACAATGGGCTAAAGTAAGACAATGTAATAAAGAATTGGTATTTGGGCCGGTAAACTTATGGGCACGGATTGGTCCTAATATCCCCCCTCGTTTCAGGCTCGCGAAGTCCAAGTCTGAAATGCATTGCACTGTGACGACTGATGGGCAGCGGATTGGTAAGGATGTCAGCGGTTTGCTCAGAGCCATGGAGGAAGCCAATCGCCAGAGATTGATTCGCCACCATCTCACGTACGAAGTGAAAATGAAATACCCCAAACCTAAGTATGTTAGGTAAACATCAATATGATGTAGTAAGGCTAAAATATGCCTTAGAGAGATTGGTAGACAATTTAAACCAAGGAAAACACAAGAAAATGCCTTAAGGGCAATTTGGGCAAAAACGTGCTCTAAGCTTGGAGAGACTTGGGTGAGCACCCAAATATCATGCTAAGACCTTAGTAATATCCTAATGGTCATTTTAAACCAATTACCAAAGAAAACCAAGCTTGAAAACAAGTTAAAACACAAAATGTGCTTTAAGGAGTCTTAAAGCACATTTTTGAAAAATTGTCTTGTAAATGGTTTTGAGTGGCTAAATGCCCATGATTACACCTTAATCAACATGTGTACTAATTAGTATCACATTAGGAAGCCTAAATCAATGGGAAATCAAAATTTCAGAAATATGTGCACTAATTTGTGAATAGTGTCAAATAGTGACTAGTTTAAGTTTTAGTCAACATAAGTCAATTAGTTGGTCAACCAAGACCATAAATATCTTGGTTATAAAGAGGGGGCCGGTTTTCTAAGGATGAGTCACCATAGACTTCATCAAATAAGGGAAAAAGAAGAGATAAGTAAAGAAAGTTACTATTTGCTTTTATAAAGCAAATATCCTTATTAGCCTACCTCTCTCCTCTCAACTTCATTTCCCCTTCTTCTTCCACGGTTTTCTTCTTGTTCTCTAGTTCCAAACCGTGCCCAACCAGCTCCATACTTGTTCCATCTTCAAATGTCCATAAGTTACTCATTTTAGCTCCAAATCAAAAAGTGAGCATAGATTATTCTTAGCTCAAGCTCTAGCTTTCTATCTTTACAAAATGGGAAAAGCTTCATTTTGGAGCCATGGGAAATCTCCATTGATGGAGGAAAATCAAGTTTGAAGAGTTCATTAGCTTCTCCATTCTCTTAAGGTAAAGAAAATGTAAGAAAAATCATGTTTCCATTACCTCCTCACCTTGGCCGAAAATTGCCTCTTAAGATACCTTGTTTTATCCATTGTTCTAGCTTGATTCTATTCTCCAAGGGCTAGAGGAGGTCCTACTTGATTCATATCCAAGCTTGTTTTGAGAATCCAAGGTAAAGCATTCAATTTAATACCTTAAAACACATTTTCAACCTAGGGTTTATTCCTTAAGGTTAGTGTATTATTTAGCACTCATGAGAGTCATTGAGTATTGACTAGAACATTGGCAAGGGAGGTTAAGATGGTGGCCGAGATTCCCAAGAGAAAAAGGTCTAAGGAGGAAGTTAAGATAAGCTTGAGAAAACAAGGTAAATTGGTTACCTAATGGTGGTTTAAGGTTTAAGGAATGAGTTCTAGATGAGTACCAATGTAGCCTAGGGCTTACATTAGGTAATGGGTTATATAACCTAGGAAAAAGAATTTAAACTAGCTTATGAACTTGTGATTAAGGAGCCAATGGAAATAAGTTAGTAAGATAAGTATAAGGTGAATTAAGAGAACACTTATATTGCTATGGGAGCATTGTTGTGTGTATTTGCAGGTTGAAAGCTTTTATATGTGGGAAATTCAGTGTTTAAGTTTAAGTCATTTAAGGGCCTAAGAGCCATGTTATTTAAGAGCCTTAGTGCTATGCAATTTAAGACTATTGCAATATATTGAGTTGTTGTGAATGAGTTGGTTTGAGTGATAAAATATGATGAGAAAGAAGTTGATGTGTGTGAGATGGTTGAATGAGGAAAACAATGCATTTGGCATGATAATATACTAGAGAAGCTATGGCGAAATTTGAGTAGAAAACAAAGTGTTTAAGTGGTAGTGGTGAGCTAAGATGCCCTAGGATTCACTTGGGATCATTAAAAGGAATTTGAGTGGAAATGAGTTAACTAAGGAGTTTTTGAGGATGAGAATGACCTAGAGTTGTCTAGGAAGGATTAGAAGGTTGGTGGGTGTATTGAACACACCAAAGTCATGGTAAGAGGAATGGTAAGCCTCGTGCAAATTTGGAGGAGAAGGTGTATAATGCTTTAGGATAATTTAGGTATGAACTAGGGAATATAACAATGAGAGTTTTGAGAAGCTTGTGTAAGTGTGATGATGCTAGTAGTGGACTAATGAGGTTTAGTTTAGATGGTAATGAGTGGACTTAGGTGATGGAATAGAAAGGTGTGGGAGAATGTTGTCAAATGTCAAGGAAAATGACTAGGAATAAAAGAGTGTATGATCATGAGAATGGTGAGTAAGTGAGTAAAAGGAGATGGAAATGTCCAAGAGGGTGTAGGATAGTTAAGGTAAAGAAGAACAAGGTTAAAGTGCTAAGAGAGGGGAGAAATGCATAGGTAAGTTCATGAGTTTAGGTTGATGAGTAGAAAAAGGAATAGAAAGGAATTGTGCATGGACATGCAAGATAACCTTGGAAGGTTTGGCAAGCAAAGAGGGATGCAATAATGCTTGAGGAGAAGTTACATTGATTGGGAAGGAAACACTTTGGATGGTTAGAGTTTCAGACAAAAATAACATGTTGGAAAAATAAGGAAATAAGTGACAAGTGTTAGAAATTTTTGTAAGGATTGAGAAAATGGTTAAGGAGGTTTTAAAGAATGTTCTAAGGTGGGTTTAAGTGCCTATATGGTATTAAGACATAATGGGACACTTGTGGAAGAGTTGGGCATTTTTGCAAGAAAGGAGATAAGTGTTTAAGGGTGTAGAAGATGAATATTCTGGCCTGTCCGAACTTCCGTCCGAATTTGGAAGCTCGGACATGCCCTGTTGCGATTAGAATTTTTGAGTCTCGACTAGAGTCCGAACTACCGTCCGGACTTAGATGTTCGGACACTTGAAATTCTTCCTTTGATTTTTCCTCGACCTATGTCCGAACTTAGGGAAGTTCGGACACATGTTCGGACACACGTCTGATTGCACCCTTTTGAGTCTCGACTTGCGTCCGAACTTGGTAAGCTCGGACACAAGTTCGGACGCGGTGCTGTTTTGACCAAAAACTTTGTTTAAGGTTAGGAAATGATATCCAATGGAGGGGATTGATATGTAATGATAATATAAGGTTGTTTAAGACATGTTTGGTGAGTAACAATGATAATTAAGTGGGTGAATAAGTATAAGTTATGAGGAGAAGTGATTCACTTAAGATTAAGTTTATAAGAACTTAAGTGGTGTTAGATGGGGATCATTAGTGACTAAGTGAGTTAAGTAAGTTAGCTTTATTGGAAAAGTAATTAACAACCTAAAATTGAATGAATGTTTTAGGGTTTGAGATTTGGACTCCAGAGGAGAGTAAGCAACCGAACGACCAACGGTGAACGGTACAGTTCTTCTTGTGACCTGCTTGCTAACGAGGTGTCCCTCGGCTTGTGTGCTATTTGTTTTTGTGTGCTCACTAAACAAGATAAAGCATGCAACCGGAACATTATGTTTATTGTATTGTTGTGTGATGTTTGAAAACTAACACAACTTACTGTGAGAACTTACTAACCAACGTTTAGTAAGGAATTGAGTGAGACTAAGGAACGCTCCCTAATATAAGTTTGTTATAAACCGAAAGAGGTTAACCAACAAACATTGTCTTGTGACTTCTACTAACTGGAACTTAAGGGGGGAGTGAGGAACCCGGGACTGACTCCGGTCATGCATGCTAAGGAAAAAGGGGGTCGGTATCTATAGCAGATCCGACTTCCGCTTAAGGACTTGTCTTCGGACTTGTTGCCTAGGGTCGGTTGCCGGCTCAGCTACGTTGGACATACAGTCCAAGGTAGGAGGCATTAAGATGGTGCGGTAGGATCACCTAAATCCTAAATTATAAGATAAGTTGTTTATTCAACCAATGGAGTTAATAGCTCATTGGCTAGGGTTGCTTTTGACCCGAAAAAATAAACATTGAGGTAAGATGCAATCATTTCTATTTAAAGAGTGGTTTGTATTCTAAGATTAAGATAAGGTTTGAGATAAGTTGCAACCATTCCTTTTTAAAGGATGGGTTGTATTATAAGACTAAGATAAGCTACATCCATTCCTTTTTAAAGGATGGTTGTTTCTAAGGCTAAGATAAGACTAATATTGAGGTAAGATAAGGATGGACTAAGATTAAGAGGAAACATAACTTAAGGAGTTAAATAATTAACTCTCTAATTAAGGGAACACATTTAAGTCGTTCACTATGTTTGAACTTTGATTGTTCATATTTGGATTGTTGTTACTGCACTTTCTATTATGTTGTGCATCTAATCAACCTTCATGCTATCGACAATTAGTCGTCGTAGCCACGTTAGCTTGGGGGCCATGAGAGGATCGTACCAGCATTCGTGCTGACCCCTTTGGGGGCTGTTTTTACTACACAGGTGAACGTCAGGAGGCGGCCGTCGCGAGAGTAAGAAGGGGTACAAGCGTTACGGGTTAAGTGTGGCCTACGAGTTGTGTATGTACACTCGTATGGCAATTTGAGTTAGTAAAGTGTATAGGTTGTGAGGGGTTTGTAAGAAGGATATGTATTGGGTTAAGATTTGTATGTACTAATGTTCGGTATATTCTGTAGTCAGACCGTGGCAAGGTCTTGGAATGTATTTGAATCCGCTGCAGAGTTTGTATATATGGTGATAAGTTTGTGATAACCACGATTGGATCGAGATGGGGTGTTACAAAAAGTGGTATCAGAGCGTAGTTACGCTCTGAAGATAAGAATTACCGAACTTAGGAGAATACTGAGGTTGAAATTGAGTTATGGGTTAAGGGTTGAGTGTTAGAGTGAGAGGTGCGTTAGCTAGGACTTCCCGGTATTCACCGGATATCCACAGTACCTAGACCCGCCCTCCACATTCCTTGCTTGAATTATGGGGGACAAATGCCAGAGAGAAGAAAGCCTTCTCTTACTCAGGAAAACCCGATCTGGTAGTTAGTTAACAGAAGCAATACGAGAAACATCTTGTTGAACAACAGATTATGAGAACTTGAACGTTTTAATGGAGCGCAACAGAGAAACAGGCGCTACCTATGGAATTCTATCAATAAGGGAACGGTAATTACCGGAAACATGGGTCGACATGCTACGCAGTCGAAATAACCCCCCATACCAATGATAAGAAAAGCACTACTAGTGCAATGGATAAGAAAAGAATAAGCAACATGAGTATCGGACAGTGGTCCGAATGAGCATGACAGAGGGATGATACAAAGTATGAGGGATAAGATTACTGGAAAGTCCAGTTAAGAACGGGAACTCCAAACCCCATACAATGAAGAAGGTTGCAAACCTGGCCGACGTAACGCAGACGACAGGGTAGAAACTCATACAACTGTACGCAAGAATAGGACTACGATGTAGTACCTAAAGTGGGATCATTACTTAGTAACCACGACAAAATGTGTGGGAACGGAAGCGAGGATTAAGACATAAGAAAATAATAAGGGGTTCCCTCAGAAAGAGAAACGCCCGGATAAGTGACAATACGGTCAAAATAACTAGGAAACTGCCGGATGGCTAGTTATCCTAAATAACAGAACGCTACAGTTGTAGTAATACTGGATTGTAATCCATAAAAAAACGGGAAAATGAGACCTTGGAAGGGCCTAACGGCCTGACCATGATGAGATGTGTGGATACACCAGTCAGCAGGGAACTGAACTTGGACAAAATACTAGATGATATAAATATCAGCAACGGTGCAACCTACTACAACAACACCCGACAGTACGGTAAAAACACCAATCCCGAACTCCAAGAGAAAAACCTAAGAGATCGCTCAGTGATCCGAGCAAAACCATGTGTAGGCAATAATATACAAAGGAAGTATTATGAAATACAATGGAGATTGTTGACACAACGACTTTCAACAAGAATGGGATAAGACTCCCAGATTGATCACTAAGAACACCAGTAATGAGCATTCTTCAAGAAGATGTTGGAAAACCCAGGAAACAGGGATAAAGGAAATGAACGTAAGCTATAACCTACCAAGGATTAAAGACGTACAACCCTAGAAAAGGAGCAAACTGATGAATGACAGTTAACACTGTTTGTCTAACTCATTAACACCCAAGTATAACTTATCATTGACGGGTGGCGTAGTCAACGGAAGTTGAACGAAGCATTGAGATGGAAGCATAGGATGACAGGATGATATCCAACTTGGACACCGTAAGGCAAACGCCTAATACGAACCTAACCCTGATTGCTAAAAGACATAAATCTTGTAAAATGACAGTATTGTCAAAGACACTAAGTAACCTCAGATCACCTAAATAAACTTCCATAGCAGGAAGCAGGATGCAGCCACTTAGCATGGAATCCGATACTACATTTAGTATGTAACCTAACGGTGGATAGTGTTCAAAAGACCAGAAACTTATGAGAATACCCTACAGATGAGTAAGAGTACAAGTAATGAACTGAGACATTAAGCACTGAGAGCCTACGAGCCAAGGATGTTAACCACATCAGAGCCCGAGGCACAGTAAGTTGTAAGAGAGCTTATTTAAGCCATGAAGGAACTACAATTCGTAGATATGAACGGTTACCAAACCTATAACTTAGATTGTGGAACATATTGCCAGGAAAAGGCACCAATGAGAATAATGAGATAGTACATTGGCAGGGGCGGAGAACGAACCATGCCTTTTAGGGTGGGGATACCTCTCCTTGTTGTGAGGCCAAGAGTGGGAATAAACCCCTCAAAAAGGGCTTTCACTTGTTAGAGAAATAATACATTTGTTAGAGAATGGAAACTGTAAACCTTGAGACTACCTTTACTCATACCAGATACACTTGAGTAATAAGGAAGGCTACAGAGATAGACCTCATATCCAACACCCAGGATGTAAGAATCAGTAATCGTCAGAGATAAATATTGTAAGTGCATAGAATGGCATGTCAAGTGACCAACGCTCAGAAGAGCTTGTGAGTAAACGAATGACTTCTTCAGTAACCGGTAAAATTACATGGTAGATAACATCACTAAGGATGAAACAATGCGAGAGAAATTAGCCTACTTACGAATCTGAGATTGAAGCAGAACATCTTCATATTAAGAGTCAACCATTTTACAACACGGTATGGCAACCGCCAAACACCGGAATTAAAGAAACCCTAGCGTGTTTACACCAGGAAGGAATTGAATATAAGATAAGATGTTTGAATAAATGAGTAAGGAGTTGCACCATCAATGGGCAACAGAGTAAAGGCCAACTACCACGGTAGTAGTGGTCGTGAGTACAATATTTATATGAGGGGATTAAGTCATGGTGCGCGGTAAAGCGACCGTTATGTATGAGCCATCAAATATTGACACTGATGCAATTAGATTTATGAGTTAAGACCAGCATAAGTAAGGAAATAAGATGGTAGACGAACTGTGCATTGATGCCAATAGACTGTACCTAGTTTGGTAAGATTACACAGGAAGCACACTACCCATTCCTTAAGGAACTGGAAGTGCATTCCTAGTAGAATAAATATGAGAAAGAAGATAAGAGGCTCTATGGAAAGAGACCTAAGCTACTAAGAAATTGAGTCAATATGGAATACAGAAAGGAGCTAGAGTATACCATACCCAAGAACAATAAATGTTATTATGGAACGATGAAAGAGGAGATCGACAACAGAATACTTCATAATTAGCAATAGCTAAACGTGTGACGGACACTATGAGTTTACTAAAACGAGACGTGGGACGACTGCACCCCACAGGGGCTTGCAGGCCTGACACGCTCATTTATGAGTTAGTTGGGTAAGTAGTAATGTACCAGTAAGGTACCCCATGCATGTAGACGAGTGGTGTAAGGAACACGGGAAGTAGTCGACTCCGTACCACGCACAACGACGCAAGATCAGACAAGAGCAGCTATTACCACAAACAGTTGAAGAGAAGAATTCAGTTGAACCAACAACACAAGGGAATCAGAGAACAAATAATTAAGGACTATGAAGTGCGAAGAGCACGGATTGATAAGTACAGACATTGGACATGTCTTAAAGTGTTAAGGATAAGGCTATAAAGCGCAATAAGCACTAAACAGTAGTTTCAGATTAAGGGTCATCCTCAGACCAAAGGTCAGTTGGAGAGAACAATTTAGACATTCGAGAAAACACTAAGAGTATGAACATAAGATCTTCAAGGAGAATGGATAGACGAGTTACAACTCATTAAGGTCGTGTATATAAAAGATAACACGTGTCCACTGAGAGACCAATATTCCTAAACTGTAAGGAGGCAGAAGGATATACAATACTATGAACGATTAGAAAGGCAGTTAAGCCTAAGATTATCAGAGTTGTGCAGCGGAAGCTAGCAGATCAGTACCTTTGAGGTTAGACCAAACTAAGTTAAGAATATAGTATAAGTACCGTTAAGAATCCTCGATGCAGAGACTAAGTCATTAGCATAGTTATGACCTCTGATCGAAGCGTAAGTGAGATAGATCATATGGAAGCTAGAATGCTTGGTGAGAATTAGACATCTTGAACTTATGTTCAAGAATGATATGGTGTTGATTACGTGGGCGTAATCCATTTTAAGGGTGGTAGAGCGAAAACCGCTAGCGTATGTTTGTGTACTGAGTACATAAACTACGGTGTGCATAGCACAAAAGAATTTGAGAATATGTTTTACATAAACATTTTGAGATAAATTATGGTTATTGCGCACAGAAGATGTGAATACCATACATATTAAGTACCTATCTTGTTAACTCCGGTGTGAGTTCAAGTTAAGAGAATTAAGGAAGAGGATTAAGGAGACTTAATAAATAAGGAATATATGGGATATGAGTCGATATGGAAGTATGTGTGAGATAAGAATAAGATAACACTATGAGATATTATTTGACATGAGAATGAGGAAGAAGATAGTAATGCTATGAGATATAAGATGGTGAGAATTGGCATGAGACGGTTATAGAACTTAGTAGGAATTTAAGTCTTGAGGTAATTACTAAGAGATGAATTGAGGATGTTTGATGGACTGAGTCCACACCTTGGAGATGTATTGATTACGATTAGAAGAACTAAAAAGATAGAAAATTGGACATGAGTGAATTATTTGGATGTTTGAAAATGACGTGGGAGGTGGAACTTGATTTTCTAGGGATCAAGGGAAACCAAACACAAATTGGGGTGGAAGGATAGTTCTACACTGATGCTGATCACATCAGGGTTGGATGATTCCTGAAACTCCCTACCAGTGGTCACAATTAAATCACGCTAAGGATAGGGGCATTAGGATAAAATGAAATTGGAGTTGATTGTATTTTTAATTAGAGGAATTATTCCTCACATGACCTCGTAAAAAGGATTAACTTTCTACTGAGTCTCGCCCATGAAGTCGAGGACGCACGAGCCTTTGTCTTCGGACCGGTGACATGGGGAGAGCAGAGTGTTTTGTATTCTGGCCCATGGTGACGAGGACGAACGAGCCATTGTCTACGGACCGGTGACATGGGAGAATACGTTGGAAAATTATGTGATTGTTTTAATCATCAAAAGGAACAAATGGAATTTTGAGTGTTGTACATGCTTAAGCGTGTTGTGTGATATTTAAGTATAAGCATATGGTGGATATAATGATTCAATGAGTTTAAGTATACATAAGTATGATCTATATGATCTATGGAATGAGATAAGACATGTGTTCTAATAAGATATGATGCATGGGAACTTTGGGGACAAAGTTCTTTTAAGGGGGGTAGATTGAAATACCCCAAACCTAAGTATGTTTAGTAAATATCAATATATGATGTAGTAAGGCTAAAATATGCCTTAGAGAGATTGGTAGACAATTTAAACCAAGGAAAACACAAGAAAATGCCTTAAGGGCAATTTGGACAAAAACGTGCTCTAAGCTTGGAGAGACTTGGGTGAGCACCCAAATATCATGCTAAGACCTTAGTAATATCCTAATGGTAATTTTAAACCAATTACCAAAGAAAACCAAGCTTGAAAACAAGTTAAAACACAAAATGTGCTTTAAGGAGTCTTAAAGCACATTTTAGAAAAATTGTCTTGTAAATGGGTTTTGAGTGGCTAAATGCCCATGATTACACCTTAATCAACATGTGTACTAATTAGTATCACATTAGGAAGCCTAAATCAATGGGAAATCAAAATTTTCAGAAATATGTGCACTAATTTGTGAATAGTGCCAAATAGTGACTAGTTTAAGTTTTAGTCAACATAAGTCAATTAGTTGGTCAACCAAGACCATAAATATCTTGGTTATAAAGAGGGGGGCGGTTTTCTAAGGATGAGTCACCATAGACTTCATCAAATAAGGGAAAAAGAAGAGATAAGTAAAGAAAGTTACTATTTGCTTTTATAAAGCAAATATCCTTATTAGCCTACCTCTCTCCTCTCTTCTTCATTTCCCCTTATTCTTCCACGGTTTTCTTCTTGTTCTCTCTGTTCCAAACCGTGCCCAACCAGCTCCATACTTGTTCCATCTTCAAATGTCCATAAGTTACTCATTTTAGCTCCAAATCAAAAAGTGAGCATAGATTATTCTTAGTTAGCTCAAGCTCTAGCTTTATATCTTTACAAAATGGGAAAAGCTTCATTTTGGAGCCATGGGAAATCTCCATTGATGGAGGAAAATCAAGTTTGAAGAGTTCATTAGCTTCTCCATTCTCTTAAGGTAAAGAAAATGTAAGAAAAATCATGTTTCCATCACTTCCTCACCTTGGCCAAAAATTGCCTCTTAAGATACCTTGTTTTATCCATTGTTCTAGCTTGATTCTATTCTCCAAGGGCTAGAGGAGGTCCTACTTGATTCATATCCAAGCTTGTTTTGATAATCCAAGGTAAAACATTCAATTTAATACCTTAAAACACATTTTCAACCTAGGGTTTATTCCTTAAGGTTAGTGTATTATTTAGCACTCATGAGAGTCATTGTGTATTGACTAGAACATTGGCAAGGGAGGTTAAGATGGTGGCCGAGATTCCCAAGGGAAAAAGGTCTAAGGAGGAAGTTAAGATAAGCTTGAGAAAACAAGGTAAATTGCTTACCTAATGGTGGTTTAAGGTTTAAGGAATGAGTTCTAGATGAGTACCAATGTAGCCTAGGGCTTACATTAGGTAATGGGTTATATAACCTAGGAAAAAGAATTTAAACTAGCTTATGAACTTGTGATTAAGGAGCCAATGGAAATAAGTTAGTAAGATAAGTATAAGGTGAATTAAGAGAACACTTATATTGCTATGGGAGCATTGTTGTGTGTAGTTGCAGGTTGAAAGCTTTTATATGGGAAAAATTCAGTGTTTAAGTTTAAGTCATTTAAGGGCCTAAGAGCCATGTTATTTAAGAGCCTTAGTGCTATGCAATTTAAGACTATTGCGATATATTGAGTTATTGTGAATGAGTTGGTTTGAGTGATAAAATATGATGAGAAAGAACTTGATGTGTGTGAGATGGTTGAATGAGGAAAACAATGCATTTGGGCATGATAATATACTAGAGAAGTTATGGCGAAATTTGAGTAGAAAACAAAGTGTTTAAGTGGTAGTGGTGAGCTAAGATGCCCTAGGATTCACTTGGGATCATTAAAAGGAATTTGAGTGGAAATGAGTTAACTAAGGAGTTTTTGAGGATGAGAATGACCTAGAGTTGTCTAGGAAGGATTATAAGGTTGGTGGGTGTATTGAACACACCAAAGTCATGGTAAGAGGAATGGTAAGACTCGTGCAAATTTGGAGGAGAAGGTGTATAATGCTTTAGGATAATTTAGGTATGAACTAGGGAATATAACAATGAGAGTTTTGAGAAGCTTGTGTAAGTGTGATGATGCTAGTAGTGGACTAATGAGGTTTAGTTTAGATGGTAATGAGTGGACTTAGGTGATGGAAGAGAAAGGTGTGGGAGAATGTTGTCAAATGTCAAGGAAAATGACTAGGAATATAAAAGAGCGTATGATCATGAGAATGGTGAGTAAGTGAGTAAAAGGAGATGGAAATGTCCAAAGAGGGTGTAGGATAGTTAAGGTAAAGAAGAACAAGGTTAAGGTGCTAAGAAGATGGGGAGAAATGCATAGGTAAGTTCATGAGTTTAGGTTGATTAGTAGAAAAAGGAAGAGAAAGGAATTGTGCATGGACATGCAAGATAACCTTGGAAGGTTTGGCAAGCAAAGAGGGGATGCAATAATGCTTAGGGAGAAGTTACATTGATTGGGAAGGAAACACTTTGGATGGTTAGAGTTTCAGACAAAAATAACATGTTGGAAAAATAAGGAAATAAGTGACAAGTGTTAGAAATTTTTGTAAGGATTGAGAAAATGGTTAAGGAGGTTTTAAAGGATGTTCTAAGGTGGGTTTAAGTGCCTATATGGTATTAAGACATAATGGGACACTTGTGGAAGAGTTGGGCATTTTTGCAAGAAAGGAGATAAGTGTTTAAGGGTGTAGAAGATGAATATTCTGGCCTGTCCGAACTTCCGTCCGAATTTGGAAGCTCGGACATGCCCTGTTGCGATTAGAATTTTTGAGTCTCGACTAGAGTCCGAACTACCGTCCGGACTTAGATGTTCGGACACTTGAAATTCTTTCTTTGATTTTTCCTCGACCTATGTCCGAACTTAGGGAAGTTCGGACACATGTTCGGACACACGTCTGATTGCACCCTTTTGAGTCTCGACTTGCGTCCGAACTTGGTAAGCTCGGACACAAGTTCGGACGCGGTGTTGTTTTGACCAAAAACTTTGTTTAAGGTTAGGAAATGATATCCAATGGAGGGGATTGATATGTAATGATAATATAAGGTTGTTTAAGACATGTTTGGTGAGTAACAATGATAATTAAGTGGGTGAATAAGTATAAGTTATGAGGAGAAGTGATTCACTTAAGATTAAGTTTATAAGAACTTAAGTGGTGTTAGATGGGGATCATTAGTGACTAAGTGAGTTAAGTAAGTTAGCTTTATTGGAAAAGTAATTAACAACCTAAAATTGAATGAATGTTTTAGGGTTTGAGATTTTGGACTCCAGAGGAGAGTAAGCAACCGAACGACCAACGGTGAACGGTACAGTTCTTCTTGTGACCTGCTTGCTAACGAGGTGTCCCTCGGCTTGTGTGCTATTTGTTTTTGTGTGCTCACTAAATAAGATAAAGCATGCAACCAGAACATTATGTTTATTGTATTGTTGTGTGATGTTTGAAAACTAACACAACTTACTGTGAGAACTTACTAACCAACGTTTAGTAAGGAATTGAGTGAGACTAAGGAACGCTCCCTAATATAAGTTTGTTATAAACCGAAAGAGGTTAACCAACAAACATTGTCTTGTGACTTCTACTAACTGGAACTTAAGGGGGGAGTGAGGAACCCGGGACTGACTCCGGTCATGCATGCTAAGGAAAAAGGGGGTCGGTATCTATAGCAGATCCGACTTCCACTTAAGGACTTGTCTTCGGACTTGTTGCCTAGGGTCGGTTGCCGGCTCAGCTACGTTGGACATACAGTCCAAGGTAGGAGGCATTAAGATGGTGCGGTAGGATCACCTAAATCCTAAATTATAAGATAAGTTGTTTATTCAACCAATGGAGTTAATAGCTCATTGGCTAGGGTTGCTTTTGACCCGACAAAAATAAACATTGAGGTAAGATGCAATCATTTCTATTTAAAGAGTGGTTTGTATTCTAAGATTAAGATAAGGTTTGAGATAAGTTGCAACCATTCCTTTTTAAAGGATGGGTTGTATTATAAGACTAAGATAAGCTACATCCATTCCTTTTTAAAGGATGGTTGTTTCTAAGGCTAAGATAAGACTAAGATTGAGGTAAGATAAGGATGGACTAAGATTAAGAGGAAACATAACTTAAGGAGTTAAATAATTAACTCTCTAATTAAGGGAACGCATTTAAGTCGTTCACTATGTTTGAACTTTGATTGTTCATATTTGGATTGTTGTTACTGCACTTTCTATTATGTTGTGCATCTAATCAACCTCCATGCTATCGACAATTAGTCGTCGTAGCCACGTTAGCTTGGGGGCCATGAGAGGATCGTACCAGCATTCGTGCTGACCCCTTTGGGGGCTGTTTTTACTACACAGGTGAACGTCAGGAGGCGGCCGTCATGAGAGTAAGAAGGGGTACAAGCGTTACGGGTTAAGTGTGGCCTACGAGTTGTGCATGTACACTCGTATGGCAATTTGAGTTAGTAAAGTGTATAGGCTGTGAGGGGTTTGTAAGAAGGATATGTATTGGGTTAAGATTTGTATGTACTAATGTTCGGTATATTCTGTAGTCAGACCGTGGCAAGGTCCTGGAATGTATTTGAATCCACTGCAGAGTTTGTATATATGGTGATAAGTTTGTGATAACCACGATTGGATCGAGATGGGGTGTTACAGAAAATCTAGATCTATATGTTTTGCGCGAGAATGGAAGACGGGATTCACAGCAAGGTAAGTCACCCCAAGGTTATCACACCATAGTTTAGGTGGTTGAGTTAATTTGATTCCAAGTTCACTTAGCATGTGTTGAATCCAAGTTATTTCTGATGTTACGGATGCCATAGATCTGTATTCGGCCTCGATGGTGGATCTCGCCACCGTTGTTTGTTTCTTGGATTGTCACGAAATTAAATTGTGCCCTAGATAGATGCAATAGCCGGTAGTAGACCTTTGATCCTCAGGACTACTTGCCCAGTCTGTGTCTGCATACGCAGTGATAGAAATAGGGGATTTGGTGGTAAAATGAAGGTGGTAGTGAAGAGTGCCATTTAGGTATCATAGTAATCGTTTTAGGGCTTGCCAGTGAGCTAGTTTAGGGTTTTGCATGAATTGACAGGGGTGGTTTACAATAAAGGAGATATCAGGCCTGGTGAGGTTTAGGTACTGTAGAGCGCCTACCAAGCTGCGGTAGGTGGTGGGTTCTGGGAAGAGATCAGAGTCAACTTGGTTTTGATTGAAAATGGTGGTCATAGGGGTCTGAACTGGTTTGGATTTGGTAAAATTAGCACACTTGATAAGGTTTTTTAATGTATCTCTTTTGACTGAGAAAGAGACCTTGAGAGTTTCTGTGAACTTCAACTCCCAGAAAGTAGTGTAGAGCTCCCAAGTCTTTGATAGGAAACTGTGTAGCCAAGTGAGTGGTTAGTTTCTGAACCAGAGAGGAGGAATTCCCTGTGAGAATCAAGTCATCCACATAAACTAGCACATAGAGAATATCCTTGTTATGATTGTAGATGAAGAGAGATGAGTCAGCCCAGGAGGCTTTGAACCCAATGTCAAGTAGACAAGTGCTAAGTTTAGAGAACCATGCCCGAGGAGCCTGTTTGAGGCCATATAGGGACTTTTTGAGCTTGCATACATGGTTAGGAATATTATTCTCCACTTAATGAGGAGGTGATAACAGAGAGAACTAATTGGTCGTATTGTTGCCATTTTGTGTATTCAGGGTTGGGAAGATTATTCTCTAGTTTGGTTGGGCAGGGAGTGGATCCATCGATCCATCCAAAAAGGCCATGGCCTTTGAGATAAGGTTCCAACTGACGTTTCCAGGAAGAGTAGTTATCAGTGGTGAGTTTGTGGAAATGGGTAGCGGTCGAGATAAGGGAGAGCAAAGAGATGGATGAGGAAGAGGAAGATGAGGATCCAGATATCATATCACCTGTTGTTTGTGATGTGGACATTGCCATGGTGTTTGCTGGAGACGAGGCCATGAGAGGGGAAACAAATTCCAGATGAGGAAGGCGCCGCCAGACCTGTGCTCTGATACCTTACAAGAGATTGTTATTTTGGGAAATGTGTTGAATATTCTATTCCTTGTTGTATTACTGTAGGGTTTCCGAGACTACATATATATAGAGTCGAATTACATGACAGATTGTACAATGGGTTAAAGTAAGACAATGTAATAAAGAATTGGTATTTGGGCCGGTAAACTTATGGGCCAGGATTGGTCCTAATACAATGGACCAAAAAATTGGGGCAAAACGAATCAGGATGGTAAAAGCTATTCTCATTTGTTACTATATATGACAATTTAAAATTTAGAAATCCTGTGAGTGATCCTATAAAGTTAAAGGAATGGAGAAAGTGATTAGGTAAAATAGAATGAGTGGCGGTTTGAGACTACCCTTTTAACATAATCGTATGATGCTTTTGCTTTGGTTTTATCAAACAATTAAGGATGAGACTGCCCGTATAACTGGATATGAAATTGTCAGGAAAGCAGTATATTTAATCACCCAGCACAGCAAGGAACAGAGAAGGAGATATTTAGTTTGGCCCGTTTGGGGCCCGGGCCTAAAGCATTCGCATTAGTCGCCTTACCCTCGACGCAGTAGTTACCAAGTTTGTTCTTGACCAGCGCATGTATCCATCACCTTTTAAATGCACGGATGTACCATATACCGAAATGCACGATTAGCCTTGGGCTCATTTAAATAAAAACCATAAACGAAAGAGGTTTTAGGCTTTGGGCAGCAACAGTAAGTTACCAACTGAACTAAAGTAAAACATGGTCCTGTTGGGCTTACATTCTCAGCTTCCAATATCGTGCGGCCTGCAGATCTTGCACTTCAAGTGGAACCTGAATTTGAGCCCCGTAACTTTGTGCTTTCTTATGAAACGTACGTAAGCCACCTAAGAACTGACCTGCAATTTTGATCCAACCCAAAACTCAACCCGAACCCAATCGATATTTTTAAGGGTTAGGGTTTTGATTATTGACCCATTTATTTTTTGAATTGGGTTAGGGTAATTGTTAATTTTGTGGGTTGGGTTAGGGTAGAGATCTAAACTAGGGATGTCAATTTTGACCCGAACCCGAAACCCAACCCGTAAAAAGCCTGGTTCGGGTTAAGATTTTTGACCCGAAAATTTTTTCGTGTCCGGTTCGGGTTAAAATTTTTGACCCGAATTTTTTTCGTGTCCGGTTCAGGTTAAAATTTTTGACCCGAAAATTTTTTCGGGTCGGGTTCGGGTTGGATCATCGAAACACACTTCGGGTTGAACCAACCAACCCGTAACCCGAAAAATTTAATTGAAAATATAAAATAGGTTGAATTTAATTACTTAAATTAGTGTTTAATGATTAATTTATGACTAAAATAAGCATTTAATTAGTGATTTATGATTAAATAGAGTACATAATTATTTAAATAATAAATATAGCCACTTTGTTGAAAATGCTTAGATCCGTATCCAAATTGAAACTTCCACTCCAGTTAATCAATTGGAAGATTATGGTCAAGGTCGATGATCAAAATTTCCCCAGGCACACAAAAATAATGAATAAAGTCAAAAAAATGAAAATGTTGACAAAGTACCTAAGGAGGGGGAAGGTAGACGGGTAGTCAAGAAGAAATGCAAAGTAGAGGCGCAAGCTTTCATAATGGTCTATGTGGTTCCCCAGAAGCCCGATTAGTTGAAGAGAGGGGTCTGGCCGACACTGCGAGTGTCTCGCTAGAAAGGAATATTGATAAAGTTCTGACACAAATCCCGGCAGAGCAGCCGCATGAAGATAAAACAAAGGGTGATAATAGTGGTCCTAGTCCCGATGTGTTTAAAGACTAAACAACTTCTGGGTTAGAAGCCTCCCCAGTCAAATCTCCAACAAAAAAGGAAGGGATTAGCTTGTTTGTTGATTTAATTCATAACACCCCACCACTATCTCAACCACGGGGAGTTAGGCATGTTAGAAAAGAAAAGAGGAAAATCATTGATACAGAACTAGAAGCAGAAAATTGCATTGACCTAATGTTGCTACTGGGGTGCCAAGTGCCAAATCCAAATCTCACGAAGTCAAACATCGTCAAGCAAATCCAATCTCAAACAAGCAATTAACGGAAGCTAGAAGGGGACAATTGGTCTACAAAACATAAGGGATTTGGTTCTAGAGAAGAACATTGGAAGATAAGGGAGGAATTCAAAACCTAAAGAGCTCAATACTAGGTTTTGCTGAGACTCAACATAGTGAAATCAAGTCTACCATGGGAAGAAGTACCAAGTTAAGGAAGATCAAGAGGGAGAGGTGTTAAGGGGATGAGGAATAGACATAGAGTGGTGAAAGACATTCCCATTAATTGTAGTGTTTTTATCGGTGTTACGCTTTTGAAGGGTGATGTGTGAGGTAGCAAGGATTGGAATGGTAGGGTGACATAGTAATCTCGGTTTGTATGTGGGTACTTTAGTCAAGATTTGTTGATGTCTTGTTGAAAACTCTATTTTTGACGTTAAAATGTAATTTCTAATGGTAGGTACTCTTTTTTTTCCCTGGGCTTTTTTCCAATGGGTTTTGTCTGGGGAGGTTTTAATGAGGCCTAATATATACAACTCTTTATTAATAAAATGACTTTAAAGCCTAATCATCAAAAACATCATGTAGAACTTAATTTTATAAAATTAATTTATCTTATATGTTTAATATTGAAATGAAAAAACATGTTAAAAGTTAAACAAAGAGGCTAGCCTATAGGGCTTACAAAAGCAAGGGAGGTTCTGCTTCAAGACTCTAGTTTAAAGGACACGATTCAGGTTTAGCAAGAACCAAAACGTAATTAATACACTTTTCTCGTTTAGCGTCATGCAGTGGCGGAGCCACATTGTCTGTTAGGGGGCCCGACCCCCCAATTGTCACAATGCCATCATTTTTTTATTACTAGTTTTATATAATATAGTTTATTTTGTTATAAATTTAGTTGAATTTATTAAAATTGTCTAAAAATATCTATGATATTTATTATTTTTAATTAAGATGAGTCCATTTTAATTTATTTTGTGTTATAAGTAGAAATAATAAACTACCCCTTAAAACATTAATTGATGTTATTAAGTGTCTTATATTTATACATTATTTTATAAACCATAATTTGAACTAAAATTTGCTTCTAAAATATTAATTGTGTTTATCAAATTTTAGTTTAAAGTTAAGTCAATGAGTTCTTGTAATTGTAACCATGTACTACCTTCTGTTCTTAATAAATGATGTTTTGAAAGTTGCCGCTTTTTCAAAATATAAGATGTTAAGAACTTTTTTACCACTCACTTTTCATATACCCCTTACTTTTCTCTCTCACTCACAACTTCTATATTCCTTGTGAAAAGTAAGGATAAAGTAGTCCAAAAATTATCTCTTTAATTTCTGTGTTTTCTACTAGAAAATTATCTGTGAAAAATAGGATAGAATATATTTTAGTGAGTTATATCGATATTTAAAATATACACTTAAAACCATATTGTAAGTATTTTTAAAAATTTTGACCCCCTAAATTTGAAATCCTGGCTCCGGCCTGCGTCCTGGCCAACGTATGGTGAGACTCGGCCTCGGGATCTTTTTCTTATACAGGCGTTGGCGTTGAAGTGCACTAATTTAATTATCACTATTCCAATTCATTCAACGGATGATGATTGGGAGAACATAAACTTAAAAAGTAAATGATGGTTTAGCTGTAGCTCTCAATTATTTATATATATATCATTGACTGACAAATTCATCTCGACAGCATATGCCTTTAATAAACAAATTAGAGAAAGAGAGGGGAAAGAAGAGAAGCAACTAGAACAGAGCAGAGTAGACCTTTCTCTTCAAATCCAAGTTGTCGTAAGGTAAGAGAGAGTTGAATAGGCATGCTCCATTTCGTAAATTATAGAAAAGTCGACCATTATTTATCCGTATGATATTTTTTGTCTTCCCTATAAATTGGTGCTGCTCTGCGCAAAGTTCCACACCAGAACAAACTTTGAGGGTTCAGATCTGAGTTCAAGATACATCCAGTTGCCTTGGCGTTGACCTTCAATTGCAGTTTCCGAAATCAAGTTCGTGTTTGTATGTACCTTTAGACTTTATCCCTCCACTTTCTTAATTTCTGGGTTTTTTTTATAAGGTTATTGAATGTGTTCTGTACATTTGCGTGTTTTTTATTATCTGGGTATGTAGATTGAGAGATGACGGCGTTGAAAATCAGCGGCGGTAAAATGGTGGCTGGTTTGCTGGTGGCACTAGCGGTGGTTGCTATGTCTGGTGTCTCTGCTGATCCTGATATGCTTCAAGATGTCTGTGTTGCTGATCTCAAATCAGGCAATTAATTTGTCTCTCATCTTATTATTAAATATTGCTTTCTTATATTAATAATTCTTCCTAGCTGCTGGTTTCTTTTATCTATATGGTGTTCAAAGTACTAAAACGGTGAAGTAGATGGGATACATTAAATGCTACTAAATGCAAAATGTTTGTTCAAAATATCAATCTTGTAGATGGGATACATTAAATCTAAATTAATTTCTTACGATCTTTTATTTCAGCCATACATGAGAACGGATTCGCTTGCAAACCAATGTCAGAAGTAACACCAGACGATTTCTTCACCACCGCAATATCATCTTCCGGCGACACTACCAACAAATTCGGTTCCGCAGTTACCGGCGCAGCAGTCGACAAAGTTCCAGGCCTTAACACACTTGGTGTCTCAATGGCACGGATAGATTACGCCCCACGTGGTTTAAACCCACCACACGTCCACCCACGTGCAACTGAGATGGTGTTTGTTCTCTACGGTGAACTTGATGTCGGGTTTGTGACAACCGGTAATATCCTCATCTCGAAAAAGATCAAGGCTGGTGAGACATTCGTGTTTCCCAAAGGGTTAGTGCATTACCAGAAGAATAACTGTAAGGATAAACCTGCGGCGGTGGTTTCAGCTTTTAACAGCCAGTTTCCTGGGACGCAGAAGACGGCGATCTCACTCTTTGCGTCGGAACCGGCTGTGCCGGATGATGTGTTGGCTACTGCGTTTCAGATTGGGGAACGTCACGTTGAGAAGATCAGGTATCGGCTTTCCGCGTGATTGAATCCAGTGTTACAATGCGCCCCCGCATTCACGTTTGATTGAAACGAGTTTGGTTTGGTGTTTGTTCAATTGTGTGTACTTTAACAATATGTTTTGGTTTTCGGACTCTATCTATTTTTTTTTTTGAAAATCGGACTCTATCTAATTTACAAGTGTCTTATATTGGAATCATTAATGAAGAGACATGACTCTGTTCGACTTTGGATAACATATTAATGAGATAAATGAGTCGTGTAGGTCTAAGGTCTTATATTCTATTCCAATAATATATTCCCATATAAAACAGTAGCAAAATATTTACAATAAAAAGTCTGCAAAACAGCCCACTACAATAAAAAGATGTTTTAGCTACCGATGAATTGCTATGACATATATATTGCTATCTAAATTGGAAAATTGCTACTAATTTTTAATGTTATTAACAAAGTGGTTGTTTTTGTGCCACCACAACGACAATGTAGCTAAATATCTACCGCCTTACAAGATTGCTATCATCAATAGTAACTATTTTATCTTTCATTCCGTTAGTTTTAGTAAAATAATTTTGCTATCAATATCGGTAGCTAAATTAATGAATTGCTACTACTTGGTTGATCCTAATCCAATCATGGTAGTTATTATGCTACTATTTGAGCAATGGTAGCAAAAAGATTCTAATCAATAGCTAACTAGCTACTATCTTAAAAGTTGCTACGACCATGTAGATGAGTGAAATTGTGAAATTGCTAATAACACTTGATACTATTTTGGCTATGATAGCAAATATTTTTAACAAGTAGCTAAATTGCTACTATCTCAAGTTTCAAAATTGTTATGACTACTAATACTGATGAAATTTCAGTTGATATTGTATTTGAATATAAGAAATGATAGCTAATATTCATAAGCGTTAATAAAATTAGGGAAATTTCATGAAATGCCACTATATTTTTGGCTAATTCATGAAATGCTACTAAAAAGATAAAATCACAAAATGCCACCATGTGTTTGTGAAAGTTCATGAAATGTCACTATGTCATTGACCAAAAGCAAAAAAGGCAAAAATACCCATACTAGTTAACAAAGTACTTTTAAAGTTCACAATATGCCCCTAAGTGTTAAAAAATTCACTAAAACTCAGTGAAAAATTCAAATACTATTAAAATATAGATAACTATAAAAAAATATATGAAATAATTTATAAAAATAAGTAAAAAATATATTAAAATATCATAAAACATTGAAAAAAGTAAATATTTCTTAGATTTTTTTTCAAAATTTTTTAGTTCCATAAAAATAATATAGAGTGTTAAACATATAACTTATACTAATTTTTCTACAAATTTATACCAATTAATTACCACAATTTATACCAATTAACTACCATAACATTTACCATACATTTTTAAATTATATTTTTCTACCAATTTAAATTATTTATTCAAAATAAATTATTTTAATTTTTAATTAACATTTGTAAAAAACTTTTTAATTAATTATTATATTTTGCAGATGACTTTATGACATAATATAATTTAATTCAAATAAATAACTTATATTGATAAAAACATATAATTTAAAAATGTATGGTACAAATTATGATAATTAATTGGTACTAGTTATGGTGCTTAATTGGTTGAAAAATCGGTATAAATTATGTTAAAAATTATGACTAGTATCAATTTTTCTACCAATTAAGCACCATAACTAGTACAAATTAATTACCATAATTTGTACCTTATATTTTCAAATTATCTTTTTGATTTATCAATTTAAACTATTTATTTGAAATATATTATATTATATCATAAAGTCATGTGCAAAACAGAATACAAATAAAAAAAATTAAAATATTAATTAAAAACTGAAAATAATTTATTTTGAATAATCATTTAAATTGGTAGATTTTTTTTAAATGTATGGTAAAAATTATGGTAAGCAATTGGTAAATTATGGTAATTAATTTATATAAATCATGGTACTATATTGGTCTAAATTTGTAGAAAATTTAGTATAAATTATTTGTTTAAAATTATATATTTTTTTATGGTAATAAATAATTTGGAATAAAATAAAAGAAGTATTTCCTTTTTGGGAAAATTCACGAGATACCCCTGTTTTCTTTCGTAATTCACAATATACCCCTGTGATTTTAGTAATTTAATTTTAAACATGCTTAAATGTTGTCCAAAATTGATGAAACTTTACATGCACGATGCTAAAGTGTTATATTTTGGTCCAATATCAAATTTGAAGTTTTTAAGCTCACATGTGACCTGTGGGACCCAATAAACAGTCACATATTCATGGGTCACAGGCACATGTGTGAGCTTAAAAAGCTTCAAATTTGATATTGGACCAAATATAACACTTTAGCATCGTGCATGTAAAGTTTCATCAATTTTGGACAACATTTAAGCATGTTTAAAGTTAAATTACTAAAATCACAAGGGTATATTGTGAATTACGAAAGAAAGCAGGGGTATATCGTGAATTTTCCCTTCCTTTTTTCAATGTTTTATTATATTTTAATATATATTTTATTTTTTTTTATAATATTTTGAATATATTTTTATAGTTATCTATAATTTTATAGTATTTTGAATTTTTTGTGAATTTTAGTTATTTTTAACACTTAGGGGCATATTGTGAACTTTAAAAGTACTTTGTTAACTTGTATGGGAATTTTTGTCTTTTTTGCTTCTGGTCAATGACATAGTGGCATTTCATGGACTTTTACAAAAATATAGTGACATTTCGTGACATTCTTTTTTTAATGACATTTCATGAATTAGCCAAAAATATAGTGACATTTCATGAAATTTCTCATAAAATTATTGTTGTCTTATAACTCACACGTGTGATTACTACATAATTCAAAATACTAACCTATATTGGTGCTGCCATAGAGGATATATTTTCTTCTTATATAAATATTTTATTTTTTATAGGTTTTTTCAATATAATACCTTTAGTATATTTTACTTCTTACCTTTTACCTATCGAAATTTTAAAGAACTTTAAGTGAACAAAAGCTTTCTAATTCATGAAAATTAATTAAAACTACACACCACTACAAGAATTTATTTATCATATAAGATATATGTAACATAATATATTTTTGATACTTATAATATATTTAATTTTCAAAGTATCACATGTATTAATAAATTATAGAGTACATGTAATAATAATTTAAACTAGTACATTTGTTGATTGAAATTTACAAAATTAATATAAATTAGTTGTCAAAATAATTTAAATTAGTAAATGATATATATGTATATAAATTTTAAATGTTGTGTAGTTTTTATACATTTTACTATATAATTCTTTTAATTTACAAAAATCACATAAACTAAAAAAAATACAATCAATAATAACAATTTAAATTAGTTCACGTGTGTGTTAAAATTTGCATAATAAATACAAACAATATATATAAAATTTATAAATGTATACAATTTTAAGCCAACATATACTTTTATTTTTATTATTTTGACCATACAAAATTAATGTTGTAATATTATGTAAATTAAAATATCAATGTGGCTTAGTGAGACCTACATCATTTTTATTAATTTTTACATATCCAATGTTTGTTCATAACACGGCAAAAATTTTCATTTATATTTAGAGTATCAAACATTCAATATATACATGTAGTACGTATATACGTCGCGAACAACTATCATGGCTTAATGGTTAAGGTAATATCGATTCCTGATCTGTGCACATTTTAGCACACTAGTATGAATTAATTATACTATAGGTATGAGGTCTATTATCTAAAAAGAATTTGTGCTCCTCAATAATTTTGTATAAACTTGGTCAGGGATGGTTCGGTAATTTGTAGGGCCTCGATGGTCCCTATATAAATTAAATTTAAATACAAATATAAAATATAAGAATATTAATTTAGCTGTATCATAATACAATTTTATATTTAGTTTTTAATGAGATAAAATGTCAAAAAATGACAATACTTACAAACTAGAAGAAGTTTACTCATTATTTAATAATCAATTAAAAATAGTCATTCTGCTAGCATTATTTACAACAAAATCTTTACAGAAATAAGCGTTAGTACTAATAGAATAGAAGAAAGTAGTTGAACAAAGTGTCACTGACTACATAGAAAAAGAAAGGGAAATTAATATACTTGTATTCCGTTTTTTTTTTTTTGTCAAAACGGGAGGCAGAGCCTCTAACTATCATTAATCAGGGAATTCAAGTCCTCCAGAAGCAGAGGAAGAGTACATGGTGGCGGCTCTTCCAACAGTAAAAGCCGATGAAGCCACCCCAAGCCTTGCTTAGCTAAACAATCAGCAACCACGTTGTAATGCCTAGGAGAGAAGGATAACCTCACCTCCCAATCTAAATACATCAAACTTTTACACTCCAGAATGAGAGGGCGAATAGAATGACTTTGGGGACATTCCTTAAAGATTTACAACCTGCAGACAATCTGTGTAGAACTCCACCTTGTTCTAGCACCTCTCCCTGGCTATGTGTAGAGCTTGAAGTAGAGCCACGGCCTTAGATCGGATCGATGTTCCTTCTCCTAGCCATCCTGTAAAGCCTAGAATCCATTGCCCAGACTGGTCGTGGCATACTCCTCCGATTCCAGCTACACCAGTCACGGCTGCCACAACACCATCCACGTTGAACTTCCACCAGTTGCATCCGGGCCAACTCCAATGCTTCTCAATGGTAAATGCTTCTGTAGTTAAACCGATGCAATTGTTAGAACAATTATAAACATAAGTCATTTTCCTAGCCCTGTTATTTTGGTAGAAGGTTCGTATTAGAATCTGGGTAGGTATTAACCTATGATTCTTAGAGCCAAGCACTCTACTATTTCTCTACTTCCAAAGTATATGACTGGCTATCGGAAACACTTCCTTCCAATTATATCTGATGAGGTGCCGGTTATGACTAGAAAGATTGTTCCGAATACAATTAGTGAACCCTCCACTATAGAACTAGGTCTGTGAATCTGAGCTTATTAGTTTGTTCCATATCCGAGAGGCTACTTGGCAGTCTCTAAAAACATGAAGAAGATTCTCATCCTGGCCGCAGAAATAGCACGCCTTGTCCCTTGTGAAACCAAGTTGCGACCTCCGTACATTGGTCATTAATCGACCGTGAATCATCTGCCACATTAGGACCCGAATCCTCTCTAGTATAGGAAGTTTCCAGACCTTTTCAAATAGATCAGAACCAGTACCAGCCGTGCTAGCGATCCCATGACTACTCTCAATTGAATTATAGGCTGACTTAACTGTATAACCACCCGATCCATCTAGAAACCAGGACAAAAACGGTCCTTACCATTCGGATACACACTATACCCATCAAGGATACGTTTTAAATCCTGCGGAAGAAACTCCTCAAATTCTCCCACAACCAACCATTATTAGACCAGTAATCAGAAACTGATTCATTAATCATACTCTCGGGAACACTCCTGATGGATTCAACAATCAAAGGAGTATCTAAGACCCACTTGTCTTTCCAAAACCTTATCAGCCTACCATTGCTAACAACCCACTTGGCACCTTGTTGTATAATCGGAACACATTTGTGTATGTTCTTCCATGTTACAGAGCACTAGACGTGTCAGGGTTCGGGTACTTCAATAGCAGAGATTTAGAGTATAAACTACTAGAGTTCAAGATTAGTTTCCAAGCCAGCTTCCCAAAACAAGCTCGATTCAAAATGTTCAAAAAATTAATGAAGATTGAGTTGCAAATGAGTGATGATGGTGAGTTAAAAAGCTTTATGGGAGTGTAAATTAAATGTGACAAGGAAGAAATAAGATCGATCAACATAAATATCTCAAAGACATGCCAAAGAAACTTGCATTGAAAAATGCAAAACCTCAAAGGACACCTATCCAAGAGGGGAAAATATAGGTCCGCGTGAAGAAGAAAATCCAACTAAGTACCAAGTTATGATAGGTACACTTTTTTTATCTCACCGTAAGCCTACAAGACATAATTTTAGTGCGACGTCTTTGCACTTAACTTCAAGATCTACAAAACAAAATATGTAGTTATCTCAACTTTAGAGCTATCATACATTGTTGTTGCATTGTACTACAATCCACTTCTTAATGTTAGGCACTCATTATCTTTTTTTTTTAATAATTGAAGGCGCAAGGCCTATAATACCGCAAAAACGGTCACCAAAACCAACAAAGACAAAATACAAAAATGCATACCTATCAAGTCCTACCCTTAAAATCTGCAATGAGGCTAGTCCAACCCTTAACTCTTATTTCTTACCCTACTCTTGCCTCTAGTAGCCACCCTACTAACACGAGTTAATTTGCTAAAGCCCAATAGACCCTTCTTTGGCCCTAAGTCCCTTTTAGAGCAAGACCAAGAGATATTCTGCGAACAGTCAGAATCAACCCCTGCTCCATCCTTAGAAGTTTGACATCTCTTACGGAAGTTATCTCTGTGATCGTGAATAATGTTTTCGAAGTTGCTTAGGGCACGCCCCTCGTCTTGGATGCTGTAGCCTAGATCTTTAGCTAACAATAGTGTCTCCCTTGCTTCCTCCTTGACAAATTCCTCATCAGGGCCCACCATCTGCCCTGAAGATCCCCCACCAGGCTCAAACCCAGGGGGAATTCAGGGTCTTCGAAGAGGCTCCTAAGGTCATCATCATCCCCTCCCTCCTCCACTTGCTCAACTAGGGGGCGATCTAGCACTATCTCCGGGCGAATCATCTCCAATTCTACACCTACACTATTAGAGCCCATCTAGACTTCGAGTAACTCATGATTACTAATCTTACTACCCCACTTACTCTCACCTATCGATCCCTCCCGGTCCATCCTAAACATCTCATCCACAATTGGGTCATGACCCGACTCCTTTCTACCCGAAGGCTCCCGAATGGAAATAGGCACCCGACCATTAGCCGCTACTGCAACGGGTCGTGGATCACTCTTGGGAACATTTGATGGATTCAGGTAAGGTTGTCCATTTTGCCCACACCCCACAGGAGAACCGCCTACACCTAGTGCGAAATGGCTGCACTAGTCGCCTCCCCACCCATAGCCTTGACCCCACCACCCGCTTTGATCAAGACCTTGCAACGGATACCCAGGCCAGAAACCATAATATGGGTACACCCACCCCGGGTACAAAAAATATGAACCACTCCATGACCAGGAAGGAGCCCCACCTCTAACAAGTCCGGGACTACCCTTTACCTCAGCACAACTACCACTAAACGTCCCAACTTTTTCCACTTTGGGACACAAAAGAGGTGACTTTTCTTTATCACTTGTCACGTCTTACCCTCACCACATTCTCAACTCTTGCACTTCCTGACACAACACAAAGATAGACGCGCTGATTCGCATCGCCACTATCCTCCACGTGACAAATTTCAAACTTGGCACATGATCAATTCTCCACCACCAACTCAAGATTACCGGAGAACTCAACTCTCCGAGCAAAATCCCTCCGGAGTTATCCTGCTCAGCCTCAAGAACTGACCCTCCCGTAGTACAAACTCTACCCTGTACAGTCTGCTTGCCTCCTACCGGAATGTCGGCAATGGCTAACAGAACCATCTTCTTGCCTAAGCCGAGCCGCTCCTTACTACTCCTCTTTGGTGAATATTTAGCCCGACGAGTGAATATATTATGACCAAGGAACAAACGACCGTGAATCTTGTTTGCAGCCTTCTCAACTTGCGAGGCGTTCATCAATTTAATTATGGCAAACACCAGAGCATTATTACGACGATGCTTGCGGAAAATGAAGATTTCTTCAATATCCTTATTCATTCGAAGGAGCCATTGAACAACACGCTCATCAACATCTCTACTTAGGTTATCGATAAACAAATAGCAATGACCTCTCCCAGAAGCTTCAGAATCGCCCTCACCTCCCACCTCCTCCTTCTGGCCAACTGAGAGACTCTGAGAAAATGACGCTACTGACCTACCGTGTCTCATGGAAATAGATTTCACTGGTCGAATCCTCGGTCTGGGAGAAAAGTCTCTGCCGCACCGCCACTTGAATGAAGAGCGAGCCCCCCATGAATTACTCTACCTCTACGCAGAACCGGCCGCGACCTCCTCCGGGAGAAGTCCCTCTAAAGGCCAGCTCTGAAGCGACGCCTCGTCGTCGAACGGGTCTCCCTCCGAGAGATCTATTGTGGAAACCGCTCCTTGACCTCACTCGCTTTCTGGATCTTCCTGTCTACCACCCTGGTTTACTCGAGAGGCGCCTCCCCCGCTCCCTTTGCCATCCCTGACTCCTCGGTTTCTCTCGCTTGTCCTCTCATCTCTCTTTTCTCTCGCTTTCTCTCGTATAGTTTTCTAGATACTTATTAGACACTCGTTATCTGACTTCGTTATTGTATGTGGTAAGCTTCCTATCTGATATGTTAACACAAACACATTAATATCTCTACAAGTTATGTTCATCATTCTCCCATAAAACACCCTTACACTTGTCATTTTTAAGAGATTCGATGAAATGGATTGAGCAAAATGAAATTTAGTCAACCTTAAAATCAATTTGTGGACATATTTGCAAAGCCATTAAGCAAGATATAGTTTGATATGATCATTAAGGATGTTATAATGACATACACAACACTATGAAGGATGTCCGATCCCTTCCCTTTTTATTGTCATCAACTATAACCTCGCCACACCATTTGTTACTATCACATTGCTATTACTAGCCCATATATATCATATAGGAAAGGAGTTTTGAACCATATTCATTTCCACATTAATTATGCCAAATTATATGTTATTTATGTTCTTTTAAATTCAGCTTTCTCATGGGTGGATAATAAAGTATGTCAAGGTTTTTGTTTTAGGTTTGAAATATTTTGTGTTGAAATAATGCTAAATCTGTAACCCCCATACTTCGTAATCATGTCTTTAACATAATCAATTAAACTTAAGCAGCAAAAATTAAACATAATCAACTTAAACCACGGGCGTTACCGCTATTACTCACCCATGTGAATAATGAAGCATCGATCCAAATACCACATTTAATAAACGCTGTGATGACCGATGGATAGTTTAATCCACAATTTACAACCCTTTACCAAAATACATGTGAGTAGTCTAATCTTTACCATAACCGTACATCCCAATATATAATCCACAAATTACAATCCAAAAGTATAATCCACAAGGGTAGTACACAACTAGCTACCCAATCTTGCACTCTAACGCCGTTTTCTGCTATGTACCTGTAAATATGTTGCCATAAAAGGCTTAGGACAACCGTTGAGTATGCTGTCATGCAACCGTCATGCAACCTTAGACCCCCTTGAGTTAAATGGTCGAGTCAATATACGGTTACATTACATGCAATTCCTGTTCACATAATACCTAAGCATAAACCATAACTTAAAATTCCAATAGTTCTTCCATCATACATAATCACAAATCCACATATAACTTGTCCATCATATATATCATAATCCTTTCATAACTCATCCACCGTATATAATCATAATCTATACATACTCAACCACTATATATAGTCATAATCCATACATACTCGACCACACAATCCAAACTAATAATCAGTTGATTAAAAACATTACGAGAGTTGTTTTAACTGTTCTCATCATCTAGCCTTCAAGGCCCCATAGTTCATTCTCCAATGTATTACGTAAGTGTTTGTCATTTCGTATTAAAGTTCAGCTTATGATTTATTCATTATTTACTTAACTTTTAATTCTTAACTCTTAACAAGTCGCTATTGTTGGAAGACAACATGTTTCCAAACACTTAACCCTATTATATGGTGGGTCACCGACGGCAGTAGCCACACCAACGGTAGTGCATCCGATTCTTCCGTATCCCTATTATATGGTGGGTCATCAACGGCCGAAGCCACACCAGCAGTAGAGCATCCATCCAACAATCAATATGATCCATTGGAAATATAATATTTGAGTGGATCTGATCTCAGTCATCTTCTCATGTGATAACAATGAGCAACCAGGCAATCCTAGATCCTGGATTTTTCACCATACTCAATATCTCACTATGTGATTAAGTTTTCTTAATCTTCTTGCCTAAGATCTGCTCTTAGGTTTCATAGTGAATAATTTCTCAATGTGTTTGCCACTTGAGAATGGTATTACCGTTACTTTACCTAAGGTATCCTCTTAGTTTAATTACGGATAATATGATTTATATCATTACCCTTCCATAAGTGATATTTTTCTTTATTACTTCTCATATCTTAATTCGAGATGTATTCGATAATTGCTTCGATTCAAATAATGTTCACGCACAATTAATAACGCAAGATATTTGGGAAAATAATTCACGTAAGCATAATCAGCATACATTCACACATATCATCTTATCACACATTCATATATATCCAAACCTAAGGTGATCCTCGGGAGCAGTCAAATCACACAACAACGTACAGTTCACCGGAGAAGACACTAGCGTGAAATCCCGCACCCATCCTCTTAATCTCTTAGCTCTAGAATACGATGCTAAGAATTAGTTCTCTCTAATCTTAAACCAACTCGGTATCCCTTATAATTACTAATCCCTTATGATTAAACCTCAATGTTTTCCACTCATTATTATTCGGGTTTTTACTTAAATTATAATTCAAATATGGGATTAGCTAATCAATCCTCTAACTTGTTAGTAACTCAACATGTTGTATAATCTCTACAACCTTAGGATTAAACACTTATCCATTTGTCTCCTTTAATCATATGTACAAATATACACGTATATACACTCATATAGATTTCATTTACTATATGATATTAGTTTAGTTGACCTTAAGTATTAATGGCCTTAGGCGTATAATTCCCATGTAGTGTAATGAGTTTGGTCAACTTGACCCCATTGTTTAACTTAGTTAATTTGGTCAATGTGGTCAACTCTCTTATTTTGGTCTACACATTTCTAATAACCTTAAAAATATTCTAAGTTATATAATCTCCTTAATTAAATTAAACCCATAAATATTTATGTAATGGTTTATATACACCTTAAACCTTTTAATGATGACTTAGGTTTTCCTCTCTAACCATCTTCACCGATAATTAAATTTCCAACCTTATTATAAAATCTCACAACTTTAATGATGACACATTAATTCACATGAATGATAAAACTCCTTTAAGTTTCTACTAACTCCAAACCTTTACATTAAGACCTATATATGCTTAATGTATTATGATATAATTCTCAACCTTATACCAAACTTTACTCTTAATTTTCATAATCCTTACCTACAACCCAATTTCATTTAATATCTCAATGTACCACCTATTATTTCCCTAACTTTACAAATCACCTCCAATTTCAACTATTTTATACTTTCACTTTCTCACTTAATTACTTCAAAATTTCAAACCCAATTCTTCAAAACACCAAACAGTTCAATTTCCACCTTAGACTTTCTCAAATTTACATTTTAACCCAACAAACTTTTCAAACTCTCAAAACTCACCACAAACTCTTCCTAAGTTCAATTTTCAATCCTTTCTTTCTTACTTTTGGTCAAAATCCTAAGTCCATGTTGACCGAATTTCCTGCTGTCTTCCCTCATATTTTCTAAAATTATAGTTTAGACCCACACGTTTTCCAAGGTTACAATTTACTCTCAAACTTTACTAAAACTTAGATTTCTCATTTCTTACTCAATTGCACTTAGATTTTTGGCCCTATTAAATTTATCACTCTAACCTTTATCTTTTAGCATTCTCCAACTTGACCCTTTAATCTTAAAATCACCAATATATCCTTAAAATTCCTAATCACATTTTAACTTAAATTTGATCCAAGCCCTTCCTAATTTTTGTAACTATTTTTCCACCAAAATTTTGAATTTTTTTAATCACCCAAACATCCCTTTAACAACAGATTCATACACCTAATATAATACCATAATAACCTTAGATTTTGAAAATCATAAAACTACCAAAATGCCCATAAAACTTGCCTAAACTTTTGGCCATAATATAAGCCTTAATATAAAATTTGAAGAATCCAAAATTTCCATAATAAAATGTTCATTTTCGGACATAATAACACCAATAAAGTCCAAGGTTTGGTTTTCACTTTAAACCACTTATATTTAGTCGAAATTGACATTTTAAACTTATGAACCATTAGTGAACATAACTAAATGTGTTAGTATAGATTTATGTTCATACTTAGTTCATTTTAATCCATTTTCATCCCTCCAATTCGGCCATAATTAATTACCCAACATTAAACAACTCAAAACATCAGAATAAGCCTTAAGGTTTAAATTTTATCCTTGATGCTCCAAAGCTAGGTTGGTCTCCACCAAATTTCGACCCTATATTAATATGAAGATATAATGAGATCTTTGTGTAGATATAAAGGTTATATTAAGGTTTTAGGCTCTATAAATCAGATCCAAAGCTCACCCTTGCTTAGAGTTGTTTTCCTTGATTTTTCACCTTGTTCTTCCTTGTTTTAGGCCAAACACACTAGATGGTTTAGGATCAATTTTCAGCCATTATTAGAAGAGTAATAATAAGCAAATTTAGGGTCTTAAGACTCCCAAAGATAATATAGGAATAACTAAGAGCTTAGAACACAAAATATGCTCTAAGGAGTAGGATTTACCTTGAAGCTCTCAAGATTGATATTTTTGCCCCAAATTTCGGCCACTACTATAAAAATATGTATGAAATTAGATATTGGTAGATCCAAGGATTATAAGGTAGGTGCAAGCATTAAAACCCTAGTTTCAAGGCTCACCTTTATGTTGAAGTCTACCTTTGCCTTGAGCTTGTTTTCCTTAGGATTTTTGGCCAACAATGGGGGTTCATGAACCTCAAGTTTTGTATGAAAAATGATGAAGAAAATGAGCTAAGTTAGGCTGGATTTTTTGGCCATATATAGTCAAAGGAAGAGCTTGAAGCTTAGAGCACATTTTCCTTACCTTAAGCTTGGTTGAACTTAGCTAGCTTCACCATTGTTTATTTTCTGATTTTTAGCCTTCAAAAGTTTAGATTTTTATGCCCTCATCAAGAAGAGAAAGATTTGGTGTTGTTCTTTCTCTATAGATGAAGAAGATTCAAGGGGTAAGGAAAATGTTTAGGTGGAGTGTTGTCTAGCACACTTAGTTCGGTTCACAATTATGAACTTATAAAAATTTCAATTATATGGTTCTTCAGTTTTCAGTTATTTCGGTTCTTAGACTAAATTTCGGTTTTTTAGATTATACCCGAATAAAAAAAATTATTCCTAATTTGGTTTTCAATCGGTTAGAACCGAATGCTCATCGTTAGTTGATGGCGGATTGCAATTGAAAGTAGAGTAACATGTATGTCCCAAGTATGAGACATCTTGACTACGTCTTTGACAACCCCAACCCTACCAGTGGCGGATCCAGGAATTTTGTTTAGGGGGGCTAAATTTTTTTTTGACATTGTTATTCCTTAAAACATTATATTATGTTACATTTTTCTAAAAATACATAAGAACATTTTTCAAATTTTCAAAAATTTGGGGGGGGGGGGGGGTGGGGGGGGGGGGGTGGGGGCAGCCCCCTAGTCCCCCCTCTCCGTCCGCCCCTGAACCCTACAGAGCATCGACCTTGCGGACGCGCCATTCAAAGGAGTGAACGGTCTTGTTACGTAGCATTTTAGTCACCTGCTGGGTGGATGTCTACGTGGCACATGAATGAGAGTAAAATTTGTATTACTTTAAATAATTGTAAGTTTTGAAATATAAGTCTAAAATTAAAAAAATTAAACTATTGTTCATTAAAATTCAAGCTCATCAAAACAAGATCAGTCATGAATATGTTTTAACAAGTTTAAAAATTTATATCGGTTACATGTATATATCTCAACATATCAACGAGATATATGATTCATTATATAAAGTTAAAAAATACACCTTACAACAATAATAATACATCACAAAACAATAATGATTTAGTATTTATTTTGAAATGTGTATATCAAGAAAATTTATGATTCATCACTTAAGGTTTAAAGTACAACGTACAAATAATAATAATACATCACAAAACAATAATAACACATAACAAAGTAATAATAATACACCATAAATAATCGTGATTTTTTATTGGTTCCAAAGTTTGTTATCTAATTACCACTTGTAGTTAATAAATCATAATATCACTTTTAATGAATCATCATATCAAAAGTAATGAATCATATCATCATTTTAGTGTATCATCGGAAACATATAAAAATAAAAATTTTCAAACAATAATATAACACAAAACAATAATTGGTACGTAAGAAAAATACATGATTCACCATATAAGGTTTAAAATACATCATACAACAATAATAATACACCACAAAATAATAAAGATTTTTTATCGGTTATGAAGTTATCTAAGTCACCACTTATTAGTGAACAATTCATAATATCAAAATTAATGAATCATAACATCATTATAGTGTATCAATGTAAACATATAAAAATAATTTTTTTTAAATTGTCAAAATATTTTGGTCTTGTTTTGAAGAGCTTGAATTTTTTTTGAATAATGTAATGGATATATAATGATAAAGAATTAAAGAATAGTTAGATACATAGAAGCCCATATATCTGATAACTAATCAGGTGCTAACACTGCTGGGGAGGGTGGATGTATAAAAGCCCCCTAGTGAACCAAACCGCTTAGTGCTGACAAACCAAAAAGAGCTTCACAAAAAGGAGTGAACAAAATAACTAGCAGTGATTAACAATGGTATAATTTTATTTAAAAAATTTGGATTTATATTCTAAAAATTAAACCATTTTATAAAAACAATTATAAATTAACAATTTAACAACCCAATCAAGATGAACACTTGCCACTCGATCTCACTCTCCTTACTTGGTGCGGGAAGGCGGTGAGATCGAAATTGCGCAATCCATATGATAAAAATAAGTAATTTTTTAGGACCTGCCCAAAATTTTCATGTCTAGTAAATTGGATATTACCCTTAAAATGCATCTATACTCCCTAACTAATTATTAATTAAGTTCATAATGTACGTTTCCCTTGATTAGTTAGTTTGGTCTTTGCCGTAAGAATCGACTTGGTTTAGTTTTGACTTTTGATTAAATGGCCCACACTAATCAGTGCTTAAGCTAGGCTGACTTGAGACCTTTCATCCTAATCAATGTTTAAGAATTGACTTAAAGACTACCCTCATTTAAGTTAAACACATGAGTTCTCTATCACTCTTCGCTCTTCTTCATTCAACAGTCAACATCATAGCTTTTGACTTTGACCATCCAACTAGTGGAAGTTTGACTCTGACCCTGGCATTTCCCACTATAAAAGGTCGAGGATGTCAATCGTTTACTTCACAGATCATCAACGAAAGCCACAAATCACTCGGTGAAGAAAAATCTGAACCCTAGCTATCCCGCATTTCTCATTTCAAACACAACGATTAAGAATCATGTCTTGCCCATCTGGTGATGATCAATGGCTTGACAGCTACAACCCTTACTTCTCATATGATCAGCAGCAGCAGCAGCAGCAGTCATACCCTAGTATGACCCCTTATGATCCCTTCATGGAAACTAATAGCTACACAACATCTCCACCAGCTTCTTATTATCCCAGTAACATCTCTGAGATGACAATCCCAGCTGTCACGGGCGCAGTCATCACGGACTCCTCCTCCCCCATCTCTAACTTGGAGAGATCACCCTCATCATCAAAGCAAATGAAGAGACGATCAAGGGCATCCAAGAACACCCCTACTACTGTTGTCAAGGCTCAGGACCCAAACAACTTTAGGTCCTTAGTCCAGCAGCTCACTGGTTGTCCCTCTGGGTCATCATTGATGCCATCAGGGTCCTATCGTGGTCCACTAAGTATTAACTTTGCACAAGGAGAGGAGGAAGATGTGAATGGAGGGCTGGAAGGTTACTATGGTGGTAATTCAAGCTCCACTTACATACCTTTTGGGTCTAGTGACACTGATTACAGTAGTAATCAGCAGCAGCAACTGCAGTTCCAGCAACAAACACACAATGAGGGATACCCGTCGTCTTATGAGAGTAGTACTACAGTCTTCGACACCTCCGGTAACTTTTGCTTATGGTGACAGCTGATAATATTTACGGCTAAGAAGCAGTGGCGGATTCAGAAATCTTGTCTACGGGGCTAAAAAAAATTTTGAAACCCAGAAATTATTTAGGGGGCTAAAAATTTTTTTGACACTAATTTTCTTTAAAACTTTATGTTATATTGCATTTTTAAAAAATTTATAAGATTAATTTGACAAATTTTTAAAATTTTCGGGGGCTAGCCCCCCTAGCCCCCCTCTCCGTCCGCCGTAAGAAGTTAAGTGTTTCGTCTGGGGCTCGATCTCTTATTGGTCGTTTTAATGCGTTTTCTTCAGTGATCATATGGTGAAGATGCTGAATGAGAAATAGCAAGGAGAATACTTTTCGAGAATTTCACTGTAATTCTAGATAGCAAGGAGAAACACATCCACGTACTGATACAGGTTCTGTGAAGTTGGTCAATGAGAAAGCGTAGTACCTTACCCTTGCACTTCATCTTTTAAAATGTTGACTGTGAACCTCACGAGGTAGTCCATATCTATCTTATGTTCTTTTCCCCTGGTAACGATCATTCAGGATGTTTTCTAAAGTAAGCGACTATTTATAACTAAAAAAGCAGCACTATCCTTTCGGAAAAGTCAAAGAAAAATTATTGATCGTTTTTAGCTACTTTAATTCTAATAGTTATTTTAAGAAAAAAGTAACCGGCCCCACTCTCTGATTCTAAGTAGGTATATGAGATTAGTGGTATCTTAAACTAATTTTGGGGTACTAATTAATTTTCAAAAGTTATGAAAACAAAATCACTGGTGTTTGAGATCAAAATCTTATTAAACCATTTCATTCCAATTTTGAAATGGATATCTTAGAAAAAAGCATTTAAAATTAAAAGTATACTATCAACTAAAATTACGCCAAAATTACACTAAAACTCATTCCATATATATTTACTAATATATGGTTTTCACTATAATCCTTTAATCTTGTATTAACTTCCTATTCTGTCTAATAGCGCACATGAAAGATCCTCTAGCGTTCTACCTGAATCGGTTACTCACCAAGAGCTTAAGTGTCGACTGTCGAGTCACACACACTCACCAAGAATCGCATTCAACAGAAATAGACAACAAAGGATGTTTAGATGATTTAAGTGGAACCTCACGTCACACTGGCACGTATTAAGATCCATACACTCTCACACTCATAGAGAACAGACAATCTCTAGAGTAAACATGTAATTCAATAACACACACTAATGCCCTAATTGAATTACAGCTCTCAAAGTTCTTCTCACAAATCTCACGAGACAACTCTCTCTAATTTTTCAATCTCTCAAAAACGTCCTTAACCTAAACCTAAAGTCAGATATATATAATCGTCAAAATACAATTTTCTATCTAAGATTTTATCTTAGAGATAAAAAATCCTAAGATAAAAGAACAACAACCTAACTCTAATAAGTCGGTCAAGATAATAACTGACCAAAATTTTCTCTAAACAATATCTTTAGATCAAATCCTGTCAGACTTAATATTTTAAGTCGGCTTAAACACTAAAATCCACTAGTAGAAAAATAGCTTATTTCGGCGGTTCCAAGTGGCCTATTTCGGGGGTTGTAAACCGCCGAAATGAGCACCGCTGAAATAGGTGCTCCGACCTATTTCGGCGGTTTTACAACCGCCAAAATAGATGCACCTATCTCGGCGGTTGTAAACAAAATCGCTGAAATAGATGGGTGCCCAAATCAAAATCTGATGACGTCTATCTCGGCGGTTCTGCTCACAACCGACCTAGAGACCGATCCAGGGACCGACCAAGAGTCTATCTCGGCGGTTGTGAGCTAAGAACCGTCGAGATAGGCCCTATTTTGTATCTATTTCGGTGTATCTAAGCTAAGAACCGCCGAAATAGCCCCCCCTTTTTTATTTTTTCCATCCCACATATATTCACCGCAACACACTAAATGATTCAATGAGACATGTAATAAAGCTTCATCCACACAGGGAGCTCCAGCACACATTTATAAAGTTTTAAAAGCTCCCAATTAATATCAACGACGCGCCACAATTTGAGAGTAAACAAACCAATGCAATTACACTTAATTACACACTTTCATTACAAAGAAAAAACCACATCACAATTCAAATCTACCATTACACCATCCACAAGTGTACAGAATTACAATTACATACTCAAAAAAGTTCACAAATCATCTTCATGATCATCAGCAATTCATTAAACTTGTATAGACGAACTCCGACCATTCCTCAAGAATCTCAACAATTTGAGCATCGGCATATTGACCACCTTGGAGCAATTCTTCGTAAACCTTGCAAAAAAATGAACATTAATCTAAAACGTACAAGTCTAACAACATATAAAGAGCATAACTGAATCTTTCAAAGAATGTTATCTTGTCTAACGAGTGTTCTGGTAAAAGGTTCGACGCTCCTACTATGTCATTCATAAATCTCATGACATAGTATCCACATTCTGAACCCCCAGGCTGCACCGGACACTATACAAACACACATATTGACAGTTATAAACTAGTTTAAACATTATCACACAAATTTAGCAATTAAGAGTACCTTGACAATGTTCCAAGGGATGTTACTCTTCAATGTTTTATTCATTGTCATGAATGCAGCTCTCATGGAACTATATACATCAGCAATATAGTTTTAAGCATCAGTAGCAAGTTTTGAAACAGTTAATGTTAAGTAATAACAATTGTTGTTTAAGATAACAAACCTAATTACCTCAGTATTGCGTTGGCGATCTTTGGTCTCTTGACACCCCTACCAAGTGAGTGAAATTGCAAGACTCGTGGGTACTTCATCACCAGCACAATCAATGACCAATGTCGACTGTCCACAAATTACACAATGTGTTGAAATCATTAAACAACTAACACAAACTATATGATTTAGATAATACTAAGAGAAATAGTCAAATATCATACCCTGAATGATATGGCAGCATAATAAATGACTTGTCAGCACATTCAAAGATGGCATTCGTCAGATATTGCATAAGGCCTTCCATGTCACTTGTCATCTGGACTTCACAACACATAGCAGGACAAAGGAATCCGAATATGTGATCTTCATAGACATTGATCGCCTTATTGTGCACATGTCTGCACCATGAAGACAATATCATTAGTTATTAACTTTTTATTCAAACATCTAATTCATCACCAATCAATGCATTCAAAATATAAAAGGTAGAAGTCACTCACATGACGACTGACTTGATAATCGACACATTCAACCAATCCCTCGTGAAACACTCCTGGAAGTCGGACACATATATCTCAAATCGATGTGTATCTCCTGCTTGAACTTGATGGTGAAATATCCTCTCGTGATCTTCCACAGTGAGGGAATCATAATGAGGTGGTAGCAGCAACAACGATGAGTGCAGAATCTTCATATTAGTCGACAAATCGGCCAATATTCTTTTCTCTACCAAATCAGGTCTAAGCACAAAATTTGTGGATGCCTTTGATTGAACAAGTGCAACAATTCTTTTTCCTTTTCCCTTATTAGTCTTTGGTCGGCTCATATCCTATGATATTAACTAATTAAGTATATGGATGCAAGATGGTACATTAATAGTTTTATAGCAACAGTTAAGAGTAAATACCTGCCCATGGAGTTTGACCAATTGTACTGGCCACTGCACTGTCGCATTTTGTGCGGAACGTAAGGTAGGTCTTTGTGGGATCGGCACCGGTAAACGGACGTCACCATGCTCTGCAACAAAGTCGTCCAGAAGCACTCGTGCATGGTACTGTCAGAGTGGTTCACCGTGCACAATATCACTTGGAACTTAAGGGAAAAGTTTTCCCCATGCCACTATGACCTCTTCTTCTCTAATTTGTAAAAACAACGTGCACTCAGTGGGTGCCTGAATGTTATGTTGAACTTGTTTAGATAAAAATTGTGAATTCCTTGTTCTATGATGATATTAGTGATCAAGTGAAAAATCTTAATCGTCATGTACTCAATTGAAATGTTGGTTTATCCTTTAGAGATGCATAGGGAAACGGCTCAGCCGAGTAGACACTACTTCCCACTACCGGTGCACTCTGCTGCTGAATAGGTGACTCAACTGGTGGTCGAGAAACCTCTTGGCTGCTATGCTTCTGTGACTAAAGCCTTGACATAGCCTGAGCGATCCTCTCGTTGACGCTCTAATTAATCCTCTACTCCATCTCAGCCATTGCTCTCAGGTGCTCCTCGTAGCTAATCGTCCTTCCCTGTGCACTTCTGGACCCGGGTACGCCAAATGCCTGGCGGATACCAACATGCCCACCAAACCCAATGGCACTACCTGGATGATCCTTCTTACCAAGAGCGCGTGTAAGAGGATCATCATTCCTCTATGAGATCCAGGTGCCCTGGGTGAGCTGAGAGCTTAATTCACCCTAATACAACACACAAATACAGTTATTAGTTTATCATAAGTTCATATACAAATGAAATGAACCGCTCGACTAAAAATGAAATGATATCACTTACCATTTGAGCAATAACTACTCTCGTGGCTTCGTCGTATTGAGGATTTTTGGGAGTAGAGTTCTTCGGAATGTGGCTTAACTCTCACACTTTCATTCTTCTCCCACTGGTATCCAATGAGCCATCTGTGGGCAGATATCCCTTTTGCTTCCATTCTGGTACCCTTTGAGCAATACTTTTTCCACCTAAGTGGTGAGGGTACATATTCTTCTTAGCATTTGCTTGTTGTTGCGCACGGAGAGCCTGCATAAATTAATATGATCATGTTTAGTGAAATTAAACACAAAAAGACATAAGAAATTAAGAGTAATTTATGTATGTATGACAATAAAGTGCACCTGGAACTCCGGTGTGTGACGTGACTCAACAAATTGTACCCATTTCTCTTCGGTGATGTCCTCGTAAACCTCCCATGGTGGTCTCTCACCGCCGAGATCATGATCTGGAGCATCTGGATCTTCTGGATCAGGCGTCTTGTAGATGTACTTGTCAGCCAACTTATTCTTGTGGTCCCGAACTGTTTCAACATTGATGATAGCACATCCTTTTTAAGTGCGGGATCCACGGAGAAATGAGACTACATACATGATCATTCAGTTAGTAAAGTAAACATAAATATTCTATTATTTTACAAAAGATCATACTAATAATGTAGAGATTTAACTGAAGACGCTCAAACATAGTATCCTTCAACGCTTGAGGCACTTGCTTCCAGTTGTGCTTTATGTTACAATATGTCTTCACCAAATGGCTACCGTAAGCGGTGAATTCATTCTTCCAATTGCCATGAGGTTGGTTGTACTCATTGAATTGCACCGGTTTTGTAGGAGGGCCCTTGTTAGCCTTCAGCCCATGTGTGGGACCTCTCTTCTTTTGCTTCTTGGCCTCTGGTGGGACAACTGACGGCTCTTCGGTTTGCTGTGAAGGGCCAGCCTCAGTCTCGCGTATAGCTACCTGGTCGTTCTTTTTCTTTCCTCCTCTTGTGAACCGCTTACTTGGTCTCTTCTGCTGTGGCTCAGCTTCTCCAGTCAAGAGAAACTGTCCAACGGGGTCATCCATAGGGTGATCATCCACTGCAAAAAATAATAATAAAGCATTTTCATCAGATAAAGTCATTATATAAATTAACATAAATACTATGAAGCATAACAATAACAGTTAAGACGACATTACAGTCTATATTCTACTAACAACATTACCTGACACGAAAACATAAATCATTTCATATTTTCTACCCAAACACCCTCATCATGGTCTGATCATGCGTAAAGTAAATCGTTTTCGGTAACATCAATTGAATCCGGTAATCCAATAGGAAACAAGGATGTTTCCTCTACCGTTTCATTGTCATCGTTATCCTCATTTTCATTTTTGATTACAACCGGCCTTCTTCCTGGAAGAACAACAGACCATCTGCAGTCTTTCGGATCTTCAACATACCACACTTGTTCGCAATCCTTTCCCAGAACAACACTGCTGGAAAAAAATAATAAACAACGTTTTTATTTGTCTTTTGGATTGTTTTATAAACGTTTTTTATGCCAGCAACGCAAATGGTCAAACCTCTTAAAGAACGTGTTATAAGCGTTTTTTATACATTAATTTAAAAGAACGCTTATCGCTAAAGCGTTTTTTAAGGTGTGTAAGGCGGCGGGAATCTACGAGGCATAAAGAACGCTTTCATCTTGAAGCGTTCTTTATGTCTGACTATAAAAACGCTTGTTTAATATAAGCGTTCTTTATGAAGCTTTATAAAAAACGCTTATATGGATAAGCGTTCTTTTTTACATTTGGCGCGAGAGTATAAGAAACGCTTATACATATAAGCGTTTCTTATATGGTCCTTTTTTATATTTTTATTTTTTATACAATTTATTACCCTGCGCATAACATAAAATTAAAATCACAAAATCATTCAAAACCTGTTTGCATTATATATACCAGATCAACCAAACTGGTGAATTTTAATTAATAGATCAACAGCAGTACTTTGTTTACATTAATATTATACCAGCGCACATAGGCTTAAGTGTAGTATCGATCAACTACAACATTTGTAACTAGCTAGTTAATTAAACTACTAAAAATTGGTTCAAGTTCGATCATGTACAATACAACCATTTGAAAAAAGAAAAGATAGATGACTCATGACTTCTTCTGATCAATTTAGTGCTTAATTTCAACACATGTGTGCGCTCTCTCCTTGATAAACTTGAGATCGGCTTGTGAATAAGTATTGAGAATTATAAAAGCAATTAAGTGCACCATTTAAACTTATCCAAACATGCTCAAATAGTTAAAATCATCAATTCAAACACAAAAGTACTTATAATACGTACCTGAGAAGAAATTTCCAATTCGCTAAGACAGTTGTTACCTCTGTTAAAGATGGAAGTACCGACGATCATGATGATTCTTCTACTGATACTCCCTCCGTCCTGAATTGACCGTCCTGTTTACTATTTGGACATGTCGTTTGACTTCAATTTTTAACATATAAGATAAATTAATTTTGAAAATTTAAGTTTTGCATATGATTCCTTACATGATAAACTATATAGTACAAAATTTAATTTTATAAAATTATTTTATCTTATATGTTTAATATTGAAGTGGAAAAACGTGCCATAAAGTAAATAGGACGGTCAATTCAGGACGGAGGGAGTACAAAAGAGACAGAAGAAGAAAAGCATGATACAAAAGAGACAGAGGCAGTTACAGATGAAAGGATGAATGAGAACTCAGAAACAGAGAGGTTGAAGAAATTGGCTAAAAAGTTAAGTGAGGCTGCCACGAAGTAGAGTCCAGTGGAGATTAATGAATTACTGACCCACTTCATGACCTTGAATGAAGAAAACGGTTTTCTAGAATAGTTGTATGAGGAGGATAAGAGGAACCTTAGTCGATTATATGGTGGCATGGGGGACTATATGAAGATAAAGTGGTACCAGATCACCCGGTTGATGAGTTTCATGACTTATGGATGGAGATGGAGATGGAGAAGCTAGGCACTTCTCCATCTTCAGTTTTGATTGGATTCACATCTTCTTTCAGTTTTGAACATCGATAGGTCTAAGAATCTTCAAACACTTGGACATGAATGTCTGTAGATTGCATGCAGTCATTTGGAATGCTAGCCACACACTGTTGATGTGGGGTGCATCGTATCTTTTAAAAAAAACTAGATGGAGGTCCTTTGGCAATTAAAAAGATTGAGAGATTCCCCCTAAGTATGATTCCCCCTGAGCTTGCATGTTAAGCGACTTTAACAAATGATAGAAATAAGTGACAACTTTTATGCACAATAAGTGACAGCTTTTATGTTATACTGTAACCTTAGTAGAAAACTTTCTACTATGGTTAAAGTATAACATAAAAGCTGTCATTTATTGTGTATAAAAGCTGTCACTTATTTCTATCAAGAAACAAATGATAGCAATAAGTGACAGCTTCTATGCACAATAAGTGACAGCTTTTATGTTATACTATAACCCTTTTATGTTATACTATAATCATGGTTATAGTATAACATAAAAGCTGTCACTTATTGCTATCATTTGTTTCTTGATAGCAATAAGTGACAGCTTTTATGCACAATAAATGACAACTTTTATGTTATACTTTAACCATAGTAGAAAGTTTTCTACTAAGGTTACAGTATAACATAAAAGCTGTCACTTATTGTGCATAAAAGCTGTCACTTATTGCTATCATTTGTTAAAGTCGCTTAACATGCAAACTGTAACACCCCAACCGTTAATCCTATGCTTACCGTCCAATCATCCTCTTAATCCTATCAGTACGCAGCGGAAGACTACTACTTACTACGGTGGGTGATACAACGCCGCTAACCGCCCATATGGCTAGCTAGGCTATTCTACTTACAGTGACGGTCTGATGAACATAATATACCGAGCTACTACTATATTGCATACCGAATACAAAATAACATTCTTACATTCCTGGATCACCGAGTATTTAAAGTATATTCAATTACATTCCCTTTTCCATCTACCAAAAATAATGAGTTTCTACCGGCTACTCATCTATACCAATTCACCATCCTTTCTATATCCAAAAAGGTGTACCCCATGGTACACCGGCTAGTCAAAAAGCTACAGCCGTGTACTACTTAGTACACCAATCATAATTCATTGTTTACAACCCAAAAGAAGACAAAGAAAATGAGCTAAGTCTTCAACATCTTCATCCCTCTCTTGCACCTGCATTCATATTAAAAACGGTGCCCCAAGGGGCTCAGCAAAAGCTGCGCATAAACTCCGCATATACCGAGTGCTAACAAGGGCACGCCGACTATTTGACGTCCACTAAACATGCGGTTCATTAATTTCATACATACATGCTTGCATACAACATACATTCGCATACAATACACAATCCAAGGCAACAATACAATAGTATACACCATTCTTACCTTCACAAGGGTTAGCCAAATTACGCATCCGGGTTAATCGGAATGCTATTTACTCTTTTACTCATTTCACATTACTTACTCTTACTTACACTTACTTACTTACATTCACCTTACTTACTCATTCTTACTTACTTACTTATTCTCATGTTAAGTCGGTATGACCTCCGGCCCGGGGACTACACCGTCCCACCACCGGGATTTACTTGACTCACCAATCCGGGATGCTACCCATTTAAGGGGTTTGGGCCACGGACCAGTTTAAGAGTCAGGAATCGGATCCAACCTCTTGTGTCTCCTCATCCTCACGCGTGGCCGAAACTATATCGGACTTCTACTCATTCCAATTTAATTACCAATTTAAGTTAGATTGGTTAGCTTGTTAGGAATCAGTTAGAAGTCCAATCTCAAACACATTCGGTCACAATACATTATATCATACACACACATTCATTATCATCCATACATTTCATGAATTATACAAACTGAGTTTAAAGAGAATATTCACAACATTCAACACTACATATTCACAAGTAAGCATAATAACTCCGATTCGTGCATTTATCTTATTTGGTGATCAATTAGCACACAACACACAAATCAGAGTAACCAAGGTAGCATACAGGGCATGAGGAATTCATACCGTTCACCGTTGTACTTGTATCCGACGTTCCTCCGGTGTTCACAATCCAGGTCCTAACATATACATACAATTGGGTGGTTAATTACCCTTACTTAACCTTACTAACTACTTTACTAACATTTCTTGGTTTATACTTACTAATTCATTATTGTTCAAATACATGTACTTATGTTACTTACTTAAAATTATTTTCTAAACTTGTTTATGGCCTTAATAACCTTTAAACATCATTAATTATGTCTTAATCATCTTATAATATCATTACCCATCCTTACCTATCCTTACTTGAGCTTTAAAATACATTCTGGAGGAATTTAGTGTTGGTCCGGGTTGGTGTCCGGGTTTACAAACCCGGACCAACTCGCTGGAACAACATACGGGTGAAATAAATGCATGGTCCGGGTTTACATCCCTATATACAAACCCGGACCATCTATTTGGAAATGTTACGGGTGAGTTTTTGACATCGTCCGGGTTTGTGTGCTACTTTGCAAACCCGGACAACTTGTCTTGGTAACTTACGGGTGTATTTTTGGGGTGGTCCGGGTTAGTGTCTTGGTTTGTAAACCCGGACCATCCCTTGTAAAAAATTTCTGTCGTGTTTTCATGCTAGTCCGGGTTAGTGTTCTGGTTTGCAAACCCGGACTAGTTACAGTATTGCAATATATGTAAGTTTTTGAGTTTGTTTAAATTCCAAACTTCTACCAATCTCTTCCCTAATATTTCTACATATAATCTAGCATGTTTTAACTTTGTTTAAGCATTTTAAACTAGCCTAGACCAACACTATAAAAATCTGTTACATTATCACCCTTACTGTAATTTTTCTTCCTCTGTTGCATTTCTACTTCTTCAAATAATGCTACAGACCTTCCTATTCTTCTTCCCACTAACTCAATGACTCTCAAACTATCCTAACTTAGTTTGACAACTCACATTTTACCATTTACAACTCCCCTCAATTACATTTCTTTTCCTGTTACAAAACAAAGTGAACAATCTCATTTTTCTTCTCTGCAATTCTCTTCTGTTTCTTTCTTTTCTAACATCAACAAAGACTCTACATCCCTAAACAAATTTTGACAGAGGTTCCCTACATTTCTAAGTGTTCTCACCACATAATTTTGCACGCTCAATATATTCACAACCTGTTCAACATATACATCATTCTCACATATTTCTAACACCTCCTGTACACTCAACATTTACACTTAGCATATTATTTTCTTGTTTTAAAAACTTCAAACTACAACTACCATTCACATTAGTGTACCCACTCTTTTCCCACGGTTACAATAGTTTAGTTCATTGCTAAAACAATATTCCTACACATACACAAACATTAAAATTATACAGAGGCTTCACATTACCTTGGTTTCTTTGTTTCTTTTCCTTTTCTCCTCTTTCTCCTTTCTTGCTCCTCTTCCCTTCTTTGTTTTCTTGATTTAATTAAACCAAGCTACACCATGTAACAAGGCACACACTTACACAACAAACTAATATATTTTCTACGTAGGTTTCAAACCATAACTTATGAGAACTCATTTAAACTCTTAGGAACTCTTACCTTGAGCTTCTAATGTTGTTTTTGGGTAAACAAATGATAGTGCTTCAGCTCTCAAGAAGGAACACCAACCGGCTGGGTGAGGAAACACAATGGTGTTCACGTGAGTTCGGTTTTTTTTGCAAGTAAAATGGAAAAGAGTGAAGCTTTGGTATTTTTCTTACCTTAGAACATGGAGAAGGTTGTAGAACTTGAAATGGTGCTCTTGAAGCTCTCAACCGATAATACCCTCAAAAATAAAGTTGGTGGTTTTGGATTTTTGAAGGGTGGAGAATGATCTCCTTGACGATACGAATTCAACGGTATGGTTTTTGTAGCATTTGGTGAAGGTTTGAGGTTTCAAAGATGAAGAAGAAGTGGCTTTGTATGAGGGGTTCTCAAATCGCCATAGTCGCACCAGAGAGGAAGAAGAGAGAAAATAAGAGAGGTGTAGTACGTGGGTTGTGAGTGAGTGAGGAGAGAGGTTTTACTTTTTTTGACTTTTAATGGTTTTGTCTTTTGCAAATAAGGGGAATTAAGAGAGGGGTGTGAGAGAGCTAGTAAATCAGCCCATACTGCACACACCCACACACACTTACATTTTTATTTTCAAAGTGGACACACTAACTTATTTTAATTACACTCTCACCCCACAACTTCCCGTTTTTGACAGTTTTTACTATTTTCTCGTTTTATTGATTTTATTGGTCCAAGACCTTCACTAATATTTATTAATGACTATTTAGTTGCCTAAAATTGTTACGAGTTATTTGACCCGCTTAAAGTCACGTTTTCCCGGTTACCTCGAAAAACGTGCTTTAATATTCGTTAGTGTTTTTAATCCATTTTAAGGGTCCGTTTTCTTCGGGATTTGCTCCCTAATATTTATTTATACTTAATTAAGCTTCTAAATTATTTATTAGCTTAATTAATCACTATTTTTAATTACGGGGTATTTCACAAACTCAGGGGGAATCATACTTAGGGGGAATTTCTCAATCTTTTTAATTGCCAAGGGACCTTCATCTAGTTTTTTTAAAAGATACGATGCACCCCACATCAACAGTGTGTGGCTAGTATTCCAAATGCATGCAATCTACAGACACTCATGTCCTAGTGTTTAAAGATTTCTCAGACCTATCTATGGAGGGTGATTTTTTGGTATGAGGGGGGGGGGGGGTCTATCTAAATATGGTTTGACTGAAAAGTCAAGATCCTAGAAAATGCCATTCTGTGGAGGGTGAAAACCTATTATTCATGGCATCCCTCAAATACCTACTCTATCGTCCGTCTTTCCCAGAAAGCATAAGGGGAATGCAAGTGAGCACTACACCCGCTCTCAATGGGCTCCACGCGGACTTATGCCCTAAGGGCGGAAATTGACTAGAGTCGCCACCTAGTTTGACCTAAGACACTAGGAAAGAAGGGAAGGAGGGTTCTAAGAACCATTGGTTGACTCTAAAATTGTTGCCTGTGGATGGGGCTTATCCGGTCATACTAGAGATTCTGTGTGGGTTCGCACTGGGTTACACCCCTTAGAAGTGGCAACGACCACGACCTTGGATTGGTGCCCGAGGAAATCTCGGTCTCCAATTGTCGGGATTGCCTTCTTTCAAAACCTTATTAGAGAGATTCAATTAAAGCCAAAGGATAGGATTGAGTGTGGATTTTGAGGAGTAGGTGATTTTGAAGAGTTTGAGGAAATATGATGGTCTCGAACTATCGGTTCGTGGGAATAGTCAAGGGGTTAAGAGGTTTTTATTATTTTTGAGGGGATTGGATTTGTCTCGGCTTTTGTGAGACTAAGGGCATTTTGGTCATCCTTGTGGAGTTAAGGGATGTTTGGATCATCTGTTGGAATTGAAGAGTTTCCCGGGTTTGTTAGGTTCATCTTTTAGAGTGGTCGAATTTTTGAGGTGTCTCGGGAAATCAAATGGGTTGAAGAGGAGTTCGGGTTTTGAGTATGATTGAGTGTGGGAAAGGATGTTCGATTTGCAGATGTTCGGATTTCGAGGATGTTTCGGGTTTAGATGACTGAGGTTGTCGGGAGTACTCGAGAATTGGAGATCCTATGTGACTTAGTGTTCGCTCAGAGGAGGATTTGAGGAATATTTATGTGACCTGAAGCTCTAATGAAAGGGTTGGATTGGTGTATTCAGAATTGTCTCTCTTAAAGTTTTTAAAACTGGAAAATCATTTTTTGTTGTAAAAAGGGCGGATAATCCCGAGGGATTACCCTATGTACCCCCTCGAACACGACACTTAACTAATGGTAAGTGCCGAGGCTCGAAAGATGGGGCAATAAATTTATGTCGAAAAATAGGGTTCAGAGAGAGACACCATGAATGAGATGTTCTCGGTCGAACCCTAATAACGTCTCTAACTCCCGGTTTTCAAAACGTTAAACCAAAGATGGAAATCGAGCAGAAGGGAGTTAGATGGTTCTAAATCCCGGCTGCAACTAGAAGGTTGTTACTTCCCTAGCACCCCGCTTGTAAAAATCTAGCTCAATTAGGGAGGTTGTCACCATAATGCCACGCCTATAGTGATCCAGACTGCGACAAGGGAGGTTATGACCCCAGTGCCCCGCCTCGGATTTTTATTTTGGTAAGGGAGACAAGCGGTTCTAACCATGGAGGAAATGTTTTGAAGGGGTTAGACATTACTTACTCCCCGAAAACGATTTATTTGGAGTTAAAAACTGAGTTGGAAAACTTTTGAAGTTGTTCGGAATCCTCGGTGAAGAAACACTAATTTTGAGAAATGTTTTTAGGAGAAAACTTTCTGTATATGTGAGAAGAACTTTCTGCGTTTGAGAAGAGTTTCTGTGGTTGAGGAGTTTTTCCTTTAAAATTCCACAAAATGGTTTCTTTGAAAACTTGAAACATGATGGTTTGAGATTCTTTTCGATTTTTGGATTTTGAAAGGAATTTCAAGATGAAAGTGAATTGAAAGGAATCGGGTTTGAAAAAAAGTTGGAATTGATTTGATTTGGTTTGACTTGTATTGGAAGATGAGCCGGGTCCAATGATTGGGTCAAGGTCAAGTTTTCTGGTCAAGGTCAAGGTTTTTCTAGTCAAGGTCAAGGTTTTCTGGTCAAGGTCAAGGTTTTCTGGTCAAGGTCAATATTCGGGTCAAAGCTAGACCGGTCAAGTGAGGTTGGTCAAGGTTCGATCAGATCAAAGTTTGGGTCAAAGGTCAATTTTCAGGTCAAGGTCAACCTTCGGGTCAAGGTTTGATTCTTGTGGACTTAACCTGACTTTTGTGGACTTAGGCTTGATTTTTGTAGACTTAGGCTTGCTTGATTTTAGGCTTTGTGGACTTAGGCTTTGTAAGCAGCGGGCTTTTGGGTTTGGATTGTGGGCTATGGATTTAGACTCGGGTTTGGGCCAAGTTTGGATATGGGTTTGGGCCAAGGATTTGGATATGGGTTTGGGCCAAGTTTGGACATGGGTTTTGAGCTTTGAGATTGTGGGCAACGGGCTTTTGGGTTTGGATTGTGGGCCATGGGTTTAGACTCGGTTTGGGCCAAGTTTGGATATGGGTTTTGGGCCGTGGGTTTGGACATGGGCTTGGGCCATGGGTTTGGACATGTTTTGGGCCGTGGGTTTAGGCATGGGCTTGGGCCATGGGTTCGGACATGGGCTTGGGCCGTGGGTTTGGACATGGGCTTGGGCTTGGGTTTAGACATGGGCGTGGGCCATGGGTTCGGACATGTTTTGGGCCGTGGGTTTAGACATGGGCTTGGGCCATGGGTTCGGACATGGGCTTGGGCCGGATTAAGAGGTTTAGACTTGGTCAATGGGCTGTTTAAAAACATGGGCCGGATTGGCCCTTGGGGTGGGCCAGCAACAATCTTTTTTTAGTTAAAACAGAAGGAGGGTTTGGAATTTGAAAAGTTTTGAAGAAACCGAGAGACAACCCGCGTTTTGACCTTTTCCCTTAATTGAAATGATTACCAGAGGAGGTTTTTGGATTAAAATGGAATAATAAGGTTTATTAATCAATTGATCTTGATTATTGGGTGTGTTGAGGGTAAAGGAGGATTCCACCCTCATAAACCAATGAGATACCCGTTAGGTATGAGGTGGTTTCACATCCTAAATCCTCCTAAATTAGCCTTAAGGGCTCGTTTTTTGAAGTTTTTTTTTGTTCTTTTATACATATAAGGGTGGTTTGAGTGTTTTATGAAGTTATAGGAGATCATTGCCCCACGAAACGAATGAGAGACCCGTTAGGTGTGGGGCGATAATGCATCCTAAACTTTTCTGTCAGCTTAAAAGGCCCTAAGGGAATAACTAGGGCTTAAGTAAAGCAATCAAAAGCAAGGAGCGAAATGAAATTCCAGGAGACGAATATTAAACATGAATATGTAGCAAGATGCAATTAAAAGTATCACAGAACACAAGAACGTGGGAGGCAGGATGAGGTTTAATTCCAAACAATAAAAATAGAACAGAACCCAACCAAAGCTTAGAAGAGGATCAAGCCAAAACTTAAATACTTAATCCAATTTGTTCTATTCCTGTTTTGAAATACCCCAAACTTAAATATGGTGATTACATTATTTGAATATGGTATTTAAGGGCCTAATAGTGCCTAAGTAGTTTTGGTAAGGAAAATAAATCCAAAAGAAATAAAGAAACGCTTAAAAAGCGAAAAACGCTAAATGAGCGTTAAATAACCATAGGAGGTACGAGACCTCGGTTAGTGTATTATGTGGATTCCTAGGACTTAATAAGACCCAAATAATATATGGTAACAACTCCGAAGAAAATGGATCCAATAATGTATTAAAACGCTAATAGAGCTTTAGCGCATGTTTTTCGAGAAAACCCGAAAACGTGATTTTAAGTGGTCAAACGATCCCGTAAAATTATAGTTCATCAAATAACTATAAATAAACATTAATGAAAGCTTAATATCCATTAAAATTAAAGAAACGAGAAAATTCCGGAAAACGGGCCCGGTTAGTGAATAGTGCTAAACCGGGTAAATAACGAGCATTTTCTGTAAAACGAAAAACGCTCCAGCTGGAACTAATATAGTGGGCCGGTATAATTTGTAAGCAGCCCCACTCTCACACACACAAATAAGCTAAAAAGCAAAAAGTAAAAAAAAGAAAAAAAAGAAAGATACAAAAGTACCTTTATTTCTCTCTCTCCCCTCATTTCCCATTCCCCTCACGTACTGCTCCCTCTTCTCCTCACCGGTTTCTTTCTTCTTCTTCCGCACTGGAGATTTTGAAGCCCCATCCATGGCTTCTCTTCCTTCCAAGCTTCCCAAGACATCACAACTCCAAATCAAAAACAAATTGCATATTCTTGCTCCTCTCCTCAAGAGCTTCATTTCTATCTTTTCAAATCCCCATTGGTGAAAGTTCATCTCCATGGGTTTTGCTCATTTGAAGAGAAAATGGCACCACTTTGTAGCTAGGATCTCCTCTCTCCATTAATGTTTTCTCCATCTCTCTTCATAACCGATTTTAACCCCCATGTAATGCCTTGTTTTCTCTCTCTCTTTTGAGCATCGATTTCACCTTACAATGGTGGTGGATTCTTCTCCTTGAACCAAGGGCTAAACCCCTCTAAAACACCCCCAAGGTAAACCCTAGAAAACTTGCTTTAAACATTTCTATGAACAAGCATTAATTAAAGGGTTATTATGTTAATTATACTTGTTTTGTGTGTATTGGGTAATGGAATGGAGTTTGGCAACTCCATTCCCCATGTGACCGATTGTGCAAGAAAGAGAGGAGAAGAAATGGAAAAGAAATGAAGGAATTTAAAAGCTCAAGGTAGAGCTCCTTCTTAATGCTTAATTTTAATGCATTAGAGTAATGGGAATGGGTGAACAAATAAAGAAACCAAAATATTGTATTAGTATTGAATTTGTGGAAGTTTGAGTATTTATGAGCTTGTATTTGGATTGTAGGCCTTAGAGCCAAATAAGTTGTGTATGTGTATTAGTATGGTGGATTGAGGAAGTAGTGATGTATTGGTATTGTAACTGAGGAAGTTTTGGTGTCTTGAGATTTTTGTATGTGTGCTGGTAGAACCCTTGTGGTTTGGCTAGAATAGGAATGAATTTGACGAGAAAGGATATGTGCGGATAAGTAAGAAAAGTAGGTGAAGTATGGAAAAATCTTAGTAGGAATTGTGCATGATGAATAACTTGGTGAATGGGAGAACCAAGGTGTGTATTGGGATTTAGTAGAGATGACTTAATAACCAAGGAGTAGTAGTTTGGTAAGAGGATGAAAAGATATAAAATTTGTAGCAAGAGGCTTTTGAATGTGTTGGAGAAACAAGGAAGAATTAATTGTAAGACTTGGTAGGATGAGTATGGTAAGAGTAACTTGGTTGAGTATATGATAATGAGGTAAAGAAAGAGCCATAGGACTAGTGGGGAAAAAGAAAGGGAGAATCTGTAACATTTGTTGAAGAGGGAAAAACTGTAACAGTGGAGGAATTTGACAGTGAATGGTATTTTGTAACAAATTTGGATAGAGGTGCATTAGGCTAGTTTAAAGTGCTTAATCAATGCTAAAACATGCTATAATATATGTAGGAATATTGGGGAAGAGAGTGGTAGGATTTGGAGTTGAAACATAATTAAAAACTAGCATATATGTAAATACTGCAACTGACCCGGGTTTGTAAACAAGTACAGAAACCCGGACCAGTCAAAAATCTGTACAGAGTGTAATGCGTGAGGAGTGATCCGGGTTTGAAAACCAGAACCTAAATCCGGACCACCCCAAAATTATACCCGAGAGAATTGCCAATGAATGGTCCGGGTTTACAAACTAACCCCTAAACCCGGACCACCCAAATTTATACCCGAGAGGAATTACACACATATGGTCCGGGTTTGTAAACCCTGACCTAAACCCGGACCATACACAGATTATTCCCGAGGACTTTTGCAAGGTAGTGGTCCGGGTATGTAAACCCGGATACTAACCCGGACCCTACTAAAATTCCTCCAGAATGTGTTTTAAAGCTGTTCTAAGGTAGAGTAAGGATGGGTAATGATAGTATAAGGTAATTAAGGCTTAATAGTGATGTTTAAAGGTCATTAAGTCCATGAACAAGTGTGAGAAGTAATTAAGAAAGTTGTAAGTATATGAACATTAAGTTAAACCGAAACAACGGGATAACGGGGTAAGTACGGAAGTAGTAATTATTTGTGCACTGTATGAGCATAGCATTAATAACAATGTCTGAAACATTACCAGTGGAACAAATGTGAACCAAGGAACAAGGGAACACATAGTAAAGCTAACCTCTGAAAGGTATGATTTTCTCATGCCCCGTATGCTAACCGAGTTACGTTGATTTGTATGTTGTATGCCAGCTAATCAAGACTAAAGCATGAACACGGTTTATTGCCTTTCATTGTATGTCTTGCTGTATGTTGTATGAGCTAACCCTTCTTGATTGATTGTGTGGCTTCACTTAGTGCGTAGACCGACTCATAGATGAGTCTTGTTGTTTAGTGACTGGTAGAACGAGTTATGTTGTGAACTAACGGAAACGTAGAAACGCACTAGACTAAAGAACCAACAAACGATAACGCCAACCCATGAACTCACTAGAATGTGAGAGAGAGTGTACGGGAGTAGCAACCTCCCGATAACGGTAGGAGAACCGAAATGAATAATCCACAAACAATAAGTAGTGGAAGTATATAAATAAGCCCTACTAGAGAAATTAATGTTGGTGCAAGTCATGAACCATGGGAGTAGTAAAGAATGATGAGGAACTTCCTTAGCAAAATTAGTCGACCCACTATGAGAGGACCCGACTGATGTGAGTAATGTCCCGAACATGAGAGTATTTGATACGTTGGGGGAACCCTTAAATCTGAGAATACTAGACGGTGGCAATTCCCTAAGCTAGTGGAGGTTATCGAGAGAGATACTTCTAGGCTAAACCATGTGATGGTAAAATACTCCAAGAGAGGAGCGCTGGGAATTTGATTAGTCCGATAACAATGGACATTGTATATTTGAGGAGCTAAGTGTATAGCCTTTGAATTCATAGGTCCGGTGGCGAGTCTTGTGTATGACTCCGCTCAGAGACCAAAAGTAATGAGTATTGAGTATTGCATATGTATGAGTAAAGTAATGAGTAATGAGTAAGTATGAGTATGTAATGAGTACCAGCAATGAGTAAGTATGAGTAAGGAGAAGTATGGGTACGGAGTATGTGAGAGCAAGTCCCGAGTACTGAGTAAGAGTAAGTAATGGTAGCAGTGATTATTGAGTGAAGCATGAGTGAAATAATGAGCAAGGTATTGCGCATAGTGTAAGTAAACAACGAGTAAGTAAGAATAGGCTTAGTGTAAGCTTGTGAATCCGAGTAAGGGGAAAGAGAGCATCCGAAGAAACCGGATGAACAACTAACTGAACAAACCTTGTATATGTATGTAAGTATGGTTGATTGTATTGTTGTAGCATGAGTATGTATGTATGCATGTAAAATGAACTCCATGTATATCCGACCCAAAGTAGTCGGCGTACCGCGGTTAGCCCGCGGTATATGCGAAAGTCATATTCAGCGTAAGCTGACCCCCTAGGGGGAACGTTTTTAGTGTGCAGGTACCCAAAGGGGCGACGTTTTTATCCTTACAGGTATTCGAAGCTGACCACCGTTCGAGAGAGTAGGACGGGGATTGCTATGTAAGCATGTGTAGTTGAATTATAGGATTTGTACTTGTATTGTAATGCGAATTTGGAAGTCCAACTGTATCGGTAATTTAAGGATTGTAGTATACTCGGTATAGTATTGTATTGGAGTTGTAAATGAATTATGGTTGAGTAAGCAATGAGATGCAATGTATTGTGTAGAGCACTCGGTATGTTCACTTTCATCAGACCGATAGTATGTAGAAGTGTAACTCGCCTTGTTAGTCACGTGGGTGACTAACGACATTGTACACCCGCCGTTGTGTAGGTAATATCCACTGCGAAGGTAAGTAATTGTACAGTAATGACGGTATTAGCGGTAGGGGTGTTTCAAAAAGTGGTATCAGAGCGAAGTATCGCTCTGATGGATGAAATACCAAGTTTAGGAAAATACCGAGTTAGGAATTAGAGACTTAGGGCTAAGGGTTGAGTGTTAGCGTGTGAGATACGCTAGTTAGGAACTTCTGGATGAACCAGAAACCTACAATAACCATACCCGCCCTCCACGTCCCCGTTGTAAAGTTGGGACAGGAACGCCAGAGAGTTGGAAAGACCTCTCACACTCGGGTAAAACCCGATCTGGCAGTTGCAAAGACAAACCTTATTAGAAAAAAGCCTGTCATATGGTAGAGTCCAAGAACTGGAAGTCCCAGAGACGGTTCCTGTTAATGACAACGACCGCACTTAATGGCGAGGATTGAATATCCATAAATAAAGGATAAGGGAATTTATGGCACCATGGGGCGACGTGCTTCGCAGTCGCGAGAACCATGAGTCCAGCAAGAAGAGGAGCACAACTGCGTAATGAAGTGAAAAGACAGTAACAAGCGAGACAGAGGCTACGGACTGAAATGTTTGATAATACCAATAACGGTATACAAACCGACTAAGGATTATTCGAGTTTGGATTAACACAAACCTACCACCTAATAGCTATACTAAAACCGAACAACATGGTTCAGATACTAAAAGTATTCATTAAACATACACCTTTAGGACTACACCGTGGTTCCTAAGGATAAGATAAGTCTCATTAACCACATTGAGGTGCGAGACACCCAGATGGACGACAACCATGTCAAGTACTCTGAGAAGCGACTCAGGAGATCAATCACCAAGATCAAAAGATCAAAGGAAGATCTAATAAGACCACAAAAATGGATGGAAACGATACCGTAACCGATATACGTTAACCGAAAGACAACCTACCCGCGCACTTGCCCAGGGCAAGTGCAGCAACTGCAAGACGGTTGGAAGACTTTTAGCAACCCGCAAGCACTTGCTAAAGTACCGCCACGACGAATAGAGTAAATGTAGGATCACAAATCCTAAGGATTTTATAAATGAAACCTCGAAAGGCCTAACGGCCGACCAATGTATCAAGAACATAACCAGTCAGCAAGAAGCTGGACTTGGTCAAGACCTCAGACATGGCGACGCCATGAAGAACTTCTTTTAACACTGAACTGTTATTTCAAAACTCAAATTTTCTTTCAAAACCACAAACCCTTCTTTTAAACCTTGGATTTTTAAAAAAACCAAACCGACAGAATTTCGGTGAGTATCATAGAATGATACAAGAAGAGTTGACAATAGAATACTTCACTTAGGCGTGTGACGAGCACTACGAGTGTACCCAATTACGAGATGTGGGACGACTGCACTCCGAAGGAGCTTGCGGGCCTGACCGATAGTTAGGTAAGTGGTAACGTGCCAACAAGGTACCCCACATATGTATACATGTAGTGCACGAAACACGGGAAGTAGTCAACTCCGTTCTACGGACCGTAAGTAATTCAAACAAGAACAGTTGGATACCACCAACGAGCAAAAAGGGAACTCAGATAAGCATACAAGCTAAGGATCAAGAACTCACTCCAGGAGAACCATTAAGAGTTAAAAGTGCGAGAAGCACTAACAACGGAACAAGACATTGGATATATCTCTAAGATATCGAAGTAAAGCATGATAACTGGAAGGAATACCCAGTCTAAACACTGTAAGGCAAATGCCTAACATTAACACATCAGCGTTCAATGAACGGGATGGAGTTCCCAGGACAACCACCACAAACACACAGGGTGATCACATAAGGTACCGAGAGATACCATTCATCACCGAAGGAATATTAAACCTGTTATAACATAAGGAAAAACACCAATGGTCTACCCTAAGAACGGGAGACTTTATAACCCTCAATAGATAACTCGGATCCAGAACCGCAAGGTAGGATAACAAACTCCACATACTCACAAATGTCAGCCAGATGCTACCGCATAATCAGTAATACCCAGGAGCGATCCATAAGGGTATCAAGTCAACACTGTTGAACGAAATGTCGTGGTAAGAACACCACAATTGGAACGATCATTCGGTTATTACACCGAGGGGATCCCACTTGACAGGGAATACCCCAAATTAATAAATGGTACCGATCATACCAAGATACAAAAAGAGTCTCAAACAAACGGAAGCGTGATGCGACGATCTTGTTATGGAGCCCAGTATCACCTTCAAATCCAGCGATGACTTACGGAGAAGTACCCACTTGGGAAAGCCTACGATGAGCAGTGCTCTAGGCGATATGATTGTATGCCATGAAACTGTTACAATACACAACCCAACGGTTGCAAAGCCCATTGTAAACCATATGGAAAGGGGTCAAGGACGACACCAATAAAAGGGTAATTACCAACGAGCAAGGATACCCCTCCTAAATGGGAGACCGCAAGAGCGGTGAACACATGGATCCCAAGAATGGGATACCATCAATAAATGTCTAAAATATATCCTTTCAGAACTACTAACGTAGTGAAGCTTGAGCATACAAATACTGTCAAGCAATGTAGGATAAGCATCAACAAGCAATTGTTGACAACCAAGGAGTAATCAGTTCAGGAGGAACACGCTATGTGGGAATGTAAAGTAAATTAATGACGCTCAAGGAGCTCAGAAGTATAAACACCGAACCATGATATAAATGGTGGAAATACATGAGCTGACGCTAGCAACAGCGGATGCCATGTAAACCAATACTGTAGAATCAGTAGGAACATGGTGCGCAACAGGCGACCGATGTGTGGGAAATATCACCTAACACTATGAAGTTGTTAGTACAAGATGGTAGACAGACCGGGCAACAAGCTAGGAGTCTACACCAAACGATGAAGCACCACCTGATGGAGTAACGATCATTCCTATTGCGATCTCATAAGAGAGTTACTGCCAAGAGTTTATGCCTCTGCACTATGTAGGACTGAGTGTTTTGGTATTGCACTTGTGCAGTTAATGATCTAGTGTGATAGCTAGGAATATGAAAATGTAAGTAGTGGTAAATTCTTCCTTTCACCAATGAACTTGGCATAAGCCAGCTAAGTAGAAGCTTAGAAACAAACTGTGTGGCCTAAGGTCAAAGAAGCACGAAGAGTGTGAAACACACCAACAATCACAAGATGTGAATTCCATTGGAATAAAGGTGAAAGGAGACTTAAGGAAGTCACAAGGACCGACGCATAGAAAAATGCAAGGTCATACAAGTAAAGAACACTTGTACCAAACAAAATATTGAGCAGAATTTAGAAACCACTAACAACAGAGGAAGCGCTACAACTAAGTAGTGGCTCAACCTCAACCGACAATAAGTCGGAGGAACCAAGTGAATGATCACTATAATACACAACAATATGTATATAGATTCCCAAAGAGCTGGTTATGAATCTAAAACTCATTGAGTTTGTGCATGGTAAAAGAACACCACACTTGGTCAATAAACCTTATTCCCACATTAAGAGGGATAAAAGGGTGATGTGTAACACTTTTAAGATAACAAAAAGGGGCGAATAACCCACGCTATCAGGGTCGCGCAACAGAAGCTAGTGGGCCCAGAATTCCAAGTGAAATACACCTAATGAATAAGAGGTTAATCATCAACGCCTTGAAGCCTCTAAGGCTAGAACTGAACCCAGTTAAGAGTTGAATAACTCTGATGAAAATTCTTGATGACGGGACTAACCGGTAATACGGCTAAGACCCATTGATCAAGGAACATTGTATAATGGACCGCATGGAAGCTGAACCACTCCATGACGGCTGAATGCCTTCGACCAATGTTCAACATTGACACATGGTAGATTACGTGGGCGTAATCCCTTTTAAGGGGGGTAGAGCGAAAACCGCGAAATGTACATTTTACGTGATAAGGGCGTAAACTACAATGTGCATAGCGCAAGAGAATTCGTTTTGATGGTTGATACTTATGTTACATAAACATCTGTATCCACTCATCGTGTAATTGTGGTTATTTGAGAAGTAAGTATAGGAAAAGGAGTAGAGAAACTCCAGGGGAATGAGGACCCCCATTGGTAATAGTATGAGGAATGAGTATTTATGGGAGACCTGAGAAGTATAAATCGGTATGGAACCGATGTATGTAATGAGTATAAATCGGTATAAACCGATGTATTTTATGAGTATACATTTAGTATAACAAATTAATGGGATAATATACCACGAATTTCCTAAGTATAGTAGTTGGAGAAGATGTAGTAATAATTGATGAGATGATTAGTAAGTAAGTAAGTGAAGTATATAAATTGGAAAATGTATGTGTGATTATGACTAGCAAGACTAAGAGATAGAAAATGAAATAATGTTTGACGAGCTGTCTGTTTGAATGAAGGTGGGAGGTGGAACTTGATTTGCTAGCGATCAAGGGAAACCGAACACAAATTGGGGTGGAAGGATAATTCAACACCACTGCTGATCACATTGGGGTTAAAGGACTCTGGAAGCTCCCTTAAGTGGTCACAGGAATAACACTAGTAACAGGTGAAATTATCATAAATTGGAATTTGGGAGATGTATGCAAGCTTTCAAAACGAATTTCCAAAACTAATTTGGTACAATGTTTTCTTCAACTTGAGAATGAGGATCGGTTTTGAAACCGCTCCCACGGGCGCTAGTGAATCTTCCATGCCTAGGCACGGGTATCCGTCGAAACCATAGGAGGTGAAGCTAGTTTTAAGTCAGTGGGAGTGTTGATTAGTTTTGAAACCACTACACACCGATCGTACGGTGACAGTGTGTGTTTTTTGTATTTTTCCAAGGGCACTGGGGCAGCGTAGTCCCGAGTAAGTATGAGTAAAGTATGAGTAAGTATGAGTAAGTAAGTATGAGTAAGTGCCCGAGGATCTCTATATGTGCAAATGAATTTGATCTGAACCGAAGGATCGTAGAGCCAGAAAGCGTAAGTGCTCAAGTCATGACGGCCGTGAACCAGAAAGCGTAAGTGTTCAAACGTGACCGGTACCTGAGGGATCGCTTGACATGGGAGAGGATGGTACCTCATTTATCTGCGGACGGACCCCTTGAGAGCTTGTAATGGATATTTTTGATTGCTATGCATGCAGTGACATGCTGTTTGGATGTGTAGTATGCATCATGTCAGACATTTGGAGTTTGACAAAGTTATATGTAGAGGTCATAACCTTAGCATAGAGTATTTATATGAGTAACAATATTAGATTCACCAACTTTGAGGGCAAAGTTCTTTAAGGGGGGTAGATTGAAATACCCCGAACTTAATATGGTGATTAAATTATTTGAATATGGTATTTAAGGGCCTAATAGTGCCTAAGTAGTTTTGGTAAGGAAAATAAATCCAAAAGAAATAAAGAAACGCTTAAAAAGCGAAAAACACAAAATGAGCGTTAAATAACCATAGGAGGTATGAGACCTCGGTTAGTGTATTATGTGGATTCCTAGGACTTAATAAGACCCAAATAATATAAGGTAACAACTCCCAAAGAAAACGGATCCAAATAATGTATTAAAACGCTAATAGAGCTTTAGCGCATGTTTTTCAAGAAAACCCGAAACGTGATTTTAAGTGGTCAAACGATCCCGTAAAATTATAGTTCATCAAATAACTATAAATAAACATTAATGAAAGCTTAATATCCATTAAAATTAAAGAAACGAAAATTCTGGAAAACGGGCCCGGTTAGTGAATAGTGCTAAACCGGGTAAATAAACGAGCATTTTCTGTAAAAGACAAAAAACGCTCCAGCTGGAACTAATATAGTGGGCCGGTTTAATTTGTAAGCAGCCCCACTCTCACACACACAAATAAGCTAAAAAGCAAAAAGTAAAAAAAAAGAAAAAAGAAAGATACAAAAGTACCTTTATTTCTCTCTCTCTCCCTCTCATTTCCCATTCCCCTCGCGTACTGCTCCCTCTTCTCCTCACCGGTTTCTTTCTTCTTCTTCCTCTGCACTGGAGCGATTTTGAAGCCCCATCCATGGCTTCTCTTCCTTCCAAGCTTGCCCAAGCCACATCACAACTCCAAATCCAAAACAAATTACATATTCTTGCTCCTCTCCTCAAGAGCTTCATTTCTATCTTTTCAAAATCCCCATTGGTGAAAGTTCATCTCCATGGGTTTTGCTCATTTGAAGAGAAAATGGCACCACTTTGTAGCTAGGAGTCTCCTCTCTCCATTAAGGTAAAAATCTCCATGAAAACTTCATGTTTTCTCCATCTCTCTTCATAACCGATTTTTACCCCCATGTAATGCCTTGTTTTCTCTCTCTCTTTTGAGCATCGATTTCACCTTACAATGGTGGTGGATTCTTCTCCTTGAACCAAGGGCTAAAACCCCTCCTAAAACACCCCCAAGGTAAACCCTAGAAAACTTGCTTTAAACATTTCTATGAACAAGCATTAATTAAAGGGTTATTATGTTAATTATACTTTTTTGTGTGTATTGGGTAATGGGAATGGAGTTTGGCAACTCCATTCCCCATGTGACCGATTGTGCAAGAAAGAGAGGAGAAGAAATGGAAAAGAAATGAAGGAATTTAAAAGCTCAAGGTAAGAGCTCCTTCTTAATGCTTAATTTTAATGCATTAGAGTAATGGGAATGGGTGAACAAATAAAGAAACCAAAATATTGTATTAGTATTGAATTTGTGGAAGTTTGAGTATTTATGAGCTTGTATTTGGATTGTAGGCCTTAGAGCCAAATAAGTTGTGTATGTGTATTAGTATGGTGGATTGAGGAAGTAGTGATGTATTGGTATTGTAACTGAGGAAGTTTTGGTGTATTGAGATTTTTTTATGTGTGCTGGTAGAACCCTTGTGGTTTGGCTAGAATAGGGATGAATTTGATGAGAAAGGATATATGCGGATAAGTAAGAAAAGTAGGTGAACTATGGCAAAATCTTAGTAGGAATTGTGCATGATGAATAACTTGGTGAATGGGAGAACCAAGGTGTGTATTGGGATTTAGTAGAGATGACTTAATAACTAAGGAGTAGTAGTTGTGGTAAGAGGATGAAAAGATATAAAATCTGTAGCAAGAGGCTTTTGAATGTGTTGGAGAAACAAGGAAGAATTAATGTGTAAGACTTGGTAGGATGAGTATGGTAGAGAGTAAGACTTGGGTTGAGTATATGATAAATGAGGTAAAGAAAGAGCCATAGGACTAGTGGGGAAAAAAAGGGAGAATCTGTAACATTTGTTGAAGAGGGAAAAACTGTAACAGTGGAGGAATTTGACAGTGAATGGTATTTTGTAACAGATTTGGATAGAGGTGCATTAGGCTAGTTTAAAGTGCTTAATCAATGCTAAAACATGCTAGACTATATGTAGGAATATTGAGGAAGAGAGTGGTAGGATTTTGGAGTTGAAACATAATTAAAAACTAGCATATATGTAAATACTGCAATTTGCCCGGGTTTGTAAACAAGTACAGAAACCCGGACCAGTCAAAAATCTGTACAGATTGTGTAATGCGTGAGGAGTGGTCCGGGTTTGCAAACCAGAACCTAAACCCGGACCACCCCAAAATTATACCCGAGAGAATTGCCAATGAATGGTTCGGGTTTACAAACCAACCCCTAAACCCGGACCACCCAAAATTTATACCCGAGAGGAATTACACACATATGGTCCGGGTTTGTAAACCCTGACCTAAACCCGGACCATACACAGATTATTCCCGAGGACTTTTGCAAGGTAGTAGTCCGGGTATGTAAACCCGGATACTAACCCGGACCCTACTAAAATTCCTCCAGAATGTGTTTTAAAGTTGTTCTAAGGTAGAAGGATGGGTAATGATAGTATAAGGTAATTAAGGCTTAATTAGTGATGTTTAAAGGTCATTAAGGCCATGTACAAGTGTGAGAAGTAATTAAGAAAGTTGTAAGTATATGAACATTAAGTTAAACCGAAACAACGGGATAACGGGGTAAGTACGGAAGTAGTAATTATTTGTGCACTGTATGAGCATAGCATTAATAACAATGTCTGAAACATTACCAGTGGAACAAATGTGAACCAAGGAACAAGGGAACACATAGTAAAGCTAACCCCGGTGAAAGGTATGATTTTCTCATGCCCCGTACGCTAACCGAGTTACGTTGATTTGTATGTTGTATGCCGGCTAATCAAGACTAAAGCATGAAAACGGTTTATTGCCTTTCATTGTTTGTCTTGCTGTATGTTGTATGAGCTAACCCTTCTTGATTGATTGTGTGGCTTCACTTAGTGCGTAGACCGACTCATAGATGAGTCTTGTTGTTTAGTGACTCGTAGAACGAGTTATGTTGTGAACTAACGGAAACGTAGAAACGCACTAGACTAAAGAACCAACAAACGATAACGCCAACCCATGAACTCACTAGAATGTGAGAGAGAGTGTACGGGAGTAGCAACCTCCCTATAACGGTAGGAGAACCGAAATGAATAATCCACAAACAATAAGTAGTGGAAGTATATAAATAAGCCCTACTAGAGGAATTAATGTTGGTGCAAGTCATGAACCATGGGAGTAGTAAAGAATGATGAGGGAACTTCAAACCCCTTAGCAAATTAGTCGACCCACTATGAGAGGACCCGACTGATGTGAGTAATGACCCGAACATGAGAGTATTTGATACGTTGGGGGAACCCTTAAATCTGAGAATACTAGACGGTGGCAATTCCCTAAGCTAGTGGAGGTTATCGAGAGAGATACTTCTAGGCTAAACCATGTGATGGTAAAATACTCCAAGAGAGGAGCGCTGGGAATTTGATTAGTCCGATAACAATGGACATTGTATATTTGAGGAGCTAAGTGTATAGCCTTTGAATTCGTAGGTCCGGTGGCGAGTCTTGTGTATGACTCCGCCCAGAGACCAAAAGTAATGAGTATTGAGTATTGCGTATGTATGAGTAAAGTAATGAGTAATGAGTAAGTATGAGTATGTAATGAGTACCGAGCAATGAGTAAGTATGAGTAAGGAGAAGAGTATGGGTACGGAGTATGTGAGAGCAAGTCCCGAGTACTGAGTAAGAGTAAGTAATGGTAGCAGTGAGTAGAGTGAAGCATGATTGAAATAATGAGCAAGGTATTGCGCATAGTGTAAGTAAACAACGAGTAAGTAAGAATAGGCTTAGTGTAAGCTTGTGAATCCGAGTAAGGTGAAAGAGAGCATCCGAAGAAACCGGATGAACGACTAACTGAACAAACCTTATATATGTATGTAAGTATGGTTGATTGTATTGTTGTAGCATGAACATGTATGTATGCATGTAAAATGAACTCCATGTATATCCGACCCAAAGTAGTCGGCGTACCGCGGTTAGCCCGCGGTATATGCGAAAGTCATATTCAGCGTAAGCTGACCCCCTAGGGGAATTTTTAGTGTGCAGGTACCTGAAGGGGTGACATTTTTATCCTTACAGGTATTCGAAGCTGACCACCGTTCGAGAGAGTAGGACGGGAATTGCTATGTAAGCATGGGTAGTTGAATTATAGGATTTGTACTTGTATTGTAATGCGAATTTGGAAGTCCAACTGTATCGGTAATTTAAGGATTGTAGTATACTCGGTATAGTATTGTATTGGAGTTGTAAATGAATTATGGTTGAGTAAGCAATGGGATGCAATGTATTGTGTAGAGCACTCGGTATGTTCACTTTCATCAGACCGATAGTATGTAGAAGTGTAACTCGCCTTGTTAGTCACGTGGGTGACTAACGACATTGTACACCCGCCGTTGTGCAAGTAATATCCGCTGCGAAGGTAAGTAATTGTACAGTAATGACGGTATTAGCGGTACGGGTGTTACATGTTTACTACTTATCGGGAGCTAATATTGGGTGATCAGAGAGCATATCAGAATGTACGCGCGGTCCCCTAATGAAGTTCCCCAAATGAAGTCTTACTTAGAGGATATTAGATGGTACTCAGGTGATCTCATTGAAGTATTTTAACAGATTGGTACTAACTCTAAGCCTAAACGAACAATTTCTTTTAGTTTCGCACAGAAGAAGCAGAAACTATACGAATGAATTTTCCCTAATGTTAACTAAACCTAACTGTGCAGATTCAGTGAAGCATGATTTCTTGATGAGCTATTCTGCTATTAACGAGAAGAGAAAAGACTTGGATAGGACTGCCGACTATACTACAACCAGAAAACAAATGGTATAGCAGAATACAGATTCCCATTATGCATCAAGTAAACAGATAGGCCATTGTGAAGGTTTTAGAACTTAGGGATTCTCTTGAAAATTTTACTTTCTTCCTCACTTCTCTTTTTTGTTTTACGCACCCAGGTAATAAGAACAGATTTCAGAAGCTAAACTTAAAACATGGATTCGAGGAGAAAGCAAAAATCAGGATAGGCCAACCACAACAGATGCTCATACATTCAAAATGCACTAGAACACTTATGATACTTAAAGCAGGCACACAATGTTGAGCAATAATGCTTAAAGAGGTCAGGAACCGGTACCACAGTGGAGCACATGTAATTCCCTGCGATGGCTCAAACACACCAGAAACTAAACAAAATGTTAACCCACAACAGATAGGCAGAAACGAGTGTGCACATTTAACCTTGCAGACCACCAGAGAGAGAGAGGTCAAACTCCTTATCAGAATAAGTAACATTCGACAAGTAACATGATGCGGGTGATATCTGGAAAAAGAAATGGTTCCCTGTCCATTGTGGCTCATGACAACAGAGGTGAATTATGGTATGAATCGTAACGAGATAGATTAGGCACAGGAGGAAAAGACCAGTCGGTTAGTATTTACCGAAACAACCCTGATGACCGTACGTAAGAAAAACGACTGGAGATGGACCAGTCTCAACTGCCAAGTATCAAATACGACACTATACGAATCAAAAGAGATGAGTCAAACAAAAACCCACGCACTTAGATTCTGGGCATGGGAATGCATGATCCTTCGTCCTGTCCGTGGACTTCAATGTCCATACCAGGTTAGATAGTTACCCGAAAATGATAACAACGTTGCAGCAGATACCGTGGTCTAGTTGAAAGAGTAACCAAGCGAGGAGAAGATGATAGCCATAATCGGGATAATCCCCGAGACCAAACAACTTCTCCCGACTCAACATGCAAAGGAGCGAAATAAGTGAAAACAAAATGCGGGTCTGAAATTGGAAATGCATATCCTCGCTTTCGAAATTAGGGAACTACGAACTGAACGTTCGAGACCCAATTTTGTCTTTCGTTGAATGAAGAAAGAAAACACAGGAACGGAAAGAGAGAAAAAGAAGTAACACAGCGGTTTGGCTCCCATGCCGGAAACATGTTCTCGACAGAGCCAGGGTTGTGCCATCATCGGCTCACGCCTTTTAGCAAAATCCAGTTGAAGCAGCGGAATAGAAGTGAAAACAGAGAGGAGGTTGTTGAAACGCTAGTGAAGTTCAGAAGGAAGAAGGAAACCCGAATCCACTTACACTATCGGTAACCGGCGGAATGATTTCAGGAAGCCGGGGAGCCCGGGGGTAACTTGTGGTATCTGAGAAGACGAGGTGTTGGTGATGGTGCTTCCCGGTGAAGACGAGGATGGCGATGGTGGTTTCGGGCGTAGGTGCGTGAAGTCGAGGGTAGCGTAGGGCAGTTTCAAAGGGGAAAATGAAACGAAGCAGTGTTGGGTGTTGGGTTTTCAAAAAAATGACTGAAGTAATCGAATGTTCTAGCCTCAATCCCAACGTGTGTTTTCCCCTTTTACTGTAGGTAGTTTTATATTGCAGGACTAGGGTTTTTGGGGTAATATCTGATTATTCTGTGGGCTAGGTATGAATTTGGGCTTATTTGAGGCATTTGGGCTAAAACGGGTCCAAACTGGAGCAGGCTGCATCAGGTCAAGAATTTATATGCTAAAAGAATAAAAGGCGTTTGAGTTGAGTCTCGAACCCGAGACTTCCGCCCTTCTTCCTCTCGCATTCTACCAGTTGAGCCATGACAGTTTTCGGTATATTACCGTAACTAGTCAAACAAAAGCCCCGTTGTGAGCCAGGACAAAAAATAAAACGCCATTCATTCCTTACCAGGGATCGAACTCAGGACCGGAAGAGATGCATGGCAAGTACTCTACCAGTTATGCTGGGTCGGATTTCAGTACACATGCGAGAAATAATACAAGAGCTCTAAATTCAACTAGATAACTCTTCTAAAATGCGATGAACCCAAAAGAAAGTATATACGATAAAATGAGATGATTAATCTAATGACATGAAAGTATGGAATACAATTAAAAATAAGATTCAAAAACGTAACGAGATATAAAAATAGCATATGTACATGAAATAATGAAAATTAATGCTCGTAATGAAGATAAAATATTTAAAATAAATGGAAAATTATAGTAGTAAAAAGGGCACACGAAATAACAATAAAATAGTGACGACAAAACAGAGAAAGTTAAAAGGAAGTAATAAATAATAATAAAAGTATGAATCGATCAAGTACATGAAATAAAACAAGGTAATAATAAAACCGTGAAATACTTTAAAAAACAAAAGCAACAAAATAAGTATACAAAATGAAGTTGGTTAAAACGGATTACAATAAAAGGCTCGTGCTCCTTTTCCTAGGAATGTGAAGTTTAAATGTCTGGAGAAAGAGATTCCCCTTTGATTGAAAACGGGGACGACCGCCTTGTTTCTAGAAGCATGTTCATTTTCGTATTTTTTGTTTCAAAATAAAATGGGTGAGAATTTTTGGTGTCTACACTATCGATGTTCAAAACTGAAAGAAGATGCGAATCCAATCGAAACTGGAGATGAAGAAGTGCCTAGCTTCTCCATCTCCATCTCCATCCATAAGACATGAAACTCATCAACCGGGCGATTTGGTACCACTTTATCTTCATATAGTCCCCCATGCCACCATATAATCGACTAAGTTTCCTCCTTTCCTCCTCATATAACTATTCTAGAAAACCGTTTTCTTCATTCAAGGTCATGAAGTGGGCCGGTAATTCATTAATCGCCACCGGACTCTACTTCGTGGCAGCCTCACTTAACTTTTTAGCCAATTTCTTCAACCTCTCTGTTTCTGAGTTCTCATTCATTCATCCTTCATTTGTATCTGCCTCTGTCTCTTTTGTACCATGTTTTTCTTCTTCTGTCTCTTTTGTATCAGTAGAAGAATCATCATGATCGTCGGTACTTTCATCTTCAACAGAGGCAGCAACCGTTTCCATCGGCCAAATTCGTCTGACTTTTTATCCGATTTTCTCTGTGATGTTTCAGTGCTGTCCAGTTCTGATTGTTCGATCTACTGAAGCTTCCACAACATATATACTAGTCAGAGGTGACTAAAGGAATCGAAAAGGAGATAAGAAAGGTCGTGAAGGAAAATAAAGTTGGTGGGCCCGTCCGAGTTCAATTTTTTTATTATAGGTTGATGACGATCAAAGGTCATAGGCGCTAGCCAAAAAATGTAAAGGGATACTAAAATAATAACTACAAGAAATTAAGAAGCTGTAAGTAGCTAGAGGTCTCTAATATGGCCAATGGTGGTCATATAGATTTCCAAAACATTAGAGGGTTAATTAGAATGCCTAGCTTGACCGGATAACAAATCTGAGAAGAATGTGAAGGAACTTAAAAGTTTTTGATGTTGGTATTGGTAGAAACGTAGATAAACTTCTGGGTGGATGTTAAGGTAAAAGCAATATGGGGAAGGGGACGTCAGGCAAGCTGCCGTAATGCTATGTCATTGTAACTAATTAATACATCCCATGGTCATCTAATATTTGCACCCTAGGTTATACTATAATATAATATATAGCATTAATTAATACACCCTATAATCATCTAACCAAATTAATTTTGCCATATATAACCACGTGGCTATATTTGTATGCATGCCGAAACGCATTATATTACACATAAATTCCCAAGTCCATTAATTGTACAACCAACAAGTAAAAATCAGCACATAGTACAACAATATGCGCGCCTGATTAACAACAATCAGCACATAGTAAAAACCAGCAAGTCCATTGGTCTACATGCAAAATTATTCCCAAACACATGTACACTTTATTTCACGCCTTTAATCCCAAACAAACAGAATATATGTTCCTGATTAACAAGTTTGGTTTGCAAGCACACATAGGTTAACAACAAATGCGCGCGCCACAGTTTGGTTTGCATGCAAAATTATTCCCAAACAATACACACACAATATATTTCATGCCTTTAATCCCAAACAAACAGAGCATGTATTTTCCTGATTAAGAGTTTGGTTTGCAAATTACCTCATCAGCACAAGAATAGAGCCGAAAGATCTAGCGCGCATGTATGTTGTTCCTTTCGCTAGTTGGGGTTGTAATCCAGAGGCGCCACCGTGCGTGCGACAGGGCATGTATGTTCCTGTTCATGCGATTTTGCAAAATTAAAATTAATTACCGACGAGTATATATATGAAAAATAAGGATCGATAGGCATATATGTATACTGTTCGCAGTTCAATATTACCGATAGCAAGAGAGCTCGAGGCGCCGACGATTGATATCGACGCATGCACGTGGCCTGCCTTCATCACCAGTTTGGCCGCCGGGTTGTAGAGATTAGAAGCTAGAATATTGATGAAGATGGCGAGCACAGATATCGGAAGAAAGGGGAAGAGAAGAGGCGCCGCGGCGGAATCGAAATGAATTTCTGGGATGGTTTCTGAGAAGGAAAGAAATGGTACCAAGCCAAACAAGACGCATGGAGCATCCGGCCGCCTCTAGCCGGATGGAGATAAAAACACATAAGGCATCCGACCGTCTCCAGCCGGATGAAAGTAGGACTTAGGCAAGGAAAAATGTAGTATGGCCGGCCGTCTGTGGTTGGCCAAAATGCTAGGACAAGGCAAAACTGTACTTATACATGTAAAATACAGGCTGACAGCATGAGACCAGGCCCAAAATACTATAAATAGGGGTGTACCCCCATGAAATAAGACACGCTCCATTTGATAATCAGACTTAAGCTTGATTCTAACAAAAGGCTCTCTCTCTCTCTCTCTCTCTCTCTCTAATGTGATTCGTGATCGAAACTAGGTAACGTAGGATAGTAAGGCAAATCGAATTAGACTAGGATTAGATACTCAGTTTCAGTTTCGATTGAGAAGCTAGAGAGCTTAGCGTGTTTACAGAGAGGGTTTACAGAGAGTGGTAAAGGAATAGTCGCGATTTGATTGATGAGAAGACTGGGCGGGAGGGCGAAAAGAGTTTATTATTTAGGTAACATAAAAAACGCTTCACTTAAGAAGCGTTCTTTATGCTAGCATAAAGAACGCTTCTTAAGTGAAGCGTTTTTATGTTATCGCGCCAACACATAAAAACGCTTCCTTCCTGAAGTGTTTTTTATACGTGTCTCTTAAAGAACGCTTTGCTTACAAAGCGTTGTTTTTGACTTTGGGCGCGATAACAAAAAACGCTTTGTAAGCAAAGCGTTGTTTAAGATGTCCGGCCTATGATAAAAAAATGATGTACAATATAACCGTTGTTAAAGGGGCGTTGTTTATTCTTTTTTTTTCCAACAGTGCAAATTGATCATCCTTATAACTGACACGTGAAAGATCAACCAAGCTAAGCCCTCCATCATTTTGGTACCCGTGTCGGTTGTCCACCACTTGCACCAGAACAACATCAAGGAATCAATGTCGTAGTCTAGTTCCCAGATGTCCTCGATGACACCATAATACCAACTAGAGTTACTAACTGGTTGAGATCGGTTACCGCTGTGGTACTCAGTGGCAGCAACTTCAATTTTTACCCCACTATTATGGTTTATCGATTTGGCATCTTGGCGTGCAGTGTAGTATGTATACCCACTAATATCATCCCCTCAAATGATGTAATATTAGTTTCAGGTCTGATTGCCAAACATCTGATCTCTTCACTTACAGCTTCTGGATCTGATGATGCTAACATCAACACATGATCTTTGAACCATTGGATAAAAACCCGGTCTTGTTCCTTTATCAGCCAAATGTGGTCTTTCAAAGGATTTGTTGCCATAACTCAACCATATGGGTTTCGAAATAAGGTTCGACAACCTCAAGGTGTTGTAAGACAAACAAATGTGCTTGATGAATAAGTTGACGTGAAACTTGCACGATCTTTCTACCAATGACACCTTTACCCTTAAACCTGCCATAGTGTCGTGGTTTTGGGATACCAATTGACTCTGCCTCACTCAAATAATCAGTCACAAATTCCGTGACTTCCTCAGTCACTGTTGCTTCAACAATGCTTCCCTCTGGTCGATACTTATTTTTCATTCTACTTTTCAGAATACCCATGTACCGTTCAAAAGGGTACATGTACCGTAAGTATACCGGACCACAGAATTGTATCTCTCGAACGATGTGCACAATTAGATGCACCATTATGTCAAAGAAAGATGGTGGGAAATACATCTCAAGTTGACATAATGGTACAACAATTTCACGTTGTAGATCATCTAGAGAGGTTACGTCAATTGCCTTGGAGCAAACAACGTTGAAAAAGAAACGTAACCGAGTTGAAGCATTTCTGACATTAGATGGCAATATCCCTCAGATTGCGACTGGAAGAAGATGTAACATCAGTACATGATAATCGTGAGATACCATGCCCAAAAGTTTTAAATCCTTCATCTATATAATGTTCTTCCAGTTTGAAGAGTACCCAGACGGTACTTTTACCGAGTGCAGACATTTGCAAAACTAATCTTTTCAACCTTTGAGAGCGTGTAGCATGAAGGAGGTAGGTATATTCGTGTCCCATTCTCTTGTGGGTGTAACTCCTTTCGTATACCCATGGTTTGCATGTCCTTTTTGACTTTCATCCGTCTTTTGTTTTCCCGGGTATATTGAGCAAAGTCCCACTCACTGCCTCACCAACGTTCTTCACAATGTGCATGATGTCTAAGCAGTGTCTCACAGGAGATGACGTCAATAAGGTAGATCCCAAAAGATAGAACACTTTTTCTAAATGTTTTTCGCTGGTTTTGATGTGTTTCCAAATACATTTGCAATGTCCTTAACCTTTTCGTACATTTCCTCAGAGCTCAAAGGTAGACGGGCCACACGAGTTTTGGCTTGACCATTGAACAACTTTCTCTTTGTTACTCGATAAGGGTGATCTTTGGGTAGAAGACGTCTATGAGACATAAACATTCTTCCCACAATGTTTTAAACGGTCCAAACAAGTGTCTTTCTCGCGTATGGGACATGCAAATGTTCCTTTAACCGTGTAACCGGACAAGTTCCCATACATAGGGAAGTCATTGACGGTACAGAACAACAAAGCCTTGAGTGTGAAATTCTCTCTTGCATAAGCATCATATACCACGGTCCCCATCCACAATCTTCAGATCATCTATCAGAGGGGCAAGATACACATCAATGTTATTACCTGGCTGCTTGGGACCAGATATCAGGAGAGATAACATGATGTACTTTCGTTTCATACACAACCATGAGGGCAAATTGTAGATCACTAGCAGAACAGGCCATGTACTGTGTTGACTACTCAACGTGCCGTACGGGTTCATTCCATCAGTACATAACCCAAGCCTCAGATTCCTATCTTCATGTCCGAAATGTTCTTTGTACCGTCTGTTGATGTTTCTCCACTGAGGCCCATCTGCTGGATGTCTTAATTTCTCATCACTCTTTCTACCCTCTGTGTGCCATCGTAAGTTCTTTGCATCTTTCGGATTCGCAAACAACCGTTTGAATCTGGGTATAATCGGCAAATACCAAAGTAGTTTAGCTGAAGGGCTTTTTTTTCTGAACGGAGGAGTACTCACCATCTTTATGCTTATACCGGGACAACGAACATTTCGGGAAATTGTCCAGATGTTCGTATTCACCCCTGTACAACACACAGTTGTTTGGACACGCGTGAATTTTTTTGTACTCTACTCCCATTGGACACACCCATTTCTTTGCCTCATAGGTGGTGGTAGGGAGACCGTTCTCATCCGGTAGCATATCATGAATCAGCTCGAGGAATGCAGTGAAACCTTTATCACTCAATCCATATCTTCCCTTCAGGTTGAACAATTCAATATAGCTGTCAATTTTGTGTACTTAGTGCATGTAGGATACAACGCCGTCTTGGATGCGTCCAACAACCTTGATACTCATCCGGGCCGGTCGACAAAATTATCCTCAACGTTATCAAGCATCTCGTCTATTTGCTCATCATGATAGTCAGCTCACTGTCATTGACTCCGGAAGCACTTGGGAGTTCTGACTCGACAGAATCAAATGTGTGGTCGGTTGACTCGGTTCTCATCCTCTTCCTATCATTAATGTACGAGGACCCGACATTATGCTCAACACTTTCTCCATGAAAAGTCCATCTCCTATATAGTGGCATGAACCGCGGGTCTTCAGATGGAATTCAATTTCCTTAATGTTTGAAAATTTCCTTATGACACCGCAGTCAACACAAGGATAAGGTATTTTCTCCGTCCACTCCGCCTTTGTCATGTCCTTGTGCTGCACTGCCGTTTGCAAAACTCTTTCAACATCTTGTCAAAGTGATCCCCTCGATCACCGTACATCCAGTCACGCTCCATACTATATTTGAAACACAAAAATAAAGTACGATTAAATACCGTATACCAAAATGAAAAATGTTTTTGTTGTACCATGGATTGTATTTGTTTCTATGTATTTATACTCTAATGAAGCGTGACTGGATGCGTATTAAATAAGCTAGCTAGCCTAACTCTAAGGTTTCAACCTAAATTATAGCACCTATATTATCTGAATACATAATCACAATTATCAAACAAAAAGCAAAGTTTAGTTGCTTACTTGTACAAAGAAGAGGAAACTGTAACGGTGATGGAAGAAGGTGGAAAACAAGAGAGGTGGTTCACGGACTTAACTGTAGTGAGACTGATAAAGAAAAAATTTAGATATTGTTATACATATACACATACATCAAACAATATTAATTACGAAGAGATTTTGTTAAAAAAATCGGCATGACCTTTGCATAATTTTACCTATCCCATGCTTATTATTAAGCATTCACCAACCATTCATCAACACAAATTTCCATCACAAATCAAACTAATATCAAATTTATTCATCAAACCAAATTTTAATAATTTGTGGAAATCAAATACAAATTAAAAAAGAGAAAAAGATAAGTTAGATTATATTACCGGTTCTTCCAACTCCGCTTTCAATCTACCGTGCAATGACTGAGGAGTTTCTTAACCACTTCTTTGTAGATAGAATAGAAACTCATTAGTTTACGTATGTTAATTGTTTGTAATTAGGATTGCAAAATTATACATAATGAGCTAAAAAGATGAAGATGTAGGTTGAGTATATTACGGGTTCAAAATGAAATGTATTCAGCCCCGTACGACTTCAATCTGGTGAACCCATTTAGTGATTTCCCTCTACAAGGACACAACCATGCTTATTATTAAGCATTCACCAATCATTCAACAACACAAATTTCCATCATAAACCAAACTAATATATACCAAATTTATTATCAAACCAAATTCCAATAATTTGTGGAAATCAAATACAAAGTACAAAAGAGAAAAAGGATAAGTTAGATTATATTACCGGTTCGTAAATGAATTGTTCTCCGCTCCGCTTTCAATCTACCATGCAATGGTTAAGGAGCTTCTTAAGTATTTATCTGTAGAGACACAAATACATGTAGATACAAGAGAAACTCAGTAGTTGTGTATGTTCCTTATATGCAGTTAGGTTGCAAATTTACAGTGAGTGAAGAGAATGAAGAGATCAGTTAAAAAAAATTTACCGGTTCCTAAATAAATTGTTTTCATCCCCACTTTTCAATTGGGCGTGCGAGACACGTGTAGCAGTACCAATCTCTACAGAGGCAACGCAGACGCAAAATAAATATGAATTGAGGGCGCAAAACTATATTGCTTACAATGTTTATAATTAGCTTATAATTATAAGCACAAATAATGCTCAAACATTGTTCCACCCCATATATAAGCATAATAAATCTAGCCCAAATAAGCTAACCTAACTATACTTAAAAGAAGGGCAAAAAACAGCAAAAAAATTCACTCGGACATTTCGTCAAACACCTTGTGTGCATACATAAATTTATTAGTTTAACAACCAAATCTTGCAAAGATTTGACACACACAATAAATATCAGCATCCACAATCACAATGTGACACGAATCTATCAATTTTAACAACACATTTACAATTTTTTAATCAAAACAAAAACTAACAAATTTGGGGGTTTTTTTTACCTTGGCAGCCTCTGTTGTTGCTGGTGCAGCAACTTCCGATGTGACAACCACCGACGGCGGCGATGACCGGCGAAGGCGGGAGGAGGGCGGGCAACGTTGGAGCTGTGGCGGCCTTGTGGTGGTGGTTGAAATCGGAGTTGAAATCGCCGGTTGAACAGAGAAGAGGGGTGGGGTTGGGGTGTAAACTGTGCGCGTAACTGCGTCGGGGCTGGATGGGGGTCTTTTTAAACGACCTATTTCGGCGGTTCTTAGCTAGGAACCGCCGAAATAGGTCCTCAGTTATTTTTAAAAAATAAGAAAAACCTATTTCGGCGGTTCCTAACGAAGAACCGCCGAAATATATGATAAAATAAAAAGGAAAAATATAAAAAACACCTATTTCGGCGGTTGCTAGTAAGGAACCGCCGAAATAGGTCATTTTATCTTTTTTATTATTAAAGAGGGCCTATTTCGGTGGTTCCTTACTTGGAACCGCCGAAATAGGTTCCCGACCTTTTCAGAAACCAACCTATTTCGGCGGTTTGTTAACAACCGCCAAAATAGGGGCGCCGAAACAGGCCATTTTTCTACTAGTGATCCATCAGCAACGACATGGTCCATGATCAATTTAAGACTCAGATTTATGTGTCTATGACTTAGTCTCAGTCTATGTGACTGAATTTGATCAATGAAAAACATTTGCACTTACATTTTCCCATTTTTGTTTGGGCAAACTCTTGAATTAAGTGATTCCCCTGAGTAACTACTTCTGTGTGTGAAGTTGATGTAATCTTCATTATCATTTAATAGGAGAGATTGTAAGGAACAATAATAGTTCCCCCCTCAACTTGATATATAAGCTCCAGAAGTAAGTATAATGAAAGTGAAGCATGCTTGACATGAATAGTAAAACAAGCGAACATGAGCACAGACGCAGCATAGCAGTTGATATATAGTCTAAGACACATACTCCCCTTGCCAAATCAAAGATGGGTTCCAAAATCTAAAATAGCAGTCATAAATTAACATTAAAAATAGTCTAAAATTTTGAAATCTCACCATGTCTAACAGATGGAAAAGTGGAATAGATTGGAATCATGGACACGAGGCTATTTTAGAAAGATTACCCAGGCTCGAAGAAGGAAGAAGTGTCAGATTGAGGAACCAATGGTGTTGAATTAAATGCACAAGGAGATCTAGTACTGTATGATAGTTAAGGAAAATAATGAGTTGTACTACACATTTTCATAACCAGTTAAATAAGATATATTGTTTCATAAAAAGTCTAAGACACATAATGTAACAATTTACCTCAGACTTTACTCAGGGTCTTAACATCACTTTAACGTGGTAATATGTGATAGACGGCAAGAGGCAAGAACATTACCGTCTTAAGGATTTTCAGGGCCCTTTTCTAAATTTAAAATGAGGTCCCTTATAGAATTAAATTATGTAACTATTACGAAATTATATTACATCTTCACAATGGTCATGTTTATAATTTTGAATGTATCTCAATTATAGGGGTTCGTATTTTTCATGAAGATAAATTTGACAATATAGAATTTTCTTATGACAAAAACAAAAGAAAGAAATCAAAATTGGGCCCCAAATATAGAGGGCCCTATGCAGTTGCGCCAAGATTTCCTGCTTATAAGCCGGGCATGAGCAAGAAGTAGTGTCTTATTCCACACTAGCTTTCATTTGCCATATACACATGACCCCTATCAACTCGAGTGTCCAGTTTTTCTTATATTTATATTTCAACTTTCAAGAGCTTTTGACCATATAGATAATGATATTGTAACACAGTTGAGTTATTCTCTCAAACCAGATTTCTCTTCACCCTTGTAACAACGTGGGTCAACTTGCCGATAGTAGATACCCTTAGGAAGTTAGGAATAAAAGTACCTTGCCTTTGTCCCTTCCTTTCTTTCATTTCATATTCTTTTAGAAGACCTCAAGTTCTTTCAAGGTAAGGCAGTTACATCAATAGTCTTGTTGTTTTGATAAGGAAACAAAGAGATGCTTAGAAAACTTTAGGTACAATCTTAATTTTCCATAACTATCATTCATTCTTGAACTCAGATGACCAAGATTAGGCTGTGGCACAAGTCTTAGAATGACTAGAGAGAAAATATTTGAAATGGGTCATGGAAAGAGATGTATGACATTTACCGTAGACTATGCAGCCCATAACCAGACTCATCTAATGAGTCTATGATTAACACATTTTAGAATTAAGAACCACACCCTAGTTTAACAATTAGGTAAAGTAGTGCAAGAACCATACCTTTAGGAAATGTTGATCATTCCGAGCCCTAATCTGAGATATGAAAAATGATCTTGACATAAGGGCTTGATGAAAATATGAGCCAATTGAGTGTTGGTAGGACAATGATGTAACTGCATGGTTCCTTTCTCGATTTGATCTCTAAAAAAAATGTTGTTTGATCTCGATATGTTTGGATCTTGAGCAATAGACTGGGTTCTGAGCAAGATCAACGGTGCTAGTGTTGTCATAGTAGATTGGGACATGTTCATACGTGAGTCCATAGTCCGATAGTTTATGACGTAAACATAAGATTTGTGCACACCATGTGACAAAAACAACATATTATGTCTCATTAGTAGATAGAACAACAATTGTTTGTTTACGGGAAGACCATGATATGAGTCTATTACCTAAGAATTGGGCAGAGCCTGAGCTGCTTGAAATGGTGAATTCCTAAACTCCCTAACCTCCTATCCTAATCTCTAATCGGATTCCAATTCTACTGCTAGGCCATTTGTGCTTCATCGAGTTACCTTGTTACTGTGTGACCGAGCTTAAGAGAGAGAGAGAATCGCGTAGATAATGCGACGGTGTGTAGTTTCGAACATGAGAACGTATCCTTTATCGTGGGGTTGAACCCCTATTTATAGTGTTTACACTGCTAGATCGAGAGTCGCCAGCCTGTCTTTCTTTTTAATTGCCAGGCTGACATTTACATGTAAGCGGGATATTTAATTACTCATCCGGCCGGATCACACTCGGATCCGGCGATATTCCTTGTTCTAAGCTGTTCCTTCCAGTCACATGGGACCGGATGTTCTACCTTTTCTTATTCTCGTACTTTTTCCCTCTTCATCAGTCCCACAAGTTCTACTTTTGATCTTCTAAACGTAAAAAGTAGAACTTTTTAGCATATGCCTCTGTTTGTGTTTTTTTGACGTTACGGCCTTTTGCTCTTCCGGCCATCGCCTCCCCTTAGTCCCACAAGTTCTCTTTTCTTTTTCCGCCCTCTTTCTTTTTCGAATTACGCTCCTGCCCGTGCTTGGCCCGTGCCTGCGCCTTTTCGATGTAGAATTTGCAGAGTCGTTTTGTGTCAGTGCCCCGTTTCCAGGAAGGTGCGGGGTCTCCTTTGCGTCCTCTTTGCCCAACGATAAAGCCTAAGAATTTCCCTTTTGTAACTCCAAATACACACTTTTCCGGATTCAGCTTGATTTGGAATCTGTCTAGGGTGTCAAAGGTTTCTTTTAAATCTTCCATGTGCTGCGCCCAGGAGTTACTTCTTACCACGATATCATCGACATATGCTTCTACATTCCGGGCCAACTGTTGTTTGAACACCTTGTCTATCATTCTTGGAAGGTTGCACCCGCATTTTTTAATCCAAAAGGCATCACCTTGTAGCAAAAGGTTCCGGCCGAGGTAAAAAAGATGTTTTTTCCGAATCCTCCTCATTCATTCTTATTTGATTATATCCTGAAAACGCATCCAGAAACTTAAGACAGAACTTTGAGCCGTTGAAGCAACCAATCTATCTATTGATGGTAATGGATAAAAGTCTTTAGGACATGCTTTGTTCAAATCTGTGAAGTCCACACACATTCTCCATCTTGCCATTTGATTTTTTAACCATCACGACGTTGGCCAACCACTTGGGGTAGGACACCTCCCTGATGAATCCGGCTTTAAGCAATTTTTGCACTTCAGCACGTGCCGCAAGGTCTCTTCTTCTCCTATTATTCTTCTTCTTTGCCGGATGGCTGGGTGCTTTGGATCCACTCGTAGGTCATGCTGGATAACGCTTGGATCTACTCCTGGCATTTCGTCCGTACTCCAGGCGAAGGTTGTCCTTCTTTTTTCCAGGAATCTCATCAGGTGAGTTGCTCCCCACTGCCAAACGCATTTCCTATTTTAAAAAATTAGAAAGGTCAGTTTTTAAGTGTACCTCTCTTGGTGACTCCTTAGAGGTTCCACAGTCTTCTGCTCTTTGATCCGGCTCTGGCGGGAAAGGGAGCTTTCCCTTGAATTCCTTCTCCGACCCCACCGTTTTGACCATCTCTTCTTCCGGCATCCCCTCCATGATGCGGACTTCACATACTCGAGCCATCTTTTGACTCCCTTTTATGGTTACCACCTTTCCAGCCCTGGTTAGATACTTCATCTTCAGGTGGTGAGTGCTGCATATTGCTTTGAAAGCATTAATCCCTGGCCGGCCGAGATACATATTGTATCCGGAAAGTCCTGGTACAATGAAAGCTGTGAGCTTTTCAGTTCTTCGTTGTCTCTCAATCCCAATGTTATGGTGAAGTCTATGCTCCCTGAAGACTTGGTAGAAACGCCCCCAACAAAGCCTCCGAGGACCGCCGAATATGGTTTAATCTTACTTTCTGGGATCTCCAACTTTTTAACTGCCTCGGCGGATATGACATTCGCTCCAGCCCCGCTGTCTATCAGGATTCCTTCCATCATCCTGTCATTCACTTGTGCCCGAATGACCAGTGGATCATTGTGAGGGTATAACACCCCTTCTTCGTCTTCGTCTGTAAAGAAAATTTGGGGAAGATTTTCACGCTTGGCAATTTTTCTTTCCGGTAGTTCTTGATGCACCGCATGAATATGTCTTTTTCTTTCGTTTGGGGTCAACGGTCCTACCTCTGAAAAGAGACCTGAGAATTTGCTTAAGAGAAAAAGTTTATTAGACTTTCATTTTTTCGGAAGGGAATTACCGGAAGATTCCGGAAGATTTTTACAACATACGTCTTTTCTGGAAGAAAAAGAAAAAATTCTGATTACACAGCTCTCGCCTTATTACCGATATGACTGGGCCTAGCTAATACTAGAGAAACAAAATGTCTTCACCTTCTTACAAACCTGAGATCATACCGACTGATTTGCCGTGATTTAGCTCAGGGTGGATCTCTTCTTCCTGGTGATTTCGAGAGGTGGACTGATTTTGCCTGCTATATTGCTTCTGTTGGTCTGCTATCTGCTTTCCCTTGCCTTTCTTTTCTTCCTCGATGATCCTCAACCTTTGGCCAGAGTGGCGTAATTTGCGGTTCTGTGACTTTTGCAACCATGATACTCACAGAAGGCTATCAGAATCTCCCCTGGATAAGGCTTCTTTGGTGGGGGTAGATATCCCTCTTTGACTGCCGCCGCATACCTGCCCGGATCAATCTGAACAGCAACCCGGGCGTTCTGAAACTGAGGTGCCTGGGATGGAGCTTTGTAGTAAGGCTTGTATCTTGAGCCTCCCCCGGATGAACTTCCTGATACATTGCCGGAAGCGCCATTTCCATTCGGTCCCCCTTCTTGTCGTTAACCGCTTTGAAGCTGTTTGTCAAATCTCTGGCCTTATTTTCCGCCACCTCTGACTTTAGAAATTCATGAATCATTTCGGCTAGCTCTACATGGGTTTTTGGGGCTTTTGTCACGATCTTCCCGGCAAGCCTTGGTTGTGCTAGCCCGTTTCCGAAAGCCTTGATCAGAATCTTCTCATCAATGTCATCAATTTTGGCTACCTGCTTATGAAACCTTTCACTGAATTCTTTCACCGTCTCTCCCTTTTCTGTTTGAGATCCATCAGTTCTATGTTTCCTTCTTGATCTTTTTGCTTGCAGCAAAGTATTGCTGGAACTCCTCAGTCAATTGCTTAAAACTTGAGATCGACTGCGGGGGTCTTGTTGAGATCCAACCGAGTGCCCTTTTGGATAATGTTCCGGAAACAAATTGCAAAGAGCGAGAGAACTTATCCCCTGCGTATTCATTGCGAACATAAATTTCTTAACGTGAAGAGCAGGGTCCCCCGTTCCATCGTATTTTTCCACTGCTGGCGCAACGAAGTGGGGAGGAAGCTTTGCCTTCCTGATTCTCTCGGAGAAGGGGTAAAGAGTCATGTCGATCGAATCATCCTCCTCAGTCTCATCGCTGATGATCAGAGTTTTCTCTAGCTGCTCTTTCTTCCGGCTGTTGCTCGCTTCGGAGCCGCGATTCGAGCGCCTCAGTCATGTCCTCCCATTTCTTCTGGTATTCCACATCTCGCTGCATCAGCTCCTGCTGCAAGACTTCATTCCCCTCCACTATCCTTTCATCAATGTTCTGACTAGGCTTTTCAGCATCTCCTCCAACGCTTGCTTGGAGATCACGTCTTCAGCTTCCACTCTGTTGTTTTCGGTTGTTCCTACATTGTTGATCTCGCCCTCAGGCCGGGGTGTCTTTCTTGTTCTTGGAGCCATCCTTGCACGCGTACCTCCTTCGCTTACACCTGCAAAAAGACACAACCTCAAAGTTTCAAGGCTTCGTTGTTTCGTTCAAAATCAGATTACCTCCGGTGGACTCGTGGTTGCTAAGAAAGATCTTGAGCCATCCGTTTCCCACAGACGGCGCCAAAATGAAATGGTGAATTCCTAAACTCCCTAACCTCCTATCCTAATCTCTAATCGGATTCCAATTCTACTGCTAGGCCATTTGTGCTTCGTCGAGTTACCTTGTTACTGTGTGACCGAGCTTAAGAGAGAGAGAGAGAATCGCGTAGATAATGCGACGGTGTGTAGTTTCGAACGTGAGAACGTATCCTTTATCGTGGGGTTGAACCCCTATTTATAGTGTTTACACTGCTAGATCGAGAGTCGCCAGCCTGTCTTTCTTTTTAATTGCCAGGCTGGCATTTACATGTGTTGTGCCTCAATTTTTTTTTTCTTTTGTTTCTGATTTACAAAGGGAATTTATGGCAATTCTAATTGTTATTGTATTAGCTTCGGGTAGAAGGATCTTATGTTTCAATTTTATTTGTGTTAGTAAAAGAATTACTAACTTCCTTTTTCTTCCCTTTCTTATTTAAATTATTTATTCTTACTTCTTTTATCTTATTTATTTTAAGTTAAGGAAGGGAGTTTCTAGTTTTCATTTTATTTTTCCTCCTCTCCCTCTGACGCATAGACGATAGTTTAAATGCTCATCCTCCCTCTCCTTCTTGTTTATTCTCTCCAAATAAACTTCCTCCCTTTACATCCTTTTCATCCAATCTCTCTCAAGTCTAAATCGTTGGAATTATTTCTAGTGGATCCGTTCGTCAGTCAATGGTCTCGAGGTTTGTAGATGTGTATTCCCATTCTATTTCTTGTTGAGTTCTTCGCACTCCTTTTCTAATTTTGATTTGGGAATTCTGGGATTATTCAGTCGAGAGTTCGTTGTTTGAGAAGGATTCGAAGAGGGCGATGTGTGGAGTCTGTGGAGAGATTTGCTTTGCGTCGGATGTGAGGTAGGTGGTAGATGGATTCGGTATAGGTGTTTTCGCCCATGGGGATTCTTGATCTTGTTTCGTTTCTAAATTGATTGCTTTGATATTTGATTTCGTTGTGAATTTGGATTGATTTTGATTTACGTTTTCACTCCGCTTAAAACCCCATGGTATTTTTATTGATTGCCTACTTTGATATGGAAAGTGATATGTTAATTATAATTTTGACAAATGGGTACTCTTAATTCGGCGAGTATGCTTTTGATATGGTGAATTGCTACTACTCTCATTCTGATTTTGTTTTCCTGTTGATGTTCATAAATATATATAATCTAGTGTTTTCCGAATGACAACTTCCGTCGTATTCTGTGTTTGTACTGGTTAGAAGCTATATATATAATTCAATGTTTTCTGATTGAAAACTAGTATAAATGATAAATAGATTCAATCTGGATTTGTTGGTAAAAAAGAAAGTTATTTCGTATTAGCACCCTCACTCTTCAATACCGCTGCGAGAGGTAACAATATAGTAGTAAACTATTTCAACTCCCTAAATTGTTTTTGTCGCTATGACTACTGCAATTAATTTAGCACTTCGTGCTGGTGGTTCTGCGTTTTGTTTCCGAAATTAATTCCGATGATTTGACTTGTGTATACATTATGTGACTGTATGCAAAAGAATTTGAAAATATGTTTACTTCGTAGTTGTATGTAATACGAATATCTTAAAATATTTTGAAAAATTATATTGGCTGAGATGGCTAATCTTTTATCTGACTATTTTTTTTTTTACCCTCGTTACTGAACAGCTTGTAACAATATATTATAAATTTTAAGTATATATACGTTTAGTATAATATGAGTACCGGTTTATTTATTTCCTCTCACAAACTTTGGTTCAGATGACTATATATGTATTTTCCATCGCTAGTTCTCGAATGGAGTTAGCCAACACGATATTTTTATTATTTAAGTATTTGATAGTTGTTACGATCTTATATTACCGGAAATAAGTAATTGAATATAGTAGTGTAGATTTACCACCAATATATTAATATAGTAAATATTGTTTAGAGCTCCACTTTATCGGGTTTTCAGTTAAGTGTTCGCTACTATGTTGTATAAATGGCATAATTTCATAATCCATGTATGATTCTTTTTTAAATATATCAATAATACTTTTATGTATTCGTTTGACTGTACTTGCTACGGAAATATTTTGTGGTACTTTACTATATATACATGTCTTAATTATTCAGTTTTTATATTATACATATAATAACTTCGTTCTTCATATCCATTTGATCGTATTCATTTTGAACTTGTATACGTGTTTATAATTATCGTATGACGTATTTAAGTTATAAAGTTTACAAACTTACAACATTTGCCGATAAGTCCGGTTGTTGTACGATTTGATATAGAGTTTGAATATTATATTTTATAATAACAATTGATATAAGCTATTAGGTGGTATATTTTCAATTTTTGTAAAGTGGTTTCAATTCACCCTTATCTGATATATTTTACAAGTCTGTACTCTATAATGACAGTACACGAAATCGACTGTCATTCATAGAACTAATTTAAATTGGTATACACTGATATTTACGCATGTGCGCATATATCTTATATTGTTTACAATGAGTGGTATAACAGATTTTGATCGTATATATATGCGTATATATTTTGCTGTGAGCGTAATCAAGTTAATTTGCCTTTATTCACCATTTTAAAACTTTGGTTAAATACATACATATTTGAACTGTAGTGTGATTTTGGATATGAACTTTGTGATTATGATTTGTGAAATGATATATTTGGGACCTAGTTTATTGCTTTCTGAGCCGTGGATGACTGGGTCGGAGTTATCCCGTAGCGCGCTGCGTAGGACGTCCTTCTGTATCTGTATCACGGGCATCCCCCGTTCTTTATCTGGAGTCGACGGACTCATTCTGTATCTAGAGTCGACGGACTCATTCTGTTATCCGGGGGTCTTCAGACCCGTTCTGTTATCTGAGGTCTTCTGACCTATTCTGTATGCTCTGAACTAGGGTCCCTTAAAAACTATGTTTTCGATAACGTTCTGATGTGTATAGATTCTGATTTGCTTCTGTTCAGTTTTGAGCGATGGCAGCTTCTGACATGAGACACTGCTTTGTGCTTTGTCTCATTCTGTGTGTGTGGCTTCAGCTTCGTATTGTCTTCTCTGTTTGTCAGCCTTGGTTTATGGTTTCTGTTTTGTGAAGAATAGATTTGTTTTGCAAGTGAGCTTTGTAAAGAAACTATGCTTATGTTTATTTCCTTCTTCTGACAGTCTATATATGACTTATGACTTTTGAAAAAGCCCTATGGTTTCTGTAAAAGTCTTTCACTATCAAGCTATACCTTGACCTCTGTTTCACTCTGCTTTGTATTTGACTTTGTATACCGTTTGAGGTGCCTTCATTCGATTTTTGATTCTGAATTTGGTTTGCTAACTTATATCTATATAAGCTATGTTTTGTAAAAATGTTTTGAGCATGCTTATGCTGATGAAGTTTATCACTTACTGAGCTGTGGTTTGCTCACCCCTATTCATTTAACATTTTGCAGGTTTTAGCTCTATTTGAAGGCTTCTGCTTCTATTTCTACTTTTAGTTTTGCTTTGTGGGCTTTGTGAGTGTTTGTGGCTTTGTAGCCTTTGTATTTATTCTAGACTTCTACTTTGTAATTCTTTCGGCTTCCGCTTTGTAATTTGTGAGACAAGTTGTAAGCATTATTTATGTAATAGAAGAGCATTTGTGTCTGTTTGGGTTTCGTTAGAGAGTAGCCTTGCATGTCTTAGGTAGTAAGCGTGCGGCGTGTGATGGTCTCAGAACCAGGGTGGTTTTGGGGTCGTTACAACATGTAAGCGGGATATTTAATTACTCATCCGACCGATCACACTCGGATCCGGCGATATTCCTTCCTTGTTCTAAGCTGTTCTTCCAGTCACATGGGACCGATTTTCTACCTTTTCTTATTCTCGTACTTTTTCCCTCTTCACTGCTCTTTCGATCAATTAGTGACCCACCAAAGTCAACATTTGTGTATGCATTTAACGTCATTAATGTACCTGTAGGATAAAATGAACCAAGTATTAGAGTACCACATAGATAACAAAAATTGTGTTTTACGGCCTTTACATGGGTATCTTGGTGCTGCCTGGAACTATGCACATAAACAAACATTTTGCATAATGTTTGGATGTTGAGGTAGAATCACAGGCTAAGTCACAGACTGAGGTATTACATCTTCATCTGAATATTCTTCCTCCTTTACTCACGTCACATTTACATTGTCAACTCATGTTACATGATTGAACCATCATGTTACAATTTACATTGTGAGTAACTTCACTAATGTTGATAAGAGGATTGAGAATCTAAGTGCAAGCTTTGATTGACCAATCAAATGCCAATGTTATTAGAGTAACATAGATAACAAAACATTACGGGGGATCTTGGGTGGATGGTATGCAATAAACAATTTTGGCATAATGTTTGGGATGGGAGATCCACTTCTGAAATTTCTTAAACTTTGTAACACCAGAATGAAAATGGTGTGGATAGAGTTAAAATGTAAAGTGATCATTCACACTTGACCAAGATGTAGTTCTTTTCAGATCCGTTTGTTGAGTGCACAATCTTCACACATGGAAGTGGGATCAAAGGTTTTCGAGGATAGTCCAATGACTATCTCTTTCTGACAAAGAAGATTGACGAGTCTATGATGTGCATGTCCAAGTCAAAGACGCCATAGATGAATATCATCATCTTTTACGATAACACAAGACACATCTTGCGTTACTGAGTTAACACCTACCATGTAGAGATTTCCCTTTCTTGTACCTTCTTACACATTTTCTAAGTAACCTTGTTACAAACCTTCCACGAGACAAACTTGATCAATACAGGACTCATCTTCAATGGTGCATATCCCAACAATTCTTCCTTTTTTGTTGTTTCCAAAAGTGAATTTCCCTCTTCTGTAATCGGTGATTGAACTAAATTTAGATCTATCTCCCCTATGTATTGAACATCACCTATCCATGATCCACCAATTCCCTTGTGTGACTCAGTCTGTACCTGGAACATTAAAGATCAAGGGTTATTTTTGGGTACCCATAATTGCTTGGGCCTAGTTTTTTGTGAAGAGTAAAATTACTAGCAGACTTGTGCATTTCACGACATGTATTTTCTGTCTATAGGTTGCTCAACCTCGATTGTTTCATTTTTAGCTTATGACACTGTTTGATTGTATGGCCATAACAATGACAATACCTGCATTGGACCTTCTTGGTGACTTTACTTTCCTTGCTCCTAAGATTTTGAGACTGAACCACAGTTTCTTGTTGAAATCCTAAGCTTTCATATATGTATTTCTTCTACTTAACATGTTACTCAGATTAATCTCTCTTATGTCTAGGTAGGATTGTTTTGAGATTGTAACTCAAACTCACGATTCTTCTTAACAATCTCCTTAATGAGTGACTCAATCTCTCTCTTTAAATTATCATTTCGATTAATGATAGAATTAAACTGCTCTCGTGCCTAACTTGGCAGTGTGAGTATCCTGGACTTTAAAGGACTAACAAATTTAATGTGTTATCAGCACAACAACTTGAATCCTGGTTAGATAAAATCTCATAACTCTTACCTTCTCTTGTATCTCGCTTATTTTCTTTTCATACATTTGCTCCTGAGATTTCAATTTAAAAACAGTTGCAATTAGCATGTTAAACACTTGTTTCTTTGGGGTGTTACAAAAAGATTCTTTAACTTGACTTAAACTTACCTCATCGCCTTTGAGTGTCTCTTTCTAGCAATCCCTTACCATTAGACAGAATTCTGAGTATGGGCTTAGCTCCTCTTCGTGTACAACATCAGTCATACACATTTGAGCTTCATCTTTTGGTTATGAGTTTGTTCCAGAGACATCTTCTCCCCAAGTAGCTGTAGCAGTTGTTTAGAATTTCTTCACTGTCTCCTGGAAACTATCCTTATGAGAAAGAGGACAGTTCTTAACTTCATGTCTAGGTTTATTGCATCTAAAGCAGATTATGGGACCCTTTCGAGACTTGTAATGACTGTACTTTATCCATTACCTTTTCTTCATCCAAAGATCTTCCTGATGTCGTTTGCTGTCATAATGATCTCACTTTCTTAATCAAAATCCTCTTCATCAGTCTCAGTCGCATCTTACTTACACGCCTTTAAGGCTAGATCTTTGATATTTGCATATGAAGTGGATATTTATCCTTTCTTTTTCCCTCATAGACCATGAGTTCAAAACCCATTCTTCCAAAGACATCTTAGATAAATCTTTAGTGGTCTCTAATAGTGTAGTATAGTTTAGCCAATATTTTCCAAGACATTGAAGACATTTTCATTGATTGTGAGATTATCTAGTGTAACCCCAACGACCTTCATGTCACTAAGTACCTTGTCAAATTTCTCCAAAGTGTGTGTAACAAACTCACCTTCTTACATTTTGAAATGATCAAATTGCTTCCTATACAGCTTCCCCTTAGCCTTTCTGATCGAGTCCATCCCTTCATAGGTTATCTTAAGGAAACTCTAAACCTCCTTAGTAGTACGAACACCTAAAACCTTATGTTGATCACCTTCTGACAATGCCATTACTCTTAACGTTTGCTTGTTTTTACTCAGTAACATTTTTTCATTATCATTCCAGTCGTTGCTTGGCTTTAGTTAGGATACTCCTCCTTCGGCAATCTTTGGAACAAGATCTTCATCAGTAACTGCAATCCATACATTGTAGTCTATGGACATAAGTTGATCCTCCATTTGTTCACACTAAGCAAGCATAATTGAATTTTACGAGTTTTGGTGTCTTGACGTTATAGGAACTCATCTTGATCACCCCTGAAGATTTCTTTTTGAACACTGAAGGACTACCTGCTCTGATACCAATTGAAAGTTCCTCTAGTGTTCTACCCATGAAGAACTTAAGTGTTAAGTCACAGACTCACCAAGAACACATTCAACAGAAATAGAGAACAAGGGATGTATACATGATTTAAGTGTAACCTCACGTCACACTATCACGTATTAAGATCAATACACCCTCACACTCATTGAGAACGTGATCTCTATAGAGTAAACTCGTAATTCAATAACATACACTAATTCCCTAATTGAATTATAGCTCTCAAAGTTTTCTCACAGATCTTACAAGACAACTCTCTCTGATTTTTCAATCTCTCAAAAACATCCTTAACCTAAACCTAAAGTGAGATATATATTATCGTCAAAATACAATTATGTATCCAAGATTTTATCTTAGAGATCACAAATCTATAAAGATAAAATCTCAACAACCTAACTCTCATAAGTCGGTTGAGATAATAAAAGGCCGTGATTTTCCTTAAAAAATATCTCTAGATTAAATCCTGCCAGAGTTAATATTCTAAGTCGGCTTAAAACGATAAAATCCATCAACAACCGACATGCTCCGCGATCAGCTCAAGACTTGAACTTTTGTGTCTGTGACTCAGTCTTAGTCAGTGACTGAGTTTGATCAATAAAAAATGTTTGTAGTAACAGCAAACAATACCTAATCCAATAAATTAAAAGTTCACTTATCTTAAATTTTTTTTTTGGGTAGATCACATCAGCCTCGATAAATAACACCTTTTGTTTTAGTTTTTTTTTTTATCTTTTGAAAATTTGCCAATTTTCCTTAAGCCAAAACACATTGGTATATTATGTTAAGAAAAAGTATAATACCACTACTATCATTAATTAGGTCCTGAAAGCATACTATCCAATCTCGTACCCAAATATACAATGTCATAATATATCCCCTCTTATTTCACCCCAAACGGTCAAACCCTACTAAATGTTATCAAAATTCCACACACACACACAAAAAGAAAAGAAAAAGCAACCAAACACACAAGCAACTTGCCTTAAGTATATCAACAACACTAGTACCGAACATACCATTTTTGCGGGGTTTTCACTATTTTGGGTGTCTTAGTACCGTAAAAAATGAAACTGCCAAAAAAGCTTGGATCCCCTTTATTTGTAGTTTTAAATCTGCCAAACAAAGATGATTACTTTCAGAGGTTGAGTTGACCAAAACTGCCAAAAAACAAGATAAAGTTGGTATTGACTGGTTATTTTCGATGGTTTGTACCTCTCAACGGTAAAAAATTGTTATTTTCTTTTTGAAAAAATTGCACATTTGCACATTTTCGGCGATTTACTGTACAACCGCCGATTTTAGTTTAGTTTTTATGTTTTTGTTCTATTCCCACATTTTTTAGTAGACCTGTTAATATGCATACGTGTATAATATCACACATCTCATAAACAAATTTCAGAGGACCTCTTCATCCCTCTTCATTTCAAAAACGCCAACAAAATGTACAAAACAAATGCATACTCAATCAATAAAATACTAACACACTAACACTTCAAATGGTCACATGATCATACGTAACAATTAAGAACACTTTTAACAATACATCTTGAGCAATATATTTAATTTTGTTCATCCAATACATCTAATTGTCGACAAAAGTCACAATGTTCTAAAAAAACACTTTGAATCATGGTGATTGAATGAAACAAAATTCATGAAAATATACTCCACCCAATCCTTTAGCGTGGATGTGATGGTTTCCATGATGGTAGCTTCCAACACTAGGTAAAACATTGAATTAAAACAATGAAAGTTAATTATACGTTAAATGCTATGAATGAATTAATGTAGAATTACAAATAACACAAATTTGTTTATACATATCTTTTCAAATGGTCACTTATCTCACCAAATAAGCTGATAATGTCTTGCATATACCTCATGACATAGTAGCCACACTTTGAACCCCGGGATGGGGTGAACACTAAAAAAAATCAAAAACTATCTAACAATCAAGTTGTTGTGCATTACCAATAGCGATAATAAATGTATTGTAGAATGCCATGGGACCACACTTTTCTTCCTTACCCCATGTTTGTTATCATAATAGCTTGTCATGTATTGTAGAATTTATATCATGCATACAATAACTACATTTACATATGTACAATAAAAGTTAAATGAAATAGTTGAAATACATAATAATAAATGATAATCTACTCACAAGTTAAGACAAGGCTTTATTAAGATCTTTTACGAGGTACCAGACTAAAGATCAAACCGGACTAAAGATCAAGAAATAGTACTCAAAGACAATTAAACACACCATGAGCGATACCCAATGACCATTGTATAATGGAAAAACACTAACATGTTATATATGATCAACCTCAATAAATATAACAGTAATCGAATTAATATGATTAAATATATATATATATATTTACTTGTCATGATATGGTAACATAATATATTTCTTGTGCAACATCAAGCAGTTAGTGATTGCACGTTACAAGTAGTGTTTACATGACTGTGGATCACATTTTAAAGTAGGGTAGGATCCTCTTTATGGACACAAAAGGGCATATTGGGGTAAGACCAAATGTTTTCATTTTATCATCCAAGAACGTGTTCATAAAGTAAGTGGCATGATAATAAACATTAATTTTGCATCAATTTGTAATGTATAAACATGATTAATTACTATAGAATGCATGTGTGGAGCACTGGTATATTCAGCCACTAAGATTTCATGACATCTACTAGATATCCCGTTTACAATTTGCTTATACGCCATCCAAGTAGTGAAGAAGTTTGTCGTCGAAATTCATAACATTTGATTTCGTACCTGTTGGGAAGTCTCACACTATGTCATGCAAGTATCTCATATTTAGATCCAACTGTGATAGCAAGTAATCATCCAACAAGTTTGGTTTCTGAACAACATTGGTGGATTTATCGGTCATTTTATTTTGCTAGCTAATAGTGGAATAATAGATGATAAATGTCATATGTATGCTGAAGTTAGAAAAAATAGAATAAAAAAATATATAATAGAAATTGAATTAAGATTATGATATGGAAATTGAATATATGGCATATACCCACAAGCAGGGTTGTTTAACGATTTTGGGGGCCCCGTGCTTAAATCTACATGAGAGCTTTTATAAAATTAAATTATGTATATATACATATAATTACTTAATTTAGGTCACTTTGCTCTATAAATAAATAAGTAAAAATATTTTTTTTGAAGATTTGTAAATATCTTAATCATAAGCACTTCACTTTATTATATTTTTTTAATTACTATTATGACTAATAAAAAAATTTTGGGGCCCCAATATTTTGGGGGCCCTGTTCTGTTGAACGGAATGCGCCACCCTCCCAGACGGCCCTGATGGCAGATAACACTTAAATAAGATAGTTGCAAGAGCTGACCCTAAGTATGGGGAAGATCGTCCAAGGGCAGGCTCAGAGAGAGAATGTGTCGAAAGATTTCTTCGAGAGGATCATTCATATGAAGCCTAACTCCACGGTGGGGAGGAGGATCCGGTCATTGTAAAGGATTGGATCCGAGACCTTATAAGATCTTAGACATGGTGAACTATCTAGCTGGTAGAAGGTGAACAGTGTAGTATACTACTTTAAAGGAGTGAGAGAGATATCTGGTGGACCGCCCACAAGGACAAGTTGCTGGTTGAGCAGATTTTTGCTGGGATTCCCTTACGATGGCAATGAGAAGGAACTTCTATCTGAAGCATGTGAGAATGCAAAAGTACTTAGAAGTTTTGGAACTAAAGCAATTATCTATGAGTGCGAAGGACTATCACACAAAATTTCTGGAGTTGGCTAGATTCGAGCCAACCATGGTTCCTGATGAAGCTTTACAAGTTTTGCGGTTTGTTAGTGGTTTGAATTAAAGCCTACAAGAGGCCTTGAGTGTGTTGACCATCCCTACATTGCAGGATGCCTATGGAAAATTTGTGAACATGTATAGTGTGCAGCGAAATAGGAAAGAAAAAGAGGTTCAATCTAGGTAGAAAAGGAAGCTCGAGCCTAAGGAGAATAAACGGGGGAGTGAGGAGTAACCTTGGGTGCAAAATCAGGACATGAGTTTAGGCCTAACCAAGAAGGTTTCTGAAAATTCTTTAGGAATTAGAGGAATAATCATAGGGAAGCAGCCAGTATTCTTTTGGTCAACACTCTTCCAGGCTATACTCATCTAGTTGAGACCATAAAGGGAAAGTGAGACTTTTCCACTACAAGAGATGTAGTAAGGAGCATCCATGGGTCGACGTGAGGGGGATATCCATAAGGTGATATACATGTTGAAAGGTTGGGCATAGGTCCTTTGAGTGTTTTAAGTAGCCTTGGTAATGATCAATAGAGGAGTGGAAGTAGGGGAAGTGGGCCGCATCACCAGTAAGGGTGTCAGTATGAAAGCAGTAACCATAGGTCGCAAGGGAACTTTTGGCGGGCTTGTGATGAAAACCGGAATGTAGAAAGGGACAGCTAGCAAGGAGGAAAGAGTGATAAGGCTGCTAGGAGTGATGGTTACCAGAACCAGGCCGCATCAGTGTGTAAGCCAGGCAGAGGCCGACCTAAAGGGATGTGTTATCTTATATACTTTCTTAGCCTATGGCCCCTCTACAAATGTGTTGTTTGATTTTGATGCATCGTTTTCTTTTGTTGCATTTGCTTTTTGAATAAGTTGGGTTTGCTATCCAATACTTCTGTTTCGGTAGCAATATTCATTCCTTCTAGAGAGGTAATTAGGTCTCATAGTATGCTTAAGGGAATAAGCATTACTATTGAGGGGGTAGAATTGGAGTTTGATCTAACAGAGTTTGATCTTGTGGATTTTGATATTATTTTAGGGTGGACTGGTTGAGTAAGCATAAGGGGCAGATAGATGGCTTTGAGAAAAAGGTGGTTCTTAAGAGTCCTTCGGGTAAGAGAGTTTCTTATCGAGGAGGAGAAAGTAGGACTAAAATAAATGTGGAATCATCAACAAATGTCTTGAAGGATGTAAGAAAGGGGAAATAAGCATTCTTGTGTTATGTCCAGAGCACGGGTGAGGTAGAAGTTAAGCTTTCAGGCCAAAGGTTTCCGGAAGAAACAGTGAGATGAATATGAGGTAGAGAAGGTGGCTTGAGCTTATTAAGGATTATGATCTGCATATTCTGTATCACGAGGGCAAGGTCAATGTAGTTGCTGATGCGCTAAGCCGGAAGAAGAGTCATTCAATCAATGCTATGTGGGTTCTTTCAGACAAGTTAGTAAGAGATTTTTGGAAGCTGAATCTGGAAGTTGAAAAATCTAGTGAAGTTGATATGGAGGTAAAGTGTTTTAGTACGACTGCTAGTCTGAATATTTATGGTTAGATCCTCAAGCGTCAACCAGGGATGTGAAGTTAGAAAGAATTCAAGCGAAGATGTAGAAAGGGAAGCCTAAAGATTTTCATATCTATAAGGATGGAAGTATGATATTTGAAGGAAGATGGTGTGTACCTTGAGCTTGTGCTGAGGCTAAGGATAAGTTGATGAGAGAGGCGCATAGCACCCCTACTCGGTGTATCTATGAGGTGACAAGCTTTACAAGTACTTAAAAAAGCAATTTTGGTGGCCAAAGATGAAAAGAGAAGCTACTGAGTTTGTGTCTAGATTTCTAACATATTACAAGGTTATGTTCGAGCATAGCAGGATGGAAGGTTTTCTACAGCCTTTAGAAGTTCCTATGAGGAAATGGAAACTTGTCAATATGATTGTTGGAGTGGTGTAATGAATAAAGAGTTAGCTGCCCTCATTAAAAATTACACATGGGACCTGGTTAAACTTCCTAGAAACAAAAAGGCTATAGGGTGTCGATGGATTTACAAAACAAAGCTTAAAGCTGATGGAACAATAGAGAGATACAGAGCAACAAATCTCTCTATGGTCTTAAGCAAGCCTCTAGACAGTGGTTTGCAAGACTGAGTGATTTTCTAGAATATGTTGGGTACAATAAGTCCAATAATGATCCTTCCCTCTTTTGGAAATTAAATGGCCACAATGCAACATTTCTGGCCATTTATGTAGATGATATCCTAATCACGAGAAATGATCCAAATGAGATTTCCAAGGTTAAAAGTCATCTGGATAAAGAATTTAAAATAAAAGATCGTGGGAATTTAAACTTCCTTATGGGCATGGAATTTCTTTGTCATGACAAGGGGTTGAATTTCTCAAAGAAAGTTCTATATTGAATTGATAAATGATTATGACATTCTTGAAAGGAAATATGTTTCTGCTCCTCCGCAAACTGGCCCTAAAACTGAAACAAGATCTAAGACAAACATTTGTCAAATCCTACAAAATATAGAAGCCTAATTAGGAAAATAAACTTTCTTACACACACGTCCAGATTTATCATTCACCGCTCAACTGTTGAGCCAATTTCTACAACACCCCACAAAATACATATGTCCGCAACACTGCTCACACTTAGGTATGTGAAAGGTACTATAGGATATGGTATTTTATTAAATAACAATAAAAATTTCACCTTATCTGCATACTGTGATAGTGTCGAAGATCCGTTTCTGGTTATTATATTATGTTAGGTGGTTCACCTATATCTTGGAAGTCCAAAAAACAAGAATGTGTATCCTTGTCCTCAGCATTAGCGGAATACCGTGCCATGAAAGTCGTCACGGCTGAGTTGGCATGGCAATTAGTTCATGAGCTCGGAGTACATCACATCACACCTATCCTACTTAGATGCGACAATCAATCAGCGATATATATTGTGAAGAATCCAGTCCATCACTAGAGAACCAAGCACATCAAGGTGGACATTCATTATGTCCGTCAAATGATACAAGAGGGTCTGATTTTTGTACAACATGTTTCTAACATCAAACATCAGATTTTTTTGACAAAATCTCTCTCTGGCCATTACTATAAAGATATATTGCATCAGATAGAATTATTTCTCTTACAAGACACAAACTAGGATAGCTTTGTCTTGAGGGGGCGTTTGAGATATCATATTCTATACCATATGTAATAGGTTATGCAGATTGTATTATAGGTTTTGTTGTATCATCTAGTTTGTATTATAGGATGTTTAATGTAATAAACCTGTTGCATATGTGTTACCGTTTATATCATCTGGGTATATTTTCTTCATCTGGGTACCACATACTTCATAAGTCAATATTCAGTGTATTTTTTTCATATCTCCTCATCCCCTTCCTCTTGTTTTTCTGTTCTTCGTCTTGCTGGACTGTGAAGACGATGTACGTTAATGGAGGTGTATTCATTTCATTGTCTGCTATTTTTGACCGCTTTCTTTCAATGCAGACAACCTCGTTCGGAATCACCACTCTTGTACTAGCTGTTGTCAATGTGCGAGGATTGAAGGGGAGAAAAGAAACTGTACGAAATCAAGCTAAAGGGAAAAATTCCTGGTAGCGGGTGATATCCCACTTCATTTCCCCACATAGATACTTTTATCTATAATTCCGGAAAACACGTTTTTTTTTAATTTGTAAAGAAGCCGATAATTATGTTTTTTTGGATATCTGCAAAGAAACCGATAATGCCATTATCAGTTTCTTTGCAAAATGTTCTAACGGCTATTTTCTAACTTCAGCGGCTAGTTTACCGCAAGACACCTATAATACATAACGTAAATAAACATATAATTTAACTACATCACATTACATATAAATAGTTCTTTTATTAAATTAACACAACACTTATTTATCAATATCAAGTAATTAATTATTATACAATCAAAACATACAATAAATAAAAAAACATTAAATTTAACTATATCTGACAATTAATTAAACTTATCTTACTTTAATAATTATTACCTAGATTATTATACATAAACTATGTGTTATTTAAATATAACACATATAATTAACTAACAAATAAATTAATTACTTAGGTTTCTTAATTTATATTGATTTTAGCCGTTTTACGGTCTGCGAAGAAACCGATAATAATTCTTTAACCGATAATTCTATCGGTGTATAAGCCTCTCCATAAATAAAAAAAAAACTCGTTTTCTAGAATTACCGATAAAGATAGCGGCTCTTGGTGAGGGAACTGGGATAACACCCACTCCCTGGAATTTTTCCCAAGCTAAAGGAGACGCAACTTCATAATCGGGTGAGGAAAAACCCACAAAGCCCCTCAATTTCCAAACACGCCATTTATGAGATAAGCTCATTCCTTCGCGCTAACAAAATTTGCCCAAACATCCAATCCGACATCAACCTTATTGAAGACTTTATTTTGCAGATGATTGCCTCCTCAATGAAAGTTGCACTGCAGAGCTACTAGCCCTCAAGATCTTCCAGTCCGAGTAGCGCTGCATAGAGACTTTCACTTCCACCCCCGATCGATACTTGACGCGCACGCACACATTCAGAACTAGTCGACTCCGAGAATTAAGGAGACGTGGAAGACATACTCTATGTAGATCGTGGAGAAGCAAGACCACTCCGATACTTGCGCAACTAAACTAAGCATCACTCCACGATCAGCATCCGATATCTTAGCGTTTCTCTAACTGTATATAAGCACACATTTGTAAAGAGAGAGGTGTGCATCCGAGGTTAAGTTTTAGAAGAGAGAAAAGATTGTTTGAGAGAGATATCATTTTCGAGAGATCTTAGTGTGACTTAGTCATTTTAGCTTAAGTATCTATTACCTAGAGCACACAAATACTCTCTTTATTCCTTATTCCGTAATGATCTATTTCTATAGTAGAGCGAGTGTTGGATAAGACAGAGTACTTCTGTCGAATCTCAAGATAGGAAGCTAGGTTGTAATTCACATAGAATTTCTATATAAGCAAAATCTAGTATTGTTAAGTTTTATACAAAAGCTTCTGCGTTACTTTCTTGGCAAATACTTGTCAAACAGACCTACTCGGTCAGCACCCCGATCCTATCAAGTGGTATCAAAGCCTGCGTTGGCTGAGAAATCTCTCGAAATGGCAGAAATCTCAAACTCCAACAACAACAACAGGATGCAAATGGAGAATCCAAAGTTAACTTCCACAAAACTACAACATGTGGAAAATGAGATGGAGTCGCACCTCTAGTCCCTCAACCAGCAACTTTGGACTGTGGTAACCAAAGACAACTTTCCAGTAGCTGAAGGAAAAGATCCAAGCTCTTACACTGCTGAAGAGCGAAGGTGCGTCGAGCTAAATGCCCAAGCCATACGAGTAATCTACACCAGTCTTTCTCCACCCGAAAGAAGAAGAGTGTATCACGTCAAAGTGGCAAAAGACATCTGGGATCACCTTTGAGCTGTTCATGAAGGCAACACCGAACTTCGAAAGTCAAAGATACAAGAGCTGAAGATGGACTACGAGAACTTCGTAGGAAAATTTGGAGAATCTCTTAGCGACTTGCTTGCCAAATTTACTGAACTCACTACTACTATGGAAGAACTTCAGATTGGAGAATCTAATGAAAATATCAACAACAAGTTCCTGGATAGCTTGGGGGAAGAATGGGCTGAAAGTGTTATCTCCACAAAAGCGTCTAAAAGCTTAAAAAAATGGACTTTGACCGATCTAGGGTCTTACTTACAGTCCATCAACAAATATAAGATGAATATCAAAAACAGAGGTAACACTTCTCATTCCAATCACACTGTGTCTTATTCTAACGTTAATCAGGCTTTGTAGTGAAAATTCCTAGTCAGACACCAAATCTGCAGCATGACTTGTTCCACTACGAGCCTACTCCTACCAATCAGGACCTAATTCAACAACTTCGTGATACCCTGATCGATGGCATAATCAAAGAAGGCTCACAAATACCTTTGAGGAAATAGCCATGCTGGTAAAAAAATTTAAAAGATTCATGCGTGATCGATCAGACAAGAATGGTCCAAACAGGTTTGGTCAAAATCAAAATCGACCATATCAATCCTACAACCGAAATCAGCAAGGGAACACAGGAACAGGAGAGCGAGTATGTTTTAAGTGCTTGAAACCAGGTCACTATGCCAACAACTGTCCACTGGAGAAGAAAGATGATCGAGAACAATCATTGCTAGTGGCTAATGCAGCATGGGGTGACTCCGATTCAGAAGAGCCAAAGACTGGGACGTCTAGACTAATCTGCCTCATGGCTCAGAAGATTAGGTATGTAAGACTCCCTCTGTAGAGGTTATCTCAAATTTCTCAGAATCATGCACTATTCCTTCTTTAGATCTATATACCTACTTTATAGATCCAAATCATCCTCAATTCGATCTAACAGAAGAGCAAGAGAGAATATCATTACTATATGAAGAAATACATGTGTTAAAAAGGTCATGTCACTAACGACCATCTCATACTCCAAAAATCTGAGCAAAATGTTGATAAACTCGAAAGAGAGTTACGAGACGCACACACAGTCATCAGTTCATTGGATGATCAAGTCAAATCCTTATAGAAAAATCTTAAAGAAAAGGATCGTTCCAAACCCCCTTAGAAATATTTCAAACCTATTACCTTTGTCCGTGAGGTTGCTGCCATGAAAAAACCAAAATTCTTTGATAAAAAACTCCCTAAGTCAAATGAAAGACAAGCCAAACTCGAGAAAAAATTTACTCCCTGACCATCGCTCTTAAAAAGGCACAGATGGATTCGGTCTCGTCATCGAGTCCCCCTCATTGGCGAAAACAAAGGTAAGGTAAACCTGCCCAAGATGGCTTTAAAACCCAACAATCTCCGACGGAGAAAAGTTCAAAAGAAAAATTTGAAAACAAGTTTCATTGGCAAAAGAAATACGTTCACCTCCCTTCTTTACTTTTTTGTGGATATTGTGGACACGACGAACATAGTCATTCTTCATGTCACAAGCTTGGTCGTGATTTATCCTTTAACATGCAGCGTATACATACTCTGTCTGAAGTTCGACGCAAGTGCAACTTTTATTCATCATAGAGGGTACCCAGTTTGTCTGGGTTCCCAAGTCTAACCAATAATTGTTTTACAGAGAGAGAAGGCCGTGACAATGACTCTTGTTTGTGGATAGTGGATTCTCACGACATCTGAAAGGAGACCCTGACAAGTTCACGACTCTCTCTCAACACTATGGGGGAAAAAGTCACTTTCAGCGATAATGCTCATGGAGAAATCATTGGTATTGGAACCATGGGTAATCCCTCCTTGTTCCAAATAGAAAATGTAATCTAGTAGATAGCCAAGGACACAGTCTCCTAAGTATCTCCTAAATATGTGATCTCTCTAATGTTGTTCTCTTTTCGGCATCAAACTGCAAAATCTTTGATGAGCAAACAGGTCTTCTCAAAGCTACTAGAATAAGGGTGAATAACCTTTACAAGATGTCTCTTGAAAACCCTAACCTAGATGGAACTCTTTGTCTTAGTATACAGGATACAAATCAATCTTTATGGCACTCCTGATTGGGTCATGCTCATGGCAAGTTGCTGAACAAAATAAAAAAGGGCAATATAGTCGTTGGCCTTCCTAAGATCAATTTTCAGACCGACTCACTTCCCTTGTAACACCCTCACCGCTAATCACGTCATTACCTCTTAGACTGTCTCAATCATCAATACAATAGCAGTGGAATCCTTACTACACACAGTGGGTGATACAATGCCGTTAACCACCCTCGTGGCTAATAAGGCCAATCCAAATACAATATTGGTCTGATGAACTAAACACCGAGTACTCAATACGATACAAATACATTTCCTTCCTGAACCGAGACAAATACAAATACAATCCTCCATTCAATACTATATCGAGTCTATACAATCCTCGATGGACTTGCCGAGGACATCTCCGACTTACAATACAACAATAACATCATAAACAGACTTGTTCTAAATCAACTACCCATGCTAAGCCGCCATCCCCGTCTTACTCTCGAACGGTATTGCTCATCAGGGTACCTGAAAAATAATGGGTGGCCCCAAAGGGGCTCAGAACCTTTACTGGTATGGTAGTCGTGCAACCCGCTACTACCGGGTCGCACCCAACTAATTCTCATCTTAACATGCGATTGATTTTATTTAAATCATAACATAAAGTGCAATAAACATACATCATGCTCGCATTCACAATCAGTATTCAAACATAGAATGCAATCACTAACTAACACATCAAGGTTGTTGTTAGCATACTTTAACTTACTCTTAGGCCTTGAGGGTTTCTACCTCACTAATGCCTTAATTACTTCATTCATTGACTTATCCATTCTCTTTGGGACCTCATGCTCAATTTCTCTTAGATTATAGACACTACAGGTCTCAATCTCATTTCTCAAATACTCTCCTCTTGGATACTTACTAAGTCATTACACATGACCTCCGGGCAGAGTCATACACAAGACTCACCACCAGGCTTTCAAGTACTAGTCTTACTTCCCTGGTTTCGACCCTACTCCGGGACTAGCACAGTGGGAAGGTTCGACTATCAAACGGAACTATACTTACTTCATCAATTTCACAAACATCCGTATCTCTACAGGACTACTCACATTCCCAAATACCCCTCTCTCGGAGTTATAGCGCAATCTCATGGATTAGCATAGAGCATCTCTCTTGTTGTCATCTATTAGCTTAGGGAATTTTCTCAAGTTCATGTATTCTCAGATTTAAGGGTTACCCCAACGTTAGAATACTTATATGTTCGAGACATTTTCTCATACTAGGTCGGATCCTCATGTAGGAGGTCGACTATCTTTTGAAGGGAGTTTGATGGTCCCTTATGTTTCTTTTTACTTCTTTCTTGGGTTCATACCTATGAACTACCATTGCTCTCTCAATATAGGTTTCTTTATACCTTTCCACTATTAATTATTTCGTGGATTGTTTCTTTTCGGTTCTCTAATCGTTAACGGGAGTTTACTAATCCGGTACATCTCTCTCACGTTCTAGTGAGTTCTTAAAGTTACATTATCGTTATTCTCTAATCGATAGTTCTCGTGTGTGTTCCACATTTAAGTTATTTCATGGGACGACTCTTTTCTATGAGTCACTAACCATTCGGTAATTATTTATGTTTCGGTCTACATTACTATGTTAGACCACACATTCACACAGGAAGGTTAGCACATGCAACAAGCATTAAGATATACATACATTGCCATAAACCTTTTTCATGCATTTATCTTGTTAGGTCGGCACACAAGCAAACACACACAAGCTGAGAGGACTCGGCAGGACACAAGTTGCAAGAAAACCATACCTTTCACCATGGAGGTACTCTACCATGTCACTTTATGTTCCTCGGATTGCTCTTGATTCACTGATGACATTTCAAGGGGTTTTATTAACATTAAGACCATACGGTATGTAAACTATTGGTACACCCGTATTTAACCATGTTATCCTGTTAATCTTAAATTTCTCTTGTGATCTCAAGTCCACAACTTTCACATTCACTCTCACACTTGTTCAATCATCTTAATGGCCTTTACATGTCACCAAACAAGTCCTAATTATCTTATAATAGCATTACCATTCAATTCCCCATCTTAAAATGTCATTTTCAACTTTCTGGAGGATTTTTATGTTGATCCAGGTTTGTGTCCTGGTTTGTAAACCCGGACCAACTCATTGGATTACATTCTGCCCTCTTTTTTTACTGGTCGGGTATGTGTCCGGGGTTATAAACCTGAAACAATCCATGGAATCAGCTTCTAGCATGTTTTTGAGGTGGTCCGGGTTTGTGTACCTATTTACAAACCCGGACCAAGCCTGGAACTGCTAAATTTGATAGTTTTTGAACTCTAATCCCTCCTTAATTCTCATCCAATCTTTCCTAATCATTCCACATGTTTCCAAACATGTTATAACACCTTAAACATGCTTTAAACCTCCTTAAACCATGGTCATACTCATTACTCAATTCTTACTCAATTTGACAAATTCACCTTTCTCATTTTGCACTTGTGCACACTTGTGCCTTTCCAAACTTCTCATGACAACTTACCTCTTGTTCTCACCTAATTGACCATTCCAAATTCATCCTAGGCATCCTCCACACTATTCTCAAAGTCCATTCAATTCTTTCAAGGTTATACAACCTAATTTATCCCTAGAAATCTCAAACATTCCTATTCCACAATTTGCTACAGATTTTGCACAATCCCTTATCCTCCTTCAACCAACACCTCAAGGTGTTTAATTAACTCAAACAAGTTCTTTTCCACTCCTAGATAGCCTTAGGCCCTCCAAACTCATAACACCACCAAATTCATTTAGATAAATTTCGCCATAGTTTGCCTACAATCCTAACATACCCAAATGCATTATCTTCATCACCTAATTCAATTCAAACTACAACCAAACCCATAGTGGGTTCTACCAGCCCACAAATTCATCCTCAAATCCATAAATCAACAATATAAATATAATCTCAATCACTTGGCTCCAAGGCCCTTAATTCAAACAATCAATTCACAAGTTCTTCATCTAACTACCAAAGCACATTCCCATTCAGTTTTGGTTCATTCATTTAAATTTCCCATCCCATAATTATAAAACATATAGGATATACATTAAGGTAGATTTCTTACCTAAAACTCATAAGTTCCTCTTTTCTTTTCCAATCTTCTCTTTTCTCTTTCTTGATTGAATCGGTCATGGGCACTACCATTGCCACATCTCTAGACCAATATCCAAGGGAATACAATAAGTACTAATTAAACTCTTAAACCCCTTGGAGTAACTCTAGAATTCAATGAAAGTGCTTAAGGCACAAAAGTTAGAGATTTACCTTAGAGCCTTAAAATGGGTTTCTTTGGCCATGAATCAAAAGGGAGCTCCAACCACCATTTAAAGCTTGGAACAATGGCTCAAAAAAGGAGAGAAAAACTAGGCATTGAGGGTCAAAACTGGCCACACCAAGGAATGGAGAAAAAGTGAGGTTTTCTTGGATTTTCTTACCTTGAATCGAAGGGGTGGTAGCCTAGCTCAAGAACATGTATTTTTCTTCCAAAATGGGCTATACCCATGGAGGTAAAATTCCTCCATTTGAGATTTTGAAAAGAGAGAATGGAATCCCTTGATGAGGGGAGCTCAAATATGTACTTTATTTTTTATTTGGAGCATGAAGTTGGCTTGGGCATGAGGAGGGAGATGGAGTAGCCATGGAAGCTGCTCAAAATCGCCAGCCATGGGGAGAGGGAGGAGAGCTTACGGTGGGAAGAAGGAAGGAAAGAGAGAGAAGAGAGAAATGATGGAGGAGAGAGAGGAGGGTATACCTTTTTACCTTTTTTTACATTTTCACTTTTGACTTTTCCTTCTCTTCTTTTTTTTCTAGCTAGTTAATACTAGAGAGGGGAGGGCTGATTAGCTTAGAAAAACCGGCCCCCTATATTAGTTGGACAGGGGCATTTTCGTCTTTTTACAGGAAACACTCCTAAACTCCCGGTTTGGCACTATTCACTAATCGGGCCCGTTTTCCGGATTTTTCTCGTTTCTTTAACTTTAATGGTTCTTAAGCTTCCATTAATATTAAATTATATTTATATAGTCAACTATAATTTTTTACGGGTCTGTTTGATCACTTAAAGTCACGTTTTCAGGTTTTCTCGAAAAACGTGCTTTAAAGCTTCATTAGTGTTTTTACCCATTATTGGGATCCGTTTTCTTCGAGAATTGTTCCCACATATTACTTAGGTGTAATTAAGCCCTAGGAATCCATCTAGGACCCTAACCGAGGTCATATACCTCCTATGGTTGTGTAACACTCGTTTTTACGTTTTACGCTTTTTAAGCATTTTTTCCTTTTCTTTTGGCTTTATTTTCTTCACCAATATTCTTTAGGCTCTATTAGGCCCTTAATACCATATTAGAATAAATTAATCACCATTTTTAAGTTCGGGGTATTTCAATCTACCCCCCTTAAAGAACTTTGCCCTCAAAGTTGGTGAATCTAATATATTTAATCACACAAGCATTCTATGTTAAGGTCCCAATCTTTATATAACCTTGCAGACTCATCGGTCTGTCTCGATGTATACCACACATCCATACAACATGTCACTGCATGCATAGCAATCAAAAATACTCTTTTTCCTCCTCTCCATGGGGTCCATCCAAAGATAAAGAAGGTACCATCCTCTCCCATGTCGAGTGATCCCTCAGGTACCGGTCACGTTTGAACACTTACGCTTTCTGGTTCACGGCCATCATGACTAATGGCACTTACACTTTCTGGCCACGGTCCTTTGGTTCTGATCAAAACGTTTGCACATCTAGATATCCTCAGGCACTCACCGGTCATCCACACTGACACAGGACTACTCATATCCACTGCCCTTGGAAAAATACAAAACACACACTACCAACGTCCTACTCATCCGTTGTAGTGGTTTCAAAACTACTCATCACTCCCACCGGCTCACAACTAGCTTTACTTCCCCGGTTTCAACCTGATACCAGGTCTAGCCGTGGGAAGGTCCAACTAGCACCCGTGGGAGCAGTTTCAAAACCGGTCCTCATTCTCAAGTTTGAAGAAAAATACTTTTATAAAAATCAGTTGGAAATTCTTTTTGAAAACTCAATACAACTCCAAGTTCCAATTTATACTAATTGCACCTATTCTTAGCGTTATTACTTGTGACCACTTATAGGGAGCTTCAAGAGTCATTCAACCCCGATGTGATCAGCATCGGTGTTGAACTATCCTTCCACCCTAATTTGTGTTCGGTTTCCCTTGATCGCTAGCAAATCAAGTTCCACCTCCCACTTCAATTCAAACAATCAAATAATCATTCATTATTCACTTTCTATCTTTTTAATCTTTCTAGTCATAATCACAGAGCAATACATTTTTAGTTTATGGAATTCATTTCATCACTTATTACTCATTTCGTTAATTAATACTCAATTTATCTCCAAATAACTACCTAGGAAATTCAATAGTAGTCTCCAAATAATTTCCTATCCACCAATCATTCACAAGTCAAATCAAATCAAGTCACCTAGGGGATTCAATTCCCATTAGGTTCTACATCAGTTTCATACCGGTTTATACTCATCATATCTCATACAATTACTATGTCTAATCTCAAATAGACATATACTATTGGGGTTCTCATTCCCCTGGAGTTCCCCTGCTCCTTTTTCCCTTTTTATACTCACACCGGAGTTTACAAGATAGTCAAGATTACATCAATGGTATTCGCATCCCAGTGCGTAATAACCATAATTACACCATGAGTGAGTACATATGTTTATGTAACATAAGTACCAATCTTCAAAACAAATTCTTTTACGCTATGTGCACCGTAGTTTACGCACTTAATACGTAAAACATTGGTCTAAGGCGTCATGAAGCATTCTAGCTTCCATACGGTCTATTATACAATGTTCTTTGGTCAAAGGGGTCTTAACCATACTGACGGTTTAGTCCCTGCACCAAGAATTCTCATTGGAGTTTGTTTGCTCGCAACCGGTTTTGGTTCTAGCTTCTTAGGCTTTAGGGCATTGATAATTAGCCATTTGTTTGTATTCAATAGGTACATTCAACCTTACAATTATGGCACACTAGCTTCTGCTGCGTGACCCTGATAACTTAGAGCTTTATTCGTCCTTTTCGTTGTTCTCAATGTGTTATACATCTCCTTTTTATCCCTTTTTATCTTAGGAATAAAGGTTCTCTCAATCGACGCGTGGTACTTCTTACCGTGCGCGAACTCGATGGGTTATAGATTTTCTATCCAGCTCTCTGGAATCCATTGCGCATATTGCTATGTGCCTTTGTGATTACTCCCTAGGTTCTTCCGACTCACTGTCGGTTGAGGTCGAGCTACTACTTAATGTGTAGTGCTTCCTCTGTTGTTAGTGGCTTTTGAATTGCGCTCACTCAACTGATTATGTACAAGGATTCTTTTACTTGTACGACCTTGCATTTTCTATGCATTGGTCCTCTTAGGTTCCATAGGTTTTCTTCTGCTTTTGTTCAAGTGGAATTCATTTCTTGTGTTTGTTGGTGTGTCCAACATTCTTCGTGCTTCTTTGGCCCAAGGCCGCACGATTTTGTTGGTATGCTTGCGTTTAACCGGCTTGCGCCATAATCGTTAGTGTATTACCAATATCCCATATCCAATACGGTTATTTATTTAGCAATTGGGTACTCTTGTCCCAAGGCTTGTCACTTCTGTTATCAATCTGATCCTCTAGGGATATTCTTTCGATTCCTTATGTAGTTGCAATAGGAATGATAAAGCCTTCCTTGTGGGGTATTTCGTCACAAGTATAGGCTACTGGCCCCACTGCCCAGTCTATCTACCATCTCCTACTTTCTTATCTCCACTGAGTTTACTCATAATTCAATTCGTTCTCCATGTCATCGTCTGACTATATTCCCATATTGGTCGTTTGCTGTGCACCATGTTCTCGCTGCTTCTACAACATTGATTTACACGGCGTCTGCTACTATGTTAGCTTCGGCACATGTACTTCCACCATATGTACTATGGTTTGCCATTTACTCGGCTGATTGCGGAATATACCATTCCTTAAGTTTTTATGCTCCTTGAGCGTTATTCACTTGAAGATTCAATTATACACATACTGTGTTTACTTTTCAACTGATTACTCTTTCGGTTTCCAACAATTGCTGCAAAGGCTCCTTTCCTCATACTTATCTTGGAAATTTATCCTTCTTGTTCAAGTCATTCCTTAGCAATAACTACATGCTCAAGTTCTAATATATTAATAGGTGGGTTCCCTTTTTTTCGCTGAAGCGTCCACATAATCATCGCTCCAGCGGTCTTGCAATAACGAGAGGTATTCTTTACTCTAATCTGCTCATTACATTGAGTTCAAAGCGAGTGGTTCGTTCGCCGCTCTATTCGTTTGTTATCAGACAATATCTCTTGCTTACTAGTGCCCTTCCCGACAATCCTTCTTATTATATAATGTGGGTTTTGCAATCGTTTAAATCTACATACGTAGTTGGTTCATGGCTTATAAGCCACGTTGCCTCGAGCTCTGCTCATTGTAGGCTGATTGCACAAGTTAGAACTTCTCTGTACTCCATTAGGTGCTTTGGAGGCGGTACTGGACTCCATGATAAGATCGTTACATCACGCTTTCGTTCATAGGAGATCCCTTAGGCAATCAGATATTTACCGGTGCCTCTTAGCAATTATGGTGCTTCTTGTTAGGTGGGATCCCTTCGGTGTTCTAACCGAGCGTTCGTTTAGCTCTCGTGCATCTATCACGGTATTTTGTTCAACTGTTGTTGACTCCGGCACCCTTCAAGGATTGCTCCTGGGTGTTGCTAAGTTGCGCCATTACAACTGGCTAATGTTTATGATATATTGTGTTAACTACACCGCCTTGCGGTACCGTATTTTGACTGTCCTGCTTAGGGTTATAATGTCTCCCGTTCTTATGGTTGTAACATCTCCCGTTCTTGGGTAGACCAAGGATGTTTTCTCCTTGTGTTCTTAGTTGGTTTTAGTGTCTTCTTTGGTGAGGAATAATACTCCCCGGTAGCTGTGGTGATTGTTCTGGGAATTCTATCCCGTCCATTGGACATTAACGTGTCCGTGTTAGGCATTGCCATATTGTTTGGACTGGGTATTACTTCCAGCCATCATGCATTTGCTTCAAAATTCTTGAGACAGATCCAATGTCTATACTTGATAATCTATGCTCTTTGCACTTTCTAACTCTTATTCATTATCCTTAAATGAATTCTCTTATTCCTTTATACTCGTTAGCTTAACTGAGTTATTTCTCTTCAATAGTTCAGGGTAATCAGCCTTTCTGTTCTGAACTTGCTTCACGGTCCGTAGTATGGAGTTGACTACTTCCCGTGTTTTGTACACTACTTGTATACATACGTGGGGTACCTTATTGATACATTACTACTTACCTGACTAACTCATAAATAGGTCTGTCAGGCCCGCATGCTCCTTCGGAGAGCGGTCGTCCCACATCTCATTTAATACACTCGTAGTGCTCGTCACACGCCTAGGTGAAGTATTCTGTTGTCAACTCCTTTGGTATCGTCCTTTGATAACTTACCGTGATTCTTCTGGTTTGGTTTTAAAATTTGGGGGTTTTTGAAAATTTTTGAATTTTGAAAGAAAAGTTGAGTTTGAACGAAAAATTTCCTTGGCACTTCAGTGTCGGGCGGTTCTGACCAAGTCTAGCTTCTCGCTGACTGGTATAATCCTTACTACAATGGTTAGGCTGCTAGGCCCTTCCAAGGTTTCGTTCTAAAAATTCTTAGGATTTGTGATCCCATATCTGCTTTGTTCGCCATCTTGGTACTTTACTAAGTACTTGTTGCTTGTTAACAGTTTCTCTGAATAGTCCTATTCTCACTGCACTTGCTTGGCAAGTGCGCGATACAGGTGGTTTTTGGGTTCACCTACACCAGTTATGGTGTTGTTTCTATGCGTATTTGGTAGCCTTACTGGCTCTTCCTTTGATTCCTTAGTTGATAATCAATCTTATGAGTAACTTCTCCTTAGTCTTGACATGATAGTCCTTAATCCGGGTGTTTCTCCAATCCTTGGAGACCCCTATTTATTTATTTCTGTGTCATTCATTGGTGCTCGTTCCTACACATTTACCGTGGTTACCGAGACTTAACTTGTTTAGGCACTACTTCTGTAGTCCTATCGGGGTGTATACCGTAAAGGTTCTCGTAGCTGTCTGAGCTATGTCGGCCAGGTATTGTAACCTCCTTGGCGCTGTAGTTTCGGAGTTAACCACTCTTGACTATCTCCTTAGTCAGTTAGCATACCGTTCGTGGTAAGATCTAATTGTTACGGTCTTGTAACACCCCATCCAACATTAACACACTTAACAACAAACTGCAGCGGAAAACATACTTCATCACATTACTTAACTTGTTGGTGTTACACGCCGTTAACCACCCACGTGGCTAACAAGGCTATTACATATACATTGTATCGGTCTGATGGACTAGATTCCCGAGTGACTACACATTACTGTCCCTTTCCATTAACAACAACAACAACATATACCTTTCAACTGTACCGAGTATTCACAAACTAATGCCGATAACAATTTCGGTCTTACTACACCTACTGTACATATATAACTTAAATGATTACACATGTACAAACGACTACCCCGTCCTACTCTCGAACGGCTTCCAGCTCCTTGTACCTGAAATAAGAAAAAGAAGAAAGGGTGGCCCCCAAGGGGCTCAGCACCTTTGCTGGTATGGTAATCCCGCATCCCACATGCTACCGGGCCACGCACAACTAATTGTCGTCTTAGCATGCGGTTGATTATATTTGAATCATGCATGTAAACGATCAACACTCAACACATAATATTCCACCACGATGGGCTCAACAAAACAGCCAACGCATCTATACTTAACAAATCACTCCTTGTTTTCCTTAACCCTAGAGTGTTTCTCCTCTAATGGAGCTACTTCCTTAATAGACGATACTTACCCATTAATCGGGTTATCCTTAAACGCCTCTTATCATAAACTGGGATTCATATCCATGATCCACATACTCCACATTTTACAACATATAACATCACACCGCTATAAGAATTACAGCACAACAATAACACATAACACAACGGGTACGGTTCTCTTAAGGAACCAACCCAAACATAGTTAATTCACCTGTGAGCCTAGAGAATGATATTACCCTCATGTTAAGCTCGTTATACAACACTCATTACCGTCCTAATAGTCAGACGAGTAACTTAAGTTAAGATGGTTCGGAAATAGTGACCCGAACACACCACACAAACACATGTTCCCCCTAAACCGATCATAAGTCAGAATAGCTAAGCTTTGGAGTAAGCTAATGGGAGATCGTAACCCGTGAGGGAAACAACCATAACAGAGAGGAGGGTAAGGCTAAAAAGGATACCCACTCACAACAACGCGCGACCGGCCTGACCGGATTCCTCACCCCCGTTAGTACATATTTACTTGTAGATAAATAGTTAGAGCCCCACTATGGAATCTATCACATCCACACACCAAAAAGGTATTTCAACTGGGTTAAACACACGAGGGAGGTCCATACATTCACACACAAACATCACACAATTAACCCACGCATTGCCGTGGTTAGAACGTCCCATGGTTCGGGTCGTTAAATCCGAATACCGATCTCTCATGTGATCCTAGACTCAGTTAGCTAAGTTTAACACTTTCGAGGTTAAATGGTATCGGAACTAGACACGCCACATACATGAATTACTGTAAACTCATTACATGTTTTATCTTACAACGTGGCAAACATACAGAAAAACACATTGGCATACAAGCCGGTGTAATCCGGTAGGACACAGGTTGCAAGAAAACCATACCTGTCACCGGGGTTTCACTCTAACGTGCCATCACATGTTCCTCGTAACATCTTTGAACAACTGGTAACATTACATTTACTTTTATTAACATCGGGGTAACATGATTGTTTAAAGTCTAATGCTCATAACTTATCCCCGCTAACTAGTTAAATAACTTCACATTTTAACTTATTTTACTTTTACATTTTAATACAACTTTTCCCCCCCACTAAATTGTCATTATAACTCACTTAACATGTCCTTAACAATCTTATAACATCATTACTTAATAATCCCCATCATCCTATAACCTTAAACAATGTTTTTGGTCCATACAGCGCCTTGTCCAAACTTGTGTCCGGACTTCCCAAGTTCGGACACTGTTCGAGGCTCAAATGGGTGTAAACAGACGACTGTCCGAACATGCGTCCGAGCTTCCCAAGTTCGGACGCTGTTCGAGGCCAAAACAGAATATAGAGATAGGTGTGTCCGAACGTCCAAGTTCAGACGGTAGTTCGGACACTGGTCAGGCTTAGAAAACTTACGCGCAATAGGGCATGTCCGAACGTCCACGTTCGGACGGTAGTTCGGACGTGCCAAAACCTTCATTTTTCTATACCTTTAACACCTTACTCATTGCTTGCCAAAATGCCAATACTTATAATACTTCCCCCTTAGGTTTATAGCATGTTCCCACACTATGTTTAGCCCACCAAAAATACTTCATGTCCTTCCAAGAGTTTTCTTCACAGTTAAACATCTTCCTTACCTAAACATCATTTCCTCCTTGTACATCAACATTACCTAACCTTAACAAACTCCTCCAATGACTTTAGTACAATCCCAAAACACCCATTGGGTTTCTAGAACTTCTAGATATGCCTAAATCCTTCTTGCCTTCTAAAACACCCTTAATGCCCTTTCTTTCCTTAGTAAAACACTTAACCATTCTCACCCTTCCAACTCAACCAAAACTCATTTTAACACTTAAAACTTCCTATACATTATCTAAATTTTGACATGGGTTCTTCTAGCACTTGCTATACCAAAGCACATAGCTTTCATCACCATAGACACTCAAGACACCTAAAATCCATCAAGAGTATTCTCACACACAACACTTTGGGTTTTCACCTTTCACAACCAAAACACTTAATCACTTAATCACCATTCCTTACACACAAACATATTGTTTTTCCTCCTTTAACCATCCAAGACACTCATCTTCACAAAGATGTTCTTTACACACATCTAAATCCCAACTACACTACATCAGAATATAGTGCATAAACTTAAATTGCTTGACACTTAGTCCTTAAATAACATGGCTCATAGCCCTTAAATGCATTTAACTTAAACACTGAATTTCCCACATATATTTGCTTTAACCTGCAAATACACTCAACATCACATATGCCTTTTAATAATCTCCTTAAGACAATTCACTAGCTCTTTTCTCATTGGCTCCTTAGGTATTTTATTAAGCAAATCAAGCTCATTTTCCTAGGCATAAATTACATTAGGTTAGCATATTTACCTCTTTTCTTCAAGATTTTTACTTGACACTCTTCTTGTTCTTCCTTGTTTGGAAATCGCAAGAGGACTTGGTTACTTGTCAATGTCCTAATCAATACAAGTAAAACCGATGAGCATTTTAAGCTTCATGCTTAACTCATTTACAAACCCTAGGTTATATATATTGTCTTAACACATTAGGATAGTTGTTTTACCTTGGAATAAAAAGAGAACTTGAATAAGCATCAAGAGAGGACTCCTCCTTGTCCTTTAAAGATAGAAATGGAGCTATGGAAAACAAGATAAGACACCATTAATGGTGAATTTTCGGACATGTAATAAAAATGAAGGAGATGTTGTTTTCTTTGGTTTTTCCTTACCTTGAAGCAAAGGAGAATAACATGGCATGAAAATATGAGCTCAAGCTCCTTCAATGGTGAATCTCCATGGCACCGAAATGGAGTTCTTGAATATTTGAAAAGATAGAAGTGTAGAGCTTGGTCTAACTAAGACAAATATGGTCTTAGAATTTGATTTGGAGCATGGAGTTGGATTTGGCAAGGAAATGAAGATGGAGAAGAGAGGTTACTATAGCCCATCGTTTTTAAAGAAGAGAGGAGAGGATGAAGACGGTGGGAACAAGGAGAAAAGAAGAGAATGAGGTGAGAGGTCTACCTTTGAAGATATTTATGTTATAAAGTAACTTTCTTCTTTTTACTTACTTTTCCTTCCTTTCTTGAATTGATTTTTACATGGTGGTGAGTCACCACTTAGAAAACAGGCCCCCTCCATATACTTAGGGGTAGTTTGGTCTTTGTTGACCAATTAACTTACTTATATTGACTTATGTCATAAACTAGTACAATTTAGTTACTATTCACAAACTAAGGCACATATTTATGAAATTTTTGATTTCCCATTGATTTAGACTTCCCAATGTGATACTAAGTAGTACACATGTTAATTAAAGAGTAATGATGGACATTTAGCCATTCAAAACCCATTTACAAGACAATTTTTCAAAAATGTGCTTTAAGACTCCTTAACGCACATTTATTTGTGTTTTTTTGGTTTAATCGTCTACCAAGGTTACCTAAGGACTTATTTAGCCTTATTAAATCATAATTGAATATCAATAAGTCTTGGTAGGCTCTTTGGGTCCCAACCAAGTTCACTCCAAGCTTAGAGCATGTTTTTGCTCAAGCTGTGTCTTAGTGCTTTATTGTGTTTTACTACGGTTTAAATTGTTCACTGATGTTTCTAAGGCACTTTTTAGCCTTTACATACCATAGTTTAATGTCTAAGTAACAAATCAAGGTTTGGGGTATTTCAGTCCCGTAGACATGTGTTTTAGGTTTTGTTACTGCTCCTTTTATCCGCTTCGTTGCACGCTTAATGCTTCTCTTCTTGCTGCTGCTTGGCCATCCAGGTTCTCGCGACTGCTAAGCATATCACCCTATGCTGTTGGAAATTTTTGTCTCCTACGTGTAGGACTTCTCAATCTGCCACCATTAAGTGCGGTTATTGTCGTTCAAATGGAACCATCTCCGGGATTTCCAGTTCTTGGAATCTACCGTATGACAGGTTCTTAGGCTCTTTACAGAATTATTTCGTAACTGCCAGATCGGGTTTTCCCGAGTAAGAGAGGTCTTTCCCTCTCTCTGGAAATCCTTCCTGGGTTACAATATAGGGGATGTGGAGGGCGGGTTTGGCATCGTAGGTATCCAGAACATACTGAAAGTTCCTATCTAGCATACCTCTCACGCTATCACTCAACCCTTAGCCCTAAGTCTCTAATTCCTAACTCGGTATTTCCTATGCTCGGTATTTCCAGTCATCAGAGTGATACTTCGCTCTGATACCACTTTTTGTAACACCCCCACCGCTAATCACGTCATTACCTCTTAGACTGTCTCAATCATCAATACAATAGCAGCGGAATCCTTACTACGTACGGTAGGTGATACAATGTTGTTAACCACCCTCGTGGCTAACAAGGCCAAATCCAAATACAATATCGGTCTGATGGACTAAAACACCGAGTACTCAATACGATACAAATACATTTCCTTCCTGAACCGAGACAAATACAAATACAATCCTCCATTCAATACTGTACCTAGTCTATACAATCCTCAGACTTGCCGAGGACATCTCGGACTTACAATACAACAATAACATCATAAACACACTTGTTCTTAAATCAACTACCCATGCTAAGCCGCCATCCCCGTCTTACTCTCGAACGGTATTGCTCATCAGGGTACCTGAAAAATAATGGGTGGCCCCAAAGGGGCTCAGCACCTTTACTGGTATGGTAGTCGTGCAACCCGCTACTGGGTCGCACCCAACTAATTCTCATCTTAACATGCGATTGATTTTATTTAAATCATAACATAAAGTGCAATAAACATACATCATGCTCGCATTCACAATCAGTATTCAAACATAGAATGCAATCACTAACTAACACATCAAGGTTGTTAGCATACTTTAACTTACTCTTAGGCCTTGAGGGTTTCTACCTCACTAATGCCTTAATTACTTCATTCATTGACTTATCCATTCTCTTTGGGTACTCATGCTCAATTTCTCTTAGATTCATAGACACTACAGGTCTCAATCTCATTTCTCAAATACTCTCCTCTTGGATACTTACTAAGTCATTACACATGACCTCCGGGCGTCATACACAAGACTCACCACCGGGCTTTCAAGTACTAGTCTTACTTCCCCGGTTTCGACCCTACTCTGGGTCTAGCATAGTGGGAAGGCTCGACTATCAAACGGAACTATACTCTTACTTCCTCAATTTCACAAACATCTGTATCTCTACCGGACTACTGACATTCCAAAATACCCACTCTCAAAGTTATATCGCAATCTCATGGATTGTCATAGAGCATCTCTCTTGATGTCATCTATTAGCTTAGGGATTTTTCTCAAGTTCATGTATTCTCATATTTAAGGGTTACCCAACGTTGGGAATACTTATATGTTCGGGACATTTTCTCATACTAGTCGGATCCTCATGTAGGAGGTCGAATATCTTTTGAAGGAGTTTGATGGTCCCTTATGTTTCTTTTTACTTCTTTCTTGGGTTCATACCTTTGAACTACCATTGCTCTCTCAATAGAGGTTTCTTTATACCTTTCCACTATTAATTATTTCATGGATAGTTTCTTTTTCGGTTCTCTAATCGTTAACAGGAGTTTACTAATCCCGTACATCTCTATCACGTTCTAGTGAGTAGTTAAAGTTACATTATCGTTATTCTCTAATCGACAGTTCTCGTGTGTGTTCCACGTTTAAGTTATTTCGTGGGACGACTCTTTTCTATGAGTCATTAACCATTCGGTAATTGTTTATGTTTCGGTCTACAACACTATGTTAGACCGCACATTCACACAAGGATGGTTAGCACATGCAACTAGTATCAAGATATACATACATTGCCATAAACCTTTTTCATGCATTTATCTTGTTAGGTCGGCACACAAGCAAACAGCACACAAGCTGAGAGGACTCGGCAGGACACAAGTTGCAAGAAAACCATACCTTTCACCATGGAGGTACTCTACCATGTCACTTTATGTTCCTCGGATTGCTCTTGATTCACTGATGACATTTCAAGGGGTTTTATTAACATTAAGACCATACGGTATGTAAACTATTGGTACACCCGTATTTAACCATGTTATCCCGTTAATCTTAAATTTCTCTTGTGATCTCAAGTCCACAACTTTCACATTCACTCTCACACTTGTTCAATCATCTTAATGGCCTTTACATGTCACCAAACAAGTCCTAATTATCTTATAATAGCATTACCATTCAATTCCCCATCTTAAAATGTCATTTTTCAACTTTCTGGAGGATTTTTATGTTGATCCAGGTTTGTGTCCTGGTTTGTAAACCCGGACCAACTCATTGGATTACATTCTGCCCTCTTTTTTTACTGGTCCGGGTATGTGTCCGGGGTTATAAACCTGAAACAATCCCTGGAATCAGCTTCTAGCATGTTTTTGAGGTGGTCCGGGTTTGTGTACCTATTTACAAACCCGGACCAAGCCTGGAACTGCTAAATTTGATAGTTTTTGAACTCTAATCCCTCCTTAATTCTCATCCAATCTTTCCTAATCATTCCACATGTTTCCAAACATGTTATAACACCTTAAACATGCTCTAAACCTCCTTAAACCATGGTCATACTCATTACTCAATTCTTGCTCAATTTGACAAATTCACCTTTCTCATTTTGCACTTGTGCACACTTGTGCCTTTCCAAACTTCTCATGAGATCTGACCTCTTGTTCTCACCTAATTGACCATTCCAAATTCATCCTAGACATCCTCCACACTATTCCCAAAGTCCATTCATTTCTTTCAAGGTTATACAACCTAATTCATCCCTGGAAATCTCAAACATTCCAATTCCATAATTTGCTACAGATTTTGCACAATCCCTTATCCTCCTTCAACCAAAACCTCAAGGTGTTTAATTAACTCAAACAAATTCCTTTCCACTCCTAGATAGCCTTAGGCCCTCCACTCATAACAACACCAAATTCACTTAGATTTCTACTGAAATTTCGCCATAGTTTGCCTACAATCCTAACATTCCCAAATGCGTTATCTTCATCACCTAATGCAATTCAAAACTAACCAAACCCATAGTGGGTTCTACCATCCCACAAATTCATCCTCAAATCCACAAATCAACAATATAAACATAATCTCAATCACTTGGCTCCAAGGCCCTTAATTCAAACAGTCAATTCTCAAGTTCCTCATCTAACTACCAAAGCACATTCCCATTCAGTTTTGGTTCATTCATTTAAATTTCCCATCCCATAATTCTAAAACATATAGGATATACATTAAGGTAGATTTCTTACCTAAAACTCATAAGTTCCTCTCTTTTCCAATCTTCTCCTTTTCTCTTTCTTGATTGAATCGGTCATGGGCACTACCATTGCCACATCTCTAGACCAATGGCAATGTCAAAGGGAATGCAATAAGTACTAATTAAACTCTTAAACCCCTTGGAGTAACTCTAGAATTCAATGAAAGTTCTTAAGGCACAAAAGTTAGAGATTTACCTTAGTGCCCTAAAATGGGTTTCTTTGGCCATGAATAAAAAGGGAGCTCCAACCACCATTTAAAGCTTGGAACAATGGCTCAAACAAGGAAAGAAAAACAAGGCATTGAGGGTCAAAACCGGCCACACCAAGGAATGGAGAAAAAGTGAGGTTTTCTTGGACTTTCTTACCTTGAATCGAAGGGGAGGTGGCCTAGCTTGAAATACCCCAAACCTATATATGGTAATTAAACATCAATTTAAGATGTAATAAGGCTAAAACATGCCTTACAAACATTGGTAGACAATTTAAACCATAGGAAACACAAGAAAACACCATAAAGACAGCAAATACTTGCTCTAGACTTTGTGTAACCTTGATTAGGACCCAAAGATCAGTATTAGACCTTATTAAAATGCTAAATAATATGATAAATCAATTACCAAAGAAAACCAAGCTCAAAAACAAGTTAAAACACAAATTGTGCTTTAAGACTCCTTAAAGCACATTTTTGCGAAATTGTCTTATAAATGAGTTTTGAGTGGCTAAATGAGCAAGTTTATGCCTTACTCAACATTTGAAATATTTAGTATCACATTAGGAAGCCTAAATAAATGAGAAACCAAAAATTTCACAAATTTGTGCACTAATTATGAATAGTGACCAAATAGTGCCCAATTAAGACTTTAATCTCTTTTGACTAGTCAAATGGTCAAACTAGCCCATAAATATCTAGAGATGGGAGGGGGAGGTTTTAGAAGAGGTGATTCATCACCAAGGCCAGCACATTAGAAAGGAAGAGGGAAAGAAGAAAACACTATTTGCTTTTAGCAAATATCTTACCTTACCTCTCTCCTTCCTCCACTCTTCTCATTTCATTCCTTCCCCACCGTTTTTCTTCTTCATCCTCCCAAATAAAACCGTTCATGCTACAGCACACCATTGTTCTTCATCTTATTTTGCTTGCTAAATACAACTCCAAGCTCCAAATCCAAAACCAAGCATATATTTGTGCTAGTTGAGTCAAGGCCTACAATCCTCTCTTTTCAAAACTCAAAAACCAGAAGTTAGACTCCGATGAAGTAGCTCCATTTGAAGAGGAAAGCTCATGTTCTAGAGCAAGTTTAAGCTCTCTTTGGTTTAAGGTAAGAAAAGCTTTCAAAAATCATCTTTTCTCTATTTTCTATACATGGCCGATTTTGAATTCTCATGAGGCCTTGTTCTATTCCTTGTTTTAGCATTAATTCAATCTTGAAGAGCTTAGTTCAAGCCTTGCTTTGATTCTCTACAGAAAAACCTTCTTAGGTTTCATAAGGTAATCATCCAATTTAGTGCTTTAAGCACTCTCTTAATATTTAAGAGTTGTTTCAATGAGTTTAATGGTGTTACCTAGCACTCATTAGCTTAATTTGAATCTGGGTTAGAAGTATGGCAAGTGATAAAACCTCCTTGGCCAAATTCGATCAAGAAAATCAAGAGAAGAAGAGAGAAAAAGAGCTTAGAAATCTTAAGGTATATGACCTACCTTAATGTAGTTTAATACCTTAAGGAATTGTATTCATATTGATACAAAATGTATCCTAGGGCTTACATTAAAACATGGGTTATATTAACCTAGGAAATGATATAAACAAGCTTATAAACTTGTGACTAAGGAGCTAATGACTTATGAGTTAGAAGAACAATCATGAGGTGATTTACAAGAGCTTTTATGTATTTCCATGGGAATATTGTTGAGTGCAGGTGGCTAAGGGAAATTTAGTGTTTAAATTATGTCATTTAAGGGCCTAAGAGCCATGTCATTTATGGGCCTAAGAGCCATGTCATTTAAGAGTCTTAGTGCTATACAATTTAAGATTAATGCAAAGTATTGTGGATTGGTGTATTTGAGTGCAATTGGTGTTTTGAGAACATCCACTAAGGATTTAGTTAGCTTGTGTTGATTAGAGGAGAAAACTATGCATATGGGCATGATAATATACTAGAGAAGCTATGGCAAAATTTGAGTAGAAACCAAGTGTTTTTAGTGGTTGTTGTGAATTAATATGACCTAGGATTTACTAGGAGTCATTAAAGGGAATTTGAGTGGAAATGAGATAACAAAGGTGTTCTTGAGGATTAGAATGACCTAGAGTTTTCTATGAGGAATTGGAGGTTAGGTGGATGTATTAAACACACCAAAATCATGGTATGAGGAATGTTAAGACTTGTGCAAAAATCGGTGGGAAATGATGTATAATGTCTTGTGATGATTTAGGTATGAACTAAAGAATAGAACTTTGAGAATTTGGGTAGCTTGCGTAAAGGAGATATAAAGATGCTAGTTGTGAATTAATAAGTGTATAACTTGGATGGTAATGAGTGGATTTGGGTGATGGAGATGAAAGTTGTCTAAGAAGGATTTAGCATGCTCAAGATGAATGAGAAGAGGTGTAAGGTGTTAAGAGGATGACTAGAGAGGCATAGGTATATGCAAGCTTGAAGAGGATGAGTAGAAAATGTAAAGGAAAGGAAATTGTGCATGGCAATGCAATATGACTAAGCCTAGTATAACTATGTGGTAAACAGTGAGTTATGAAGTTAGACTTGAAGAAATGAGGTTAACACACTCTAGGAAGAGTTGTGAAGAGAATTGGTAAGTAGTACCACTTGAGATGAGGTTAGAAATGAGATACAAGGAAAACAATGCATGAATGTTCAAGGTTTTAAGTGTGAATAAATTATAATATTTGGGTGGATATGTAATGGAGTTGTAACCTTGAGATGAGAAGGTTTAAGAGGTTTAAATGATTTTAGGACATGTTAGGATACATGTGGAGAGATTAGTAGAAGATTGGGCAAAAGAACAAGTGGAGAATGAAGTTCAAAACTGTAAAATTTAACAGTTTAGTGCATGGTCCGGGACTTGGTCCTTGGATAAAGTCCCGGATCAACACTAAAAACATGCCGAAAATCCCCCCTAGCATTGGTCTGGGACCTAGGATAAGTACCAAGTCCCGGACCACCTCATTTTTATAGCCGAGAGTACATCAGACACTTGGTTTGGGACTATAGGTCCGAACCAAGACCCGGACTAGTGCAAAATGTGCATAAAATAGTGTTTTATGAATAGGCATGATTAGAAATGATGTTAGATGATATTTAAGGCTTGTTTGGTGGAATTTTATGGTCATTAAGAGTGTGAACAAGTGTGAGAGATAATGAGAAGTAAACAACTTATGTAATTAAGATTGAACTAGTAGTTACTAGTCGGGAATCGTTAGTGATAGTATGAGTTAGGTTAATTAAAAGTAATTAACCACCCAGTTGGATGAATGTTTTAGGGTTTGAGTAAGTGGAACTCCGGAGGAGAATAGACAACTGACGACAACGGTGAACGGCATGGTTTTCTTGTAGCTTGCTTGCTAACGAGGTGTCCCTCGGGTTGTATGCAATTTGTTTATATATTTCGACTAAACAAGATAAAGCATGCAGCCGGTTTATTGTATTTGTAGTGTGTTGTATTAAACTACCACAACTTACCTTTGAGGACTTACTAACTATGTTTAGTAAACAATTGTATGAGAACATGGAACACACCCTAGTATTAGTTTCTTAACAATCAAAAGAGGTTTAACTAACAAACATTGTCGTTGAGACTTCTGCTAACTAGAACTTGGGGGTAAGGAATCCGGGACTGACTCCGGTCATGCATGTTGAGGTAGGAGGTCAGTATCTCTATCAAGTCCATCCTCCATGGAGACTTGTCTTCGGACTTGTCGCCTAGAGTCGACAAATAGACTCGGCCACCTTGGATTACGGTTCAAGGTGGGAGGAAAGATTAAGATGGTGCGGTGGGATCTCCTAAATCCCAAATTTAAGAAATATTGTTTATTTAACCCAATGGAGTTAATAGCTCATTGGCTAGGGTTACTTTTGACCCGACAAAGATAAACAATGAATTAAGGAACAACCAATTCTAATTAAAGAAGGGTTGTCATATTTGTTATAAGAGAAAATATGAGAATTAAATGTGTCTTAAACTTGAGGAGTTAAAAGCTAACCCGCTTGCCTGAGGAACGCTTATTAAGTCGTTCAATGTGTTTGAGTTGTGATTGTTCACATGATTGCACTGTGTTTTATTATACTTATATTGTTGTATAAATAATCAATCGCATGTATACGACAAAATAGTCGTGCGTAGCCCCGTTAGCTTGGGGGCTACACGTTAACCGTACCAGCAAAGGTGCTGAGCCCCTCGGGGCATCTATATTATATTTTGCAGGTAAATGACAGAAGACGACCGTCCTGAGAGTATGAGCGGGTAGAAGTATGGGATGTTTTCCTTTCTGTTAAACGAGATGTGCATGTACACTCGTCTGTAGATGGTATAAGTTTTAGTAAGATGTATTAGGATATGAGAGATACTTGTACATGAAATTTGAATTTTAGTTAAGGCTTTGTGTACACTTATGTTTGGTATATTCGGGTCCATCAGACCGTAGCTAGATCTTGGAGTATTTAGAATGCCTAGTTAGTCACGTGGGTGACTAACGGCGGTAACACCAACTGTTGTAGAAATTTCTGCTGCAATGTAAATAAAAGTAATTGGAAGTTTATGAGATATTACCGGTTTTAAGAGTTGGGGTGTTACAAAAAGTGGTATCAGAGCGTTACGCTCTGATGAGTGGAATTACCGAACTTTAGAGAATACCGAGTTAGAGTTTGAGTTATGGGTTAAGGGTCAAGAGATAGTGCGAGAGGTACATTAGTTAGGACTTCCCGGTGTTTACCGGATACTTACAATACCTAAACCCACCCTCCGTGTCCCTAGTTTTGAAATACGGGGAACGAACGCCGGGGAGAAGAAAGCCTTATCTTACTCGGGGAAACCTGATCTGGCAGTTAGTTAACATTAAGCAGTACGAGAAACACCTCGTTATGCAACAGTTTACGAAAACTTGAAGGTCCTAATTGGAGCGCAACGTTGAAACAGGCGCTGCCAACGGAATCCTACCAATGAGAGAACGGTAATTACCAGCAACATGGGTCGACATGCTACGTAGTCGAGATAACCCACCATACCCATAAAAAGGGAAAGCACTACGAGTGCAATGGAGAGGAAAAGAGAAACGACAGGAATACCGGACAGTAGTCCGAAGGAGCATTACAGCGGGATAAGGTCGTGCATGAGAATAAAGACTACCTAAAAGTTGTTATGAAACGGGGAACTCCAAACCCTATACGACTTGAAAAGGTTACAGAAACTTGACCGACATAGCGTAGACGAGCATGAAAATGCATGCAAGTTATATAATGGTATAGGACTACGACGTAGTGCCTAAGGAGAGTCAGTACTCAGTAACCACGATAAAGGCGTGGGAATGAGAGCGAGGGTTAAGGCAAAAGCGAATGAAAGAGGGTCCCCTCGGAATGAGGAACACCCTGATGAGAGACTACATTGTCAAGACAATCTGGAAGCTGCCCAGATAATCAATTATTCAAAAACAAAGGGAGAAGGAAGAGCTAACAACACTACCTATTACATGGAGATTAAGAGGAAGTACCACTACCGACGTACACAGTACCGATAGCCCATCTTCCATGGTAGCAAGTGCTGCCACGATAAAGCTATACAGGAAGCCATCATGGCAAGATAGTAGAATGCTACGGCTATAATGCTTATTAATACCGGCTTACAATCCTTAAGAGCTGAAGAATGAGACCTTGGAAAGGCCTGACGGCGTGACCATGACGAACTAAGTCGACACACCAGTCAGCAGGGAGCTGGAATTGGTCAGAATACTAAATGATGTAACCATCAGCAATGAATCATAACCTTAAATTCTAAATCTCAAACCCAGAAACCTTGTTAATGACGAACAACCGACACTATAGGTAGGTATACCAATCCCACACTAATCCTGAACCTCGAAGAGAAGAACCTAAGAGATCGCTCAACAATGCGAGCAGAACCCTACCTAAGTAATAACCCTACAGGAATGTATTACGAGATACAATGAAGACAGTTGACACAACAACTTTCAACAATAACGGGATTGAACTCCCAGGATGACCACTGAGAATACCATTAACAACATTCTTCATTGAATGTTGGTAAACCCTAGAAATGGAATCAGAGGAAATTAATTAAGCAATGACCTACCAAGGATCAAAGTAAATCCTGAATGAGGGAAGCTCAAAGAACTACACCACAGAGCTGGTATAGTGGAGCGAGAGAAACCCATAAACGATGACTAGTATTGTTTGCATAACCCATTAATACCCAAGTATGATTAATCATTGACGGGTGGCGTAGTTAACAAGAGTTGAACGGATCATTGAGACGGGAGCACAAGATAACCAGGATAAGTATCCACCTTAGACACCGTAAGGCATATGCCTAATACGAATAAATCCTTAATTGCTAAAAGACGCAAGTCTATGAGAGCAAAGGTATCGCACAGACACTGATACCCTAGACTACCTGAGCGAACTTCATAGTAGGAAGCGTAATGCAGCAACTTGTCATAAAATCCAATACTACATCAAATGATGCAACCTAACGGTTAAGAAAATTTAGAGAACCAGAAGCTTGTAAGGGTAACCTATAGATGAGTAAGAGTACAAGCAGTGAACCGAGCATCAACTCTCATTCAAAATAAAAAAAACAACCCTAAGTACTAAGAGCCTACGAGCCAAGCATGTTAACCACATCAGAGCCCGAGACGCAGGAAGGCATAAGAGGGCTTATCTAAGCCATGAACGAACTACAATTCGTAGATATGAGCGGTTACAAAACCTATAATTTTTGTGGAGGAATTGCAAAAAGGGAACCAATGAGAATAGAAGGGATAATACAATTAACGCGGCGGCAAGAACGAACCATCCTTTTAGGGTGGGGATACCTCTCCTTGTTGTGGGGCCTTTGAGCGGGAATAAACCCCTCAAAATGGGCTTTCACTTATTAGAGATAGAATATTCTTTTAGAGAGAAACTGAAACCGTAAAATCTTGAAGTTTCCTTGGAACATTCCAGTTACCATATAAGAAGGAAGACTGCATAAACAGACCTTATATCCGATGCCGGAATTCAAAACGGTAATCATCGAAAACAACCCTGTAAGTATACAATATGGCACGTCAAGTGACCAATGCTCAGGAGAGCTTGTGACTCATGTAGTACTTCTTCTATAGCCAGCCAAGCTACTTGGTAAACAATATCATAAATGATGAGAACGTGAGAGAGACTAACATACACCTGAACCCGAATTTAATGCAAAACATCTTCACCTTAAGAGATACGATCATACGGCAAGGTACGACAACCGCCATATACCTGAAACTTAGAGGACTCCTAGTGTGTTTTCACCATAAAGGAATTGAAATAATACAAGAACAATTGGAGTGAACGATTGAGAAATGCACACCACCAACGGGCAACAGAATAGAGGCAACTACCATAGTGGCAAAGGTCGTGAAGACAATACCTGTATAAATAGATTAAGTTACGGTCGCAGCAAAGCGACCATATATATAAACCGTCAAATATTGACATGAAGGCAATTAGATTTATGAGCTAAAAACCGATGTAAGTGAGGAAATGAGGTAGTAGACGACTGTGCATTAACGCCAGTAGTCTAGACTATGCGAAGAAAGATTCCACAGGAAGCACACTGCCCATTCCTTAAGGAACTAGAAGTGCATTCCTAGTAGATCAAACATGAGAAACAAGATAGTAGGCTCTATGGAAAGATACCTCAATTTCAAAGGATCGAGTCCGTACTAAATACAGAAAGAAGCTAGAACATGTCATATCTAAGAACACAGTAAATGGATTTACCTTGATTAAGTTCAAGAAGAACAATAAGTGTTATAATGGAATGATGAAAGAGGAGATCGACAATAGAATACTTCATAATTAGCAATAGCTAAACGTGTGACGAACACTACGAGTATACTAAAACGAGATGTGGGACGACTACACTCCACGGGAGCTTGCGGGCCTGACAGAATCATTTATGAGTTAGTCGGGTAAGTAGTAATGTATCAGTAAGGTACCCCATGCATGTAAACGAGTAGTGTAAGGAACACGAGAAGTAGTAGACTCCAAACCACAGTCAGTGATGCAAGTTCAGACCAAAGCAGCTATTACTACGAGCAGTTGAAGAAGAAGAACTCAGTTAGACTAACGACACAAAAGGAATCAGAGAACGCATTCCAGACGGAAAATAATTAAGCATTATGAAGTGCGAAGAGCATGGATTATTAAATACAGGCATCTGACATGTCTATAAACCTTAAAGAAAACTGTAAAGGGCAATAAGCACTAAACAGTAGTTTCAGATTAAGTATTATCCTCAGACCAAAGGTCAGTTGGAAAGAACAATTTAGACACTTGAGAGAACACTAAGAGCATGAACATTAGATCTTTAGAGAGAATGGGATAGACAAACTACAACTCATTAAGGTCGTGTATAATTAAAGATAACACGCGTCCATTGAGAGATCTTTATTCCTAAATTATAAGGATGCAAAGGGATGTACAATACATTAAAAAGGATAAAACGGGTAAGTTAAGCCCTAAGGTTATCAGAGTCGAGCAGCAGAAGCTAGCTGACAGGTACCTTAAAGGTTTGATGTACCTAATCAGAGGGGAAAGGAACGATGTATCTCACATCTTCCAGTTGAATAAAACATACGGCTTATCTACCAAATGTGTTAGAGCCTGAAAGGCTAGACCCGAACCCAACTGTGCAATTGGTATAAATACCTATAAGAATCCTAGATACAAAGACTAAGCCATTAACATGGTTAAGACCCTCTGATCGGATCATAATGAGAGATAGACTACATGGAATCCAGAATGGTCCACGAGATCGAACATCTTGAACTTATGTTCAAGGAGGATATAATGTTGACTACGTGGGCGTAATCCATTTTAAGGGGGGTAGAGCGAAAAACCGCTTAGCGTATGTACGGTGTGTATAGCACAAAAGAATTTGTTTTACATTAACATATGTATACATTGTTAGATTAATAATGGTAATTGCGCACAGAAGATGCGAATACCATACGTATTATACTTACCTTGTTAACTCCGGTGTGTGAGTACAAGTGAAGGGATCAGAGAGACTCTAGGGGAATTAAAATACCTACGGTATATATTTATATGAGACCGAATATGGTAATAGTAAGAGTTAATATGGTAATAGTAAGAGGTAATATGGTAATGGTAAGAGGTATGAATCGGTAATATTATGAGATATGAATCGGTATGGAACCGATGTAGAACCTAGTAGGAATTAAATTTCCTAGGTAATTGCTAAGAGGTGAATTGAGAATGATGATGGACTGAGTCACATTTTGGAGATGTATTGCTTCTGCCTCCCTGACTCCCCGCTCACCCTTGGCAAATGAGTGAATTATTTGATGTTTGAAATTGATGTGGGAAGTGAACTTGATTCCCGGGGATCAAGGGAAACCAAACACAAATTGGGGTGGAAGGATAGTTCAACACTGATGCTGATCACATCAGGGTAGGATGATTCCTGAAACTCCCTACAAGTGGTCACAATTAATCACGTTAAGAATAGATGCATAAGCATAAAGTGGAATTGGAGTTGACTTGTATTTTCAATTAGAAGAATTACTCCTTACTTGACCTCGTAAAAAGGATTTCCTTTTTACTGAGTCTCGCCCATGAAGTTGAGGACGTATGTGCCTTTTTATTCGGACCGGTGATATGGGGAGAACAGAGTAGTTTTGTATTACTCGCTCATGAAATCGAGGACCAATGTGCCTTTGTCTTCTGACCGATGACATGAGGGGAATACGAAAAAAGTATGTGATTGTTTTAATCTTCCAAAAGAACCGCGGACCAGAGAGCGTAAGCGTCCAATAGTCGGTACTTGTGGGTGATATCTTGCATTACTCGCTCATGAAGCCGAGGACATGTGAGCCTTTCGTCTTCTGACCGGTGACATGGGGAGGATACAAAAAGGGAATTTTGAGTGTTACACATGTTGAGACATGTTGTGTGGTATATGTAATATACATATATGACAAACCATAGGAGTCTTTAAGTTTATATATATAAACATGATCTATATGATCTATGGTATGAGGTTATCCGTGTATTCTAACAATAAAAGATGCATTGGAACTTTGGGGACAAAGTTCTTTTAAGGGGGTAGATTGAAATACCCCAAACCTATATATGGTAATTAAACATCAATGTATGATGTAATAAGGCTAAAACATGCCTAATAAACATTGGTAGACAATTTAAACCATAGGAAACACAAGAAAACACCATAAAGATAATTTAAGCAAATACTTGCTCTAGACTTAGTGTAACCTTTATTAGGACCCAAAAAACATTCTTAGACCTTATTAACATGCTAAAGAACATGTTGAATCAATTACCAAAGAAAACCAAGCTCAAAAACAAGTTAAAACATAAATTGTGCTTTAAGACTCCTTAAAGCACATTTTTGCGAAATTGTCTTATAAATGAGTTTTGAGTGGCTAAATGACCAATTTTATGCCTTAATAAACATGTTTAATATTGAGTATCACATTAGGAAGCCTAAATCAATGAGAAACCAAAAATTTCACAAATTTGTGCACTAATTATGAATAGTGACCAAATAGTGCCCAATTAAGACTTTAATCTCTTTTGACTAGTCAAATGGTCAAACTAGCCCATAAATATCTAGAGATGGGAGGGGCTGGTTTTAGAAGAGGTGATTCAGCACCAAGGCCAGAACATTAGAAAGGAAGAGGGAAAAGAAGAAAACACTATTTGCTTTTAGCAAATATCTTACCTTACCTCTCTCCTTCCTCCTCTCTTCTCATTTCATTCCTTCCCCACCATTTTTATTCTTCATCCTCCCAAAGAAAACCATTCATGCTACAGCACACCATTGTTCTTCATCTTATTTTTCTTGCTAAATATAACTCCAAGCTCCAAATCCAAAACCAAACATATATTTGTGCTAGTTGAGTCAAGGCATACAATCCTCTCTTTTCAAAACTCCAAAACCAGAAGTTGGATTCCATTTAAGAAGCTCCATTTGAAGAGTAAATCTCATGTTCCAGAGCTAGTTTAAGCTCTCTTTGGTTTAAGGTAAGAAAAGCTTTCAAAAATCATCTTTTCTCTATTTTCTAATCATGGCCGATTTTGACTTCTCATGAGGCCTTGTTCTATTCCTTGTTTTAGCATTAATTCAATATTGAAGAGCTTAGTTCAAGCCTTGCTTTGATTCTCTACAGAAAAACCTTCTTAGGTTTTATAAGGTAATCATCCAATTTAGTGCTTTAAGCACTCTCTTAGTATTTCAAAGTTGTTTCAATGAGTTTAAGGGTGTTACCTAGCACTCATTAGATTAATTTGAATCTTGGTTAGAAGTCTATCAAGTGATAAAACCTTCTTGGCCGAATTCGATCAAGAAAATCAAGAGAAGAGAGAAAAAGAGCTTGTAAATCTTAAGGTATATGACCTACCTTAATGTAGTTTAATACCTTAAGGAATTGTATTCATATTTAAACAAAATGTAGCCTAGGGCTTACATTAAAACATAGGTTATATTAACCTAGGAAATGATATAAACAAGCTTATGAACTTGTGACTAAGGAGCTAATGACTTATGAGTTAGAAGAACAATCATGAGGTGATTTACAAGAGCTTTTATGTATTGCCATGGGAATATTGTTTAGTGCAGGTGGCTGAGGGAAATTCAGTGTTTAAATTATGTCATTTAAGGGCCTAAGAGCCATGTCATTTAAGAGCCTTAGTGCTATGCAATTTAAGATTAATGCAAAGTATTGTGGATTGATGTATTTAAGTGCAATCGGTGTTTTGAGAACATCCACTAAGGATTTAGTTAGCTTGTGTTGATTAGAGGAGAAAACTATGTATATGGGCATGATAATATACTAGAGAAGCTATGGCAAAATTTGAGTAGAAACCAAGTTTTTTTAGTGGTTGTTGTGAATTAATATGACCTAGGATTTACTAGGAGTCATTAAAGGGAATTTGAGTGGAAATGAGATAACAAAGGTGTTCTTGAGGATTAGAATGACCTAGAATTGTCTAGGAGGAATTAGAGGTTAGGTGGGTGTATTAAACACACAAAATCATGGTAAGAGGAATGTTAAGACTTGTGCAAAATCGGTGGGAAATGATGTATAATATCTTGTGATGATTTAGGTATGAACTAGAGAATAGAACTTTGAGAATTTTGGGTAGCTTGTGTAAAGGAGATAAAGATGCTAGTAGCGAATTAATAAGTGTATAACTTGGATGGTAATGAGTGGATTTGGGTGATGGATATGAAAGTTGTCTAAGAAGGATTTAGCATGGTCAAGATGAATGAGAAGAGGTGTAAGGTATTAAGAGGATGACTAGAGAGGCATAGGTATGTGCAAGCTTGAAGAGGATGAGTAGAAAATGTAAAGGAAAGGAAATTGTGCATGGCAATGCAATTTGACTAAGCCTAGTATAACTATGTGGTAAACAATGAGTTATGAAGTTAGACTTGAAGAAATGAGGTTAACACACTCTAGGAAGAGTTGTGAAGAAAATTGGTAAGTAGTACTACTTGAGATGAGGTTAGAAATGAGATACAAGGAAAACAATGCATGAATGTTCAAGGTTTTAAGTGTGAATAAATTATAATATTTGGGTGGATATGTAATGGAGTTGTAACCTTGAGATGATAAGGTTTAAGAGGTTTAAATGATTTTAGGACATGTTAGGATACATGTGGAGAGATTAGTAGAAGATTGGGCAAAAGAACAAGTGGAGAATGAAGTTCAAAACTGTAAAATTTAACAGTTTAGTGCATGGTCCGGGACTTGGTCCTTGGATAAAGTCCCGGATCAACACTAAAAACATGCCGAAAATCCCCCCTAGCATTGGTCTGGGACCTAGGATAAGTACCAAGTCCCGGACCCCCTCATTTTTATAGCCGAGAGTACATCAGACACTTGGTCCGGGACTATAGGTCCGGACCAAGACCCGGACCAGTGCAAAATGTGCATAAAATAGTGTTTTATGAATGGGCATGATTAGAAATGATGTTAGATGATATTTAAGGCTTGTTTGGTGGCATTTTATGGTCATTAAGAGTGTGAACAAGTGTGAGAGATAATGAGAAGTAGACAACTTATGTAATTAAGCTTGAACTACAATGAACTAGTAGTTACTAGTCGGGAATCGTTAGTGAGTATAAGTTAGGTTAATTAAAAGTAATTAACCACCCAGTTGGATGAATGTTTTAGGGTTTGAGTAAGTGGAACTCCGGAGGAGAATAGACAACCGACGACAATGGTGAACGGTATGGTTTTCTTGTAGCTTGATTGCTAACCAGGTGTCCCTCGGCTTGTGTGCTATTTGTTTATATGTTTCGACTTAACACGATAAAGCATGCAACCGGTTTATTGTATTTGTTGTGTGTTGTATTAAACTAGCACAACTTACCTTTGAGGACTTACTAACTATGTTTAGTAAACAATTGTATGAGAACATGGAACACTCCCTAGTATTAGTTTGTTAATAACCGAAAGAGGTTTAACTAACAAACATTGTTGTTGAGACTTCTACTAACTGGAACTTGGGGTAAGGAATCCGGGACTGACTCCGGTCATGCATGTTGAGGTAAGATGTCGTTATCTTTATCAAGTTCATCCTCCATTGAGACTTGTCTTCGGACTTGTCGCCTAGAGTCGACAAATAGACTCGGCCACCTTGGATTACGGTTCAAGGTGGGAGGCAAGATTAAGATGGTGCGGTGGGATCTCCTAAATCCCAAATTTAAGAAATATTGTTTATTTAACCCAATGGAGTTAATAGCTCATTGGTTAGTGTTACTTTTGACCCGACCAAGATAAACAATGAATTAAGGAACAACCAATTCTAATTAAAGAAGGGTTGTCATATTTGAGATAAGAGAAAATATGAGAATTAAATGTGTCCCAAACTTGAGGAGTTAAAAGCTAACCCTCTTGCCTGAGGAACGCTTATTAAGTCATTCAATGTGTTTGAGCTGTGATTGTTCACATGATTGTGTTGTGTTTTATTCTCCTTCTTATTATTGTTGTATAAATAATCAATCGCATCCATTAGCTTGGGGGCTACACATTAACCATACCAGCAAAGGTGTTGAGCCCCTCGGGGCTTCCATATTATATTTTGCAGGTAAACGACGGAAGACGACCGTCCTGAGAGTAGGAGCAGGTAGGAGTACTTCGGGATGTTTTCCTTTGTGTTAAACGAGATGTACACGTACACTTTGTAGATGGTATAAGTTGTAGTAAGATGTATTAGGATATGAGAGATACTTGTACATGAAATTTGTATTTTAGTTAAGGTTTTGTGTACACTTATGTTCGGTATATTCGGGTCCATCAGACTGTAGCTAGATCTTGGAGTATTTAGAATGCCTAGTTAGTCACATGGGTGACTAACGGCGGTAACACCAACTGTTGTAGAAATTTTCGCTGCAATGTTAATAAAAGTAATTAGAAGTTTATGAGATATTACTGGTTTTAAGAGTTGGGGTGTTACATAGCTCAAGAACATGTATTTTTCTTCCAAAATGGGCTATACCCATGGAGGTCAACTTCATCCATTTGAGATTTTGAAAAGAGATAATGGAAGCCCTTGATGCGGGGAGCTTAAATATGTATTTTATTTTTGATTTGGAGCATGGAGTTGGCTTGGGCATGAGGAGGGAGATGGAGTAGCCATGGAAGCTGCTTAAAATCGCCAGCCATGGGGAGAGGGAGGAGAGCTTACGGTGGGAAGAAGGAAAGGAAAGAGAGAGAAGAGAGAAGTGAGGGAGGAGAGGGAGGAGAGGGAGGAGAGAATACCTTTTTACTTTTTCACTTTTGACTTTTCCTTCTCTTCTTTTTTTTTCTAGCTAGTTAATACTAGATAGGGGAGGGCTGATTAACTTAGAAAAACTGGCCCCCTATATTAGTTGGACAGGGGCATTTTTGTCTTTTTACAGGAAACGCTCCTAAACTCCCAGTTTTGGCACTATTCACTAACCAGGCCCGTTTTCTAGATTTTTCTTGTTTCATTAATATTTATGGTTATTAAACTTCCATTAATATTTAATTATAGTTATATAGTCAACTATAATTTTTTACAGGTCTGTTTGACCACTTAAAGTCACATTTTCAGGTTTTCTCGAAAAACGTGCTTTAAAGCTTTGTTAGTGTTTTTAACCCATTATTGGGATCCGTTTTCTTCGGGAATTGTTCCCGCATATTATTTAGGCGTAATTAAGCCATAGGAATCCATCTAGGACCCTTACCGAGGTCATATACCTCCTATGGTTGTGTAGCGCTCGTTTTTACGTTTTACGCTTTTTAAGCGTTTTTTCTTTTCTTTTGGCTTTAATTTCTTCACCAATATTCTTTATGCACTATTAGGCCCTTAAATACCATATTAGAATAAATTAATCACCATTTTTAAGTTCGGGGTATTTCAGCCCTGCCTGCGTTCAAGGTAAACATACTAGGGCAAGTTTTCCAAGCAAACCTGAGATGTCTACCATGTCTCCACTAGATTTGTTAAACATGGATCTATGTGGCCCAATGCGAGTTTAAAGCAAAGCGGTAAGAAATATGTCCTAGTCATTGTAGATGACTACTCGCGCTAGACATGGGTACTATTTCTTCACACCAAGTCTAAGACATTCTCTGAATTTGAAACTCTCTTTCACATGATTACTAACAAATTGTCTACCTCAGTCAAAACATTACGTTCTGACAATGGTACTGAGTTTTGCAACATGCAGTTTTCTGAGTTTTGCAGGTCAAGGGGGATAGTGCATCAGACATCAGCTGCCCGTACTCCACAACAAAACGAAATAGTGGAACGGAAGAATCGCACTCTTGTAGAAATGGCGAGAACCATGCTCATTGACAGTAGCTTACCTGCCTCATACCGGGCTGAAGCTATCAACACAGTTGCGTATATTCTGAACAGGGCATCCATCCATCCCTTTCTTGGTAAAACCCCGTACGAGATTCTCAAAGGACGTCCTCCTTCAGTTAGTCATCTGCGCCGTTTTGGATGTCGTTGCTTCATTCACAACAACAAAAAGATAATCTAGGCAAGTTTGCCTCCAAAAGTGACGAAGGAATCTTCATTGGATACTCATCACAAAGCCGAGCTTACAGGGTACTTAACAAATGTCCAAAATGTCTTGAAGAAAGTCCTCACATATGCTTTGAGGAACTTTCAGACTCTGGTGATTGCGAGAATAACCCACATGTGACTCATGAAGATACCCAAGTCACAACATTCATCGACATACCCGTAGAAACCATTCCTTTTCCCCAAACACCTCTGCAGACAGACTCCTCCTCCGACAGCGACGATGATCCTGATGATTCTTTCAAGGATGTCTTACCAATTCCCACTGATGACCCACAACCTCAGCCAACAAACCACCAAAACATACCAACTCCCACAGATCTCCACACACCCGACACCACCTCTACCCAACCTCCAAACTCCAAAGAAAATTTCAACAGGCCTCCGCTCACCCAATTGACCAAATTCTAAGTGATCCTGCCAAAGGTATTCAAACACGCAACGAAATCCATCAAAATATCTGCGCCTTTAATGCCTTTATCTCCATAATCGAACCTAAAAATATCCATCAAGCTCTAGGTGATCATGACTGGATCTTATCCATGCAAGAAGAGCTACAATCTCTGCAACGCCACTCAGTCTGGCGACTTGTTCCTTGCCCAACCAACCATAAACCAATTGGTACCAAATGAGTGTTTCACAATAAACTTGATGATCAAGGAAATATCTCTCGTAATAAAGCTCGCCTTATGGTCCAAGGATATGCTCAAGCTAAAGGAATCGACTATGACGAAACATATGCTCCAGTCGCTCAAATTGAATCCATCCGAATACTTGTGGCAATTGCTGCTCATCGAGATACGATGTTATATCAAATGGATGTCAAGACTGCATTCCTACACAGATACATCGACAGGGATGTTTACGTTGCTCAACCACTGGGATTTGAAGATCCAATTCACCCAGAGTACGTCTACAAGTTAGATAATGCATTATATGGACTGAAACAGGCTCTAAGAGCATGGTATGAACGTCTCTCATCATATTTACTGACTCATGGATTTGTGCGAGGTAAGGTTGATAAAACTCTTTTCACTCTCACCAAAGGTGACGACATACTCATTGTTCAGATCTACGTCGATGATATAATTTATGGATCTATAGTTTCTGAATTATGTACTTTTTTCTCTAATCTAATGAGCAAAGAGTTTGAAATGAGTGCACTAGGTGAATTGAAATTCTTCCTGGGTCTTCAAATCAATCAACAAGAAAACGACACTCAAATTCATCAACAAAAATACATCCTAGAGCTACTCGTCAAATACAAGATGTAGGACTCCAAGCCAACTTCTACTCCAATGTCTGCCACTGAAAAGCCACATCTTGATGAAAAAGGGATATTTGTTGATGCAACATTATATCGAGGTATGATAGGCTCCTTACTATACTTAACAGCAAGTCGACCTGACATTCTCTATGTTGTATGTCTTTACGCAAGATTTCAGGCAAATCCAAAAGAATCCCACTTGCAAAGTGTCAAGCAGATCTTCCGCTATCTCAAAAGCACTCAGGACATGTACCTCTGGTATCTGAGTACTCCTGATTTTACATTAATGGGTTACAGTGACTCTAACTTTGCAAGTTCCTTGTTAGACAGAAAAATACGTCTGGCACCGCACAATTTCTAAGGTTGTGTCTTGTAGCTTGGAGCTCTAAGAAGCAGAACACAGTAGCATTGTCATCTGCTGAAGCCGAATATGTCTTTACAGCTGCTTGTTGTGCGCAGATACTATGGATTCAACAACAACTACAGGACTATCTCATACCTCCCTCTTGCACTACTATATTTTGTGATAACAATAGTGCTATTGATTTATCTAAAAATCTAGTTCATCATTCCAGGACTAAGCACATTGGAATTCGTCACCACTTCCTAAGAGATTGCGTTGAAAAAGGATTGGTACAACTAGAGTACGTCCCCACTTTTGATCAACTTACACACATATTCACTAAACCATTACAACGAGGCCCATTTGAAATTCTATGTTCACAACTTGGGATTACTCGTATGACCTAGCTAAGGTAGTATCTTCTTCTCCTTTTTCCTTCATTTTGGGTGAACTGCATGAGTATGTCTGATGAACTATAGTATGACTGTCAAACAAGAACACCAGATCATGATAGTTTTTTCTCTTTCCTTGTGAAAAACCACCTGTGAAATTTTAGCCCCTCAATGTTCTACTACTCCTCTCGCCTAATCAAACAATTTTCCCTGACACTGCGCCAAGTCTATATTCACACGTTACCGTCACTTTTCCACTTCTTCTACCTTGCACACTTTGTCTAGCCCAAAGCCTACCCCCGTATTTCTCGATTCCGATCATCATTGCAACCCACAAACCTAGTCCTTTCATCGCCATGGCATCCAACCCTGATTCATACCCCCAACCAAACCTTTCCGATGTCAAAATTCCAGCTGACGTTACTTACAACCCACAGCTTCTCCAACCTTGATCAATCAACTCTCTACCATCCAAGCAAAACAAACCCCCACCTCCACCTTGGCCTCAACCCCGTTGGCCCCAGAAATGTCTATTAACCCTCAAACCCTCACCACACCTCTGCCCAACACCATGGCTGAACCGACATTCTCGGTGAACCCTTCTCCTAGACTTTCGCCACAAATGTCAGAAACAAAACCCTCCCCAACCAAGAAATCAACATCACCCACAACTTCGGTAATACCCACACCCGACACTATCACCAAATCTCCCCTCCGTGAGCAAATTCAATTTGGCTCCCTTGAACCACCGGTTGAAAAACCCAGTGATAATCCTCAACCCAACTCCCCCACCACTGATATTGAAAACCCTTTAGAAAACCCTACACTTGAAAAAGCTTCACCCTCTGCTCCAGAACAATCATCTCCACCCAAAAAAACCCGTCGTTCCAAAACCTCCGTCCCACGACCTCTTACTACTACCCGTACTCTGCGTTCTAGAGGCAAGAATCCTATGACATCTTCGACATCCACTCCTACTATAACGGTCCCTCCACCTCAATCAGCAGTCTCGACTTTCATACTAGAAAACAAGAAGCACTACAAACTCATCGAATCCGGTAGATTCAGACACTGAAACTACTTCAACTTGAAAGCGACTTCGTCCTCGGTCTGACTCCGTCCCACCAACACCAAGACTTGGTATGATTGACACACAATCTACCGTATACTCTCTTCCCACTGATGACTTCACTGAGTCAAGAAACTTGGTCAAAGGGAAGCTTCTTGATCTCGAATGGCTTCACTCCATGGGTTTCTCTATCTTCGAAGAGATGCTACGATTCCAAAACTGGATCCACCTATTCCACGGCATCCACCGAAAAAGAATCAACCTACCCCAACTCATCCTGAATCATATTGCATCAACTATCTCTTCACCTTAACACTCTCTGGGGTACATCTTTTGGATTCCAAAGCTCCTTACGCACTGCGGTATCACCCTTGATCCCTCCCAAGCCAATCGTATCACCGAAAAAAACATACTTGGTCAGATTCTCTACAACAAGACCCCATCTTTTCTGATCAAGTCTGTCTCCAAACCACCTCCTCCATCCAAAAAACTCCCTGCTCCCAAACCAACTCCCACAGCTGACAATGCAACTGTCACTGAAAGAGTTACTGCCATCGAGGAAACCTTGTCCACCCTGGTATCAAAGGTAGATATGCTCATCGATGTTCTAAACAACAATCATAAGAAGACGATGGATATCTTCGAAGACGGAGTCAAGCTCTTGGTCCAAGAGTTCAAAGTGAGTTTTAGTGAAGCGCTTGCGGCGGCTAACACCATGGCGGATGCTGAGACAGGGGGAAGATGGTATGATGGCTAATGATAAAGGAGATGACCAAGGAGATGTCTAACTATTGCCCTACTCCCCCTAACACATAGTTGCTTAGGTTGTTTGACTATAAAACTATCTCTTTTTTAAGACTTTTCTGTTATCCTCCGGTGGCTCTGTAAGACAATTTTTTTACTGTGTTTTTTGGATACTACTGGTGCATTTCTCCTGGTGTTGGCAAACGGGGGGAAGTGGTGTATCCCGCGGCTGGTTTATGTGGGCGACTATGTTTGGACTACGAGTGCCTCTGAAGGCCTCAAACTGTCATGGATTGGTTTACTTTTTGCCAAGTAAATTGTTAGTGGTTTCATGCTTTAGTTTATCAGCTCTTATTTAATTGCATTATCTTAAGGGGGAATGTATGTTTAAGGGGGTAAAAATAGTGAGTTGTTCTCCCGAGATAGTTGCTCTTTTTGTGATACTTGTCAGGTACACTCGCTGGATACACTGAGTTTGCCATCATCAGCAAAAAGGGGAGAATTTTGTTGAAGACTTTGTTTTGCAGATGATTGCCTCCTCAGTGAAAGCTGCACTGCAGAGCTACTAGCCCTCAAGATCTTCCAGTCCGAGTAGCGCTGCACAGAGACTTCCACTTCCACCCCCGATCGATACTTGACGCGCACGCACACATTCAGAACCGGTCGACTCCAAGAATTAAGGAGACGTGGAAGACATACTCTATGGAGATCGTGGAGAAGCAAGACCACTTCGATACTTGCGCAACTAAACTAAGCATCACTCCACGATCAGCATCCATATCTTAGCATTTCTCTAAATTGTATATAAGCACACATTTGTAAAGAGAGAGGTGTGCATCCGAGGTTAAGTTTTAGAAGAGAGAAAAGATTGTTTGAGAGAGATATCATTTTCGAGAAATCTTAGTGTGACTTAGTCATTTTAGCTTAGGTATCTATTACCTATAGAGCACAAAAACACTCCCTTTATTCCTTATTCCGTAATGATCTATTTCTAGAGTAGAGCGAGTGTTGGATAAGACAGAGTACTTCTGTCGAATCTCAAGATAGGAAGCTAGGTTGTAATTCACATAGAATTTCTATATAAGCAAAATCTAGTATTGTTAAGTTTTATACAAAAGCTTTCGCGTTACTTTGTTGGCAAATACTTGTCTCCAAACAGAGTTAGTGTGAGATTAACACCTCAGACCTACTCGGTCAGCACCCCGATCCTATCAAACCTTGAAACTCCTTGTGCAATTTGTAAAGTCCTGGGTTCTCTGGAGGCGAAACTTGACCACCAAAGGACAAAAGTTTCTCGGTGATTGTCGACTGAGCATGGAGGTAGTTTACTTCTAGTATTGGAACTCAACGAACCCGTGATCAATAACAAAGTCAAGTACCGTCGTGTACAAAGGACCGAAACACTTGCAGCTAGATCCAAATTTTGCATGGAGGTAGTTTACCAGTAGCTATCAATAACAGCTGATTGACTGATTCAACTCGACACAGCATGTCTCGTCTATATTCTATAGTATGTTTGAATATATAAGATGGTATACAAATGAGAGAAGGGATAGAATCAGGCCTTTCTCTTTGAATTACCGTAAGTTAAGGAAGGAAAGAAGAGGAGAAGCATTCTTCATGCTCGTTTGTGTTAATTTTCTCCAGAATAAAAACAGAGTATGATAAGTTTGTCTATTATTTGTTGACTTCTCCCTCCTTATAAATTTTGGTGCTGTGGGCAAGGATCTAGCAGAACAGAGGTCGAGCTGCAGATCTGAGTTCCAGATAGATACCCAGCAGGCAATCAGATTGAAGTTCCTTTTTGAGGCATAACATAACAAGATGGCAGTGATGAAGATCAGAAGCGGTACTTTGGTGGCTGCCTTGATGATGGCGCTAGCTATGACTGGTGTTTTTGGCAACGATCCTGATATGCTTCAAGACGTCTGCGTAGCTGATCCCAAATCCGGTATGACCCATCTTGATCATCTCCTAATTAAATTCATGCTCGCTTTCCCACTTCAAACACAATAATACGGTGCTCTGCTCACAAGTGTTGCCAGTTCATCTGATTTAATCCATCTTTCTAATATAGTACTACTATGAGATTTTGGGATAAATTATCTTACTTTTGTTCTGTTAAGCAATTCATGTCAACGGATTCGCCTGCAAGCTAATGATGGATGTTACACCGGACGATTTCTTCTCCACCGCAATATCAGCTCCAGGCCTCACCAACAACACCTTTGGCTCAATGGTCACCGGTGCCGGAGCGGACAAAGTACCAGGCCTGAATACCCTAGGAGTCTCAATGGCACGGATCGACTACGCCCCAAACGGTCTGAACCCGCCGCACGTCCACCCACGGGCAACTGAGATGGTTTTCGTCTTGTACGGTGAGCTTGACGTTGGATTCGTCACCACTGGAAATGTCCTCTACTCTAAGATGATTAAGGCTGGAGAGACCTTTGTGTTTCCCAAGGGGTTGGTGCATTACCAAAAGAATAACAGCAAGGATAAGGCCGCGGCGGTGATTTCCGCGTTCAATAGTCAGTTTCCCGGGACGCAGAAGACGGCCATCTCGCTCTTCGCGTCGAAACCACCGGTGCCGGATAATGTTTTGGCCGCTGCGTTTCAGATTGAAGAGAAGGAGGTGGAGGATATCAGGGCTGGGCTTTCTGGATGATTAATCATCATCCGTGCCGTGCGTGTTGTTGATTTTTACAGTGAGCTTTTTCTTTGCAAGAGTTTTTTTTTTTTTTTTTGCGTAATTTTGAAAGGTTAATTTACAAGGTCTAGAGTTCAATATTGGACAACATTATGGAGAAGGTTAATAATGGGACGAATAAGGAAGCTGATTTTGTGGATTTGATTAAAGAAAGAGTTCGGATTGTCTTTTCATTTAAAACAAAGTCAAATTAGCAATTTATATACAAGGCATTTTTATTTTCTTTCTTCATGACAATTATATCCCAATGTCAACTAATAAGGATGTGGTAAGTCAAGTCCTTAATTGTAATATTGTAATAAGGTCTACACTATTGCTAAGGATATGAGTGATAATGACACAATTTTAGCCTACACATTTGTGTACATTTCAGATGATATGTGTGTTGGAATATCTCTCTCAGCTGACCAAATACATGTTGGTATACATATGAGAGAGTTAATGATCTAGTTCAAAGAAATTATCTCAGGCACATTATTTAGAAGACTATTGGGGAAGAGGTCCACCTTGACACCTATGACGTTTTTTTACGAATTATTTGGCTACTACTATTGATTAAATACCCCCGGAAATCTAGTTCTTTATGTTGTTAACGTCCTGGCTTTAGTGTTGATTATGGGTAAAGTTGTCTATTAGGGTAGGATTCTTCCGGTAGATTTCTTCTAGAAGCCTTTGAGGTTGATCCTATAGAAGGAGTTGAGAGGGTACAACTGCTTCCCTTTTTCTCCCCACATTCTTAAACTACCCAGGGACTAATTGGCTCCCACCTTTGTAACCGTTTTATTTTTAAGAGACTTGCAACCATTACAAATATAAATATGCCATAATTAATCTTCTACTTACCTTATTTACTTCATTCAAACCCTGTGAACGTTGCTACTTAAACCATCACAAACTCTAGAGCCCAAGGGTGATTATGTGAACTTAGAGGAGAATTCAATCAAGGGTGATTATGTTCTTCCTTGGTAACTGTGTGATTTGTCTATTCGTCGTTAAGTCCATTTCCTTCGATTATGAGATTGAGGTGATGTTAACGAGTTCTGGTTCTTGTCTCTATCTTCAAGTTTAATCCTTTAAGCTTGTCAAGATTATCCCAAGTCTCACCTAGATTAACACCCAGTGTTTTGACCTTGCAATTTCGTCCGCGTTCATGGACTATTTTCATCACGAAATACCGTCACTGTTATTCCTCACAAAACACTTCCCTGTCCGGTCTTTATTTTGTAAGTGTGCCTAAGGTTCTTCTTTTATTGAGAAAATAACTTTCTTTTTACCAATTTTACATCTCATCCTAGTTCATAAAGTTGTTTAACAGATGAAGTCCTATTTCGTGGCTATTGTCTAGTAGTTTTCTTCCAGAAAAGTAATTCTAGTTGATAGTGAAATCATTATAGTTGCTTATTTATGTGTTGTACTCAGGAATAGGTTTTGGATACTTTGAAGGTGTTTTCTAGCATTTAGCTAAAAGTGAAGCTCGGATAAGTTATTTTGTTCATCACTTTATTTATCTTAGAAATAGTTGCTTGTTTGATCTGGTGAAATATACGGTATTTTGGGGTGTGCTGATTTTTGGCTATATAAATGGTTTAAAGAATTGAAGTATGACTCTACTGTTATTTGAAGTGGCTTGGTCACTGTTGTTATTTAACATTACTGTTATGGAATGGATTGTTTGCGCAATGCAAAGTAAGATTCAGGGAATATTGATCGTGGTTGCTATTGGAATTGGTGTGTGATTGATAAGGGAGGTTTTCTTTTGGAATTGGTACATAGTGGTACTCTGAACTATTACAAAATGTGCAGCTACCAATGATTTATGGTTAAGCCACTACTTCTACTAGTCAAAAGTACCTTTAGAGAGATATGCACACTTAATGACATAGAGTGAGGTGAATTGGACGAGCCACGACCCCACTTACGGGTGCGCATATGGTTTTCCCTTTGGGTTGTCATTTGGATGACCCACGACCCCTTTATTGAGGGTTTGTAAGGTTTTTCTTTCGGGGTGTAGATTATTGGAAAATAAACTTCCTTTATCAATGCATGGTGATTTGGTGATGTTATGGTACATGAGAGAATGTTTTAACCTCTGGTACTGTGTGCAATTGATTGTCAAAGGTTTCCAAATAAAATGGATTTTACAAGATGAAGCAATGATTTACTCAGTTTATTTGATTTGTGCAGTCTCTTTCTATGTGTGTTTGTGATTTTCTAACTGCAGGTTGATGGTTGAAGTCTTAAGGGGTTTCTGAGGTGCCAAGACTTCACTTAAATAGTTGTAGATGTTCTTCTATTTTTATGGTAGTTTCTTTTGGAAGTATTGTTTTTGGAAGATTGACCAGTTATCTCTAGAAGTTTAACTAGCTTCAGTTTCTAGTACGAGACTTGTATTCAATATTGACATAGTTCAAGTAAGACAATGTTTCTAATCTATAAAGGATATTTCTTTTCATAGTTTGATTAAGAGTTTATTCTTAGCACTCACGTGTGCAGGTGTGCTGGTAATGCCCTGAAAAAAGTTAGTTATATTTCCGTTGCAAGTTGTTATTAATGTTCTAATCAAAGTGGTAAAAAATTAAGGATGTTACAAAGTGGTATCAGAGCAGTAGGTTAAATAACTAGATGAGAGCAAATAAAAGTTGAATGGAGTTGACTAGGACATTAAAATTGGACAAGCCTTCTTACGGGTGGTTTAAAATTTTTGTGATAATTTCTTGTGTTTGACTTTGTGTATGGATGCTTGTATATGTGATTTTGTTTGATGGTTTAATGAGTGTTGTGTCACTTATTGTGTAAAGGAAATAAGATTCCTTGGTGAATTGGGTGATTTAATGTAATTTGAGTAAGAGTGACCTCACCGCTGATGATATAGAAGTAAATGCTCAGATGTAACACCCCAACCGTTAATCCTATGCTTACCGTCCAATCATCTCAATAATCATAACTACTCACAGTGGAAATACTACTACTACGGCGGGTGATACAACGCCGCTAACCGCCCATACGGCTAGCTAGGCTTATACTACTTACAGTGACGGTCTGATGACTAAGTATACCGAGCTACTAAAACATTGCTTACTAAGTACAAAGTACCATACGTTTACATTAATGGATTACCGAGTATCAAGCATAGTTAATTACATTCCCTTTTCCAAGTCTACCAAAAGAATGAGTTTAAAACAACTACTCATCTATACCAATTCACCATTCCTCTATTATCCAAAAAGGTGTACCCCATGGTACACCGGCTATCAAAAACCTACAGCCGTGTACTACTTAGTACACCATTCATAATTCATTAATTACAACCAAAAAGAAACATCATAGTCTCAACCAAGTCTTCACCCTTCTCGAGCACCTGAAAATATTAAAAACGGTGTCCCAAGGGGCTCAGCAAAAAGCTGCATATAAACTTCGCATATACCGCGTGCTAACAAGGGCACGCCGACTATTTAAGGTCGACTGTACATGCGGTTCATTTTAAACATACATGCATGCTTTTATATACACATTACATTCATACAAGATACATTACATGCAATTGAAACAATACACAATCCAAACACTACATTGATACACTCCACAATCCATACTATAATAACTGTTAGTCAAATTACCCCTCCAGGTTAGAATGGAGGTACTTTACTCTTTTACTCGGCATACATTACTTACACATTCATACTCACACATTACTTACTTACTTGTCCATACTTACTTACTTACTCTTACTTACTTACTTACTATTACTCATGTTAAGTCGGTGTGACCTCTGGGCAGGGAGTACTGAAATACCCGTGAATTTTGGCATAGGATTAAATTAGCATATAGTCGAGAATGTTATTGGTAAGATTAATAAAGGCCCAGAGAAGCAATATATATATATATTTTACGTTCGTCTCAAACAACTTTATTATGTTCAAGAATACAAATTTGATTTTACTTCCTTCTAAAATATTTTCCTCCTCCTAACTTATTTATTCAGCTACTATGTATTTATTCTTTTATCTATTTATTAAAATAATTCTTCTCATCCTTTACTAACGATCAGCTAGCCCTATTTTTACTTTAACTAAATAATATCTATCTATTCTAGATCCTTCCATGGTTTTAACGTTATTTATTTACTCAGTTTCCAAATTAGTATTATTGTGGTAATTGTTAATCCATCTATTAAATTATTTTACAAACTGATTATCGATTTTCTCTCCTTTTAAATCAGATATTACTTATTATAAACTATCCTTATTATTCTATTTACTTCCTATTTAACTGCACGATCTTCTTCATCTTCAATACGCCGTCTCTACGCTCCTCTCTTTCTTCAAGCTTCCAATCTCTCTCAATTCTCGTTCTTGTTTCCCCGTCGCCGTTAGGCTGCTTCTCTGGTGCCGGATCTAGTAGAAGGGTAAGGGGAATCCATTGGTAAGGTTAGATGTTTAATTCGCTAGTGTCTGGGTAGTATCTGATTGTATTTTACTTACAATTCTAGACACCGAATTCCTTGACGGACGCTACTGCTGATCTTGCTGAGTAATTATGTGGCAGTGAGCGTATCCAGGTAAATATTGTGCTCAACATTCTCTACCTCTGTGTTTTTGCGAATTAACAATGGATTGGTTTGGATGTGGTTTTGATTTTGTGAAAGTTTGGGAATTATTTTCCCCTGTGTATTCTGGTGAGATGTTTTGCGAAAGGGTTTGAATAAAGGTTTTGGGAGACTTTCTTTGAATTGGTTATTGGGCTGTTGGTACCTCTTGGTACTCCGTGTATATTGTTGGTGCCTTATTGGCGCTCCGTGTAATTATTGGTACTATGTACCCCGTGGATATTCTTAATACTTTTGCCTGCAGACATTACTTGCAATTAAGCTCTAATGATCTACTCCTTTGGGTCATAAGTTACCTTCTGGGGGGTGTGCACACTTAAGGACGTAGAGTGAGGTGGAATTCTGATTGTTGCGACCCAATTTGAGGGTCGTCCGTGTAAACCATTGATTTGATTCTTGGAAAGTTCTCCCCCGAAATGTTTTGCTAATGGTGATTTGGAGTTGGTGAAATTGATTAATGTTATGGTGTGAGTTAATGCTTTGCAAATGTAAAATGAGTTTCAGAATGTACTTTACAAGTTGAGGCGATGTTTACTCAGTTTTCCTGATTTGTGCTATCCCTTCGTGCTTTCTATTATTGTTTTATGGTCGCAGGTACTCATGGCTGAATTGGGGATTGGGACACGCTATCACATATCCTAGGATGACCGGATAATTACTTCGTCTAATTTTGAGTTGAGTTATGTTTTGGAATTGCTATGTTTTACCAGTTTTGGAAACGTTTTGGTATTTGGTTAGTAGTTTAAAGCCTGAGCACTCTTTGTTAGAGTGTGGCGGTAACGCCTTTTGGATTTTGCTATTCCGCTGCTATTAAGTTGAAGTGTTTTACTGGTATTGTTCTCTAAGAGGTTTTGGTTATGATGGAGATTTACTTTTTGTATAAGAGATCTTTCGATAGTGTCTTTGTTATCATTTGAGGTACTAAGTTATTGTGTTTATTTTGGTGTTGATTTGGTTCTGTTTTCGCTGGTAAAGATGCATATCAGGACCTGTCCGAACGTCCGTCCGGACATCCATGTTCGGACAGGCCCCGAGAGTTTAAGAAGGTTTCTCTATTTTGTCGTGTCCGGACTTCTGTCCGAACGTCAATGTTCGGACAGCATGCAAGGACGGGGTCGACTTGCAAGTCTTGACTTAGGTCCGAACTTGTAAGCTCGGACCAATGTTCGGACACGCCGCGTAAGAATTCTCGGACTTTGAAACTCGACTTGTGTCCGAACTTTGAAGTCCGGACACAAGTTCGGACGCCTTTGGTTTTCAGACTTTTCAACTCTCGACTTGTGTCCAAACTTCCCATGTCCGGACATAAGCTCGGACCAAGCTTGTTTTGCACATTTAGACCTCGTTTGGAGTCCGTTTTTGAAGCCGTTTTCACCGTTAGATTTGTAATTTAATAATCTATGTTTTGAGGCAAAATCCAGGGTGTTACAAGGTGGTATCAGAGCCGTGTTTGGTAAAGAAGATAAAATTTGGATTAAAAAGGAACTAAAATGTGGGGTAAGCCGTTTGGGGAATCGTAGTGCCTGTATGTGATGTTATACTGTATGGATATTGAAGTTCATTCTCCGTTTGTGTATTACAATGATTGTGATGATGTTAGCATAACTGATTGAGTATTGCGTATTGGTATTGGAGCTATTAGATGTGCTAGCTCCTAATATGGGGTAGAGACTTAATATATGGGGATATGGGTGGATGTTGCTTACCTTGCTTAGTACATGTAATCAGGGGTTCGCATAGAGCTCTAGGGAGTGCAGGACTGGCTGACAGACTGAGTTTTCCATACCACGCCAGAAGTAGGAGTCGCAGAACTCAGATGGCCGCCAACGACCCCATGAGGCAGTTGCAGGAGTTGGCTCTCAACCTGGGACAGATAGTCCAGAGGCAGGCGCAGAGGGATAATGTGCCGGAGGACTACACTAAGAGAATTGCCCATCTGAAGCCCGCATCCTTCAAGGGAGAGGAGGACCCGGTGCTACTTGAGGACTGGATAAGAGAACTCGACAAGATTTTTGAGGCAATCAATTGCCCAGCTGACCGAAGGGTAAACGCAGCAGTTTACTATTTCAAGAGTGAGGCAGACATCTGGTGGCCGCCAACAGAGATGTGTTATTGGGTGGGCCTGATTTCGGTTGGGATGGCCTGAAGGAGGCCATGAGGAGGCGCTTCTACCCCGAGCATGTCAGGATGCAGAAGTATTTGGAGTTCTCAGAACTCAAGCAGCTATATTTGAGTGTCAAGGAGTACCATTCGAAGTTTCTGGAGCTAGCCAGGTTTGCGCCCACGATGGTTCCCGACGAGGCGTCGAAGGTGCAGAGGTTTGTGGGCGGGCTAAACTGGAGTCTGCAGGAGGCCTTCAGTGTGCTGACAATCCCGACGCTCCAAGATGCGTACGGGAAAGCTGCTAACCTGTATCGGGTGCAGCAGAAGAGGAAGGAGGTCCTGGCTGGTAATAAGAGGAAGATGGAGGGAGGAGATTAGCCCCGAGGACGAGAAGATCAGTCCCACAGACATCAGCAGGAGAAGAGGTGGAAACATTACTTGGACCGTAGAGACGGGAGGCCGAGACATGGGGGAGATCAGAGGGGTGATCAGCTTCCCGGGACGCAGAAGACGGCCATCTCGCTCTTCGCGTCGAAACCACCGGTGCCGGATAATGTTTTGGCTGCTGCGTTTCAGATTGAAGAGAAGGAGGTTGAGGATATCAGGGCTGGGCTTTCTGGATGATTAATCATCATCCATAATCTGTGCCGTGCCTGTTGTTGATTTTTACAGTGAGCTTTTTCTTTGGAAGATTTTTTTTTGCGTGTAATTTTGAAAGGTTAATTTACAAGATCAAAAGTTCCCTGTTGGACTGCATTGTGGAGAAGTAAAAAAAAAAAGTCACACACACTATTATGTAATAATGGGAAGAATAAGGAAGCTGATATTGTGGATTTGATTAAATAAAGAGTGCGGTTGTTTTTTCATTTAAAACAAAGTCAAAATTAGCGATTTATATACAAGGCATTTTTATTTTCTTTCTTCATGACAATTATATCTCAATGTCAACTAATAAGGATGTGGTAAGTCAAGTCCTCCACAATGTAAATAAGGAAGAAAATGAGGACATGCTAAACTAAGATTTAGTTTCTAAGCCAATCATAAGATCTACACAATTGCTAAACATATGAGCGATAATGACACAATTTTAGCCTACACATTTGTGTACATTTCGGATGATATGTGTGTTGGAATATCTCTTGACTGACCAAATACACATGTTGGTAGAGAGAGTCAATGAACTAATTCGAAGAAATTATCTCATGCACATTATTTAGGAGACTACTGGGAAGAGATCTACCTTGACAACTGTGATATTTTTGTACCAATTGATTGGATACTATTGAGGTCCCAAATATGCCTTTTTTTATATATCACTCTTCATTTATGCGACAAACAAGGCCAAACCATGTGAGCATACTAGATTGGAACATAGACCCCTAACAACTCTTGAAACATGGTCTCTCTAGGTTACTAGACCCCTAACAACTCTATGGTCTACCTTGAATCTCACCTCATTGATTGATGTTCATCAGTCATCCACATTACTGCTAAGACTCTACCTCTTTGTGACAATACCAAGAACTTCATGCTTTACATGAAAGACATCGGTGACTCCCTCAAAACAGCCACTAATACAAAAAACACCTATTTTGGCGCCCCTATTTCGGCGGTTGTAGAGGCATCCGCTGAAATAGGTGTCTTTTGCCAGACATTAGAAATCTCAGAGCCCTATTTCCCGGATTTTTGCCTAAATTTTTTAAATGTCACTTAACTTTTAGTCTATTTCGGTGGTTGTTACTAACAACCGCCGAAATAGACTTTATTTAATTATATATTTGTTTGCCGGCCTCATCTCTTCATCCTCTCTTCTCTCACTGTAATTTCGCATCCCTAACTGGCGAATACATGTGGTATGCTCCTCTCTTCTTTTCTCATGGTGATTTCGTAACCCAAACCGACGAATAAACATGTTTGGCGCTCCTCTCTTCAACTCCTTTTCTCATGGTAAATTCACAACCCTTACTGGCGAACAAACATGGTCTACGTACCTCTCTTCATCCTCTTATATCACGGTAATTTTGTAGGCGAACATACATGCTCTGCGCTTGTATTCATACTCTCACGGTAGTTTTACAACCCTAACTGACGAACCGGTAATATACTCAAACTGAAGCAGTTCATTGCGAACCAGTAATATACTTAAACTTGCAGGAGAACATATATGCTATGCGCTCGTGTTTACGCCTCTGTCGAAAATCACTGGAACTGCTGCCGAGGTTGAAGATGACATGAAAATTGAATTTTTTTTTGTAAAAAAAAGACCTATTTTAGCGGTTGTTAGCCGAAATAGGTGTGTTTTTTTTATTTTAACACGGGCCTATCTCGGCGGTTTTTAGCTAACAACCGCCGAAATAGGTTAAATAGGTCTGCGAATCTATTCTGGCGGTCTCCATTTCAGCGGTTGTACAACCGCCGAAATAGGTCCAAAATAACCGTCGAAATAGGCGTTTTTTGTACTAGTGATGAGTAGAATCATTGAGCAACTCATGGGTCAGATCCTCCACGACTCTCTCTACTATGTAACTCTTACCCGCATTGTCTAGAGGGGCGAAGACAAGGGGGGGCTGGTGGGTGTGCGGCCCCCCAACTCCCTTGGGTATATGCTTAAGTTAGTTTAAGTTTGTTAGATAGTTTATTTATGGAAACACATATTTGTTGGCCCCACAACATTTTGTTAAATATCACCAAGATATCATTAAATGGTTTATTACCAATTTCATTCTATAATATTAATATTGGTTTTACAAATATTGTAAAAATCACTTTAGTCTATAATGGATAAGAACTCTTAGTAGTTTTTATTTTAGTTATATAGTCTAAAGTAAAACTGATTATTATATCAGCCTTAGTAATCATGTACCCCTTCTACCCATAATACAAGTGATTTTAGTTTTTTTATTACATATTTAACAAGTTAAAATAATATTAGAATTACTCAAAATAATTTTTAGAAAAAAAACTACTAGTTTAGAACCATTATTCTATATTATTACTATTAACATATAATTTATCATACTCATTTTTTAAAAGAAGAACAAAAGGTAAAACAAACTTCTTTATATATAATTAATTTATATATTTCAATTTTAATTTTATTTTTTGGTCAAACAATATATATAATATTAATATGTAAAATATAATTATAAATATTGAAATTTGTAATATTTTTTTAAAAAAAATTATATTAAAATTGAAAATTAATATGATCAAAAAATTCTCGCCCCCCTTACTAAAAGTTTCTGGCTCCGCCCGCAAAAGAAACCATCTTAACCTTTAGCCAGGTTGTTGATAAGTTATCATTGCATCTTAATGCTAAGTATATAGGCTCTCACCATAAGGTCACACTCTAATTTAGATGATGTTTCTCACTTTGTGCTTTTGATCTGGCTCCTTACGATTTTATAGGAACAACTATATGATAGTTTATCTTACAGGTTTACATGAGTGTGCATCATCATATTAGTTGTCGGAGAATGAATGATCCGCGAGTATCGAAGTTTTTATCCCAATTATCCTGTGTTCTTCCTCTTTTGAATCATTTTATTCATACTCATTGCCGGTCTTGTGGTACTGTTGATTGTGAATTGTGGTGTAGCTAGTGTTTAAGCAGTTTACTCTTCAATGTTTGCTCAACATAGGGCCGTTCAGGCTTGTATATAGGGCCGTTCAGGCTTGTATGTGTGCATGCATGTGTGGGTGTGGCTATGTGTGCGCATGTGCATTAACACCATGAAGTAATGTAGGTTAGCACCAGATGCATATATTAAAGACTTGTTGATGTTGAGTCAACGTGTTCCTGATCAGTGTTGTTGCTAGTGGGTTTTTTCTAAGTTTGGGAATGGAGTGACTTTTCATATCTTTCATTAAAAATAATGACATTGCATAATTTTAACAATCATCCAAAAATATAATACATTTCATGAAATTTCTGGGATGCTTACAAACTACAGCCTTCAAAGCCTTACAGACGTGGAACATAACCAGTGCCAAAACAGCCGTGTGAAACAAGCATCTTTGAACCATATTTACAACAGGTTTCCGTACAAAACAAAAGAAATGAAAACAAAAGAAATGAGAGCTTAGAAATCAAACTACACATATTCACAGGGTTAGCGAGGAGGGAGATCGCTGAACTTCAAAAACGTTCCCTCTTCTTCCTTTCTCCAACTCAAGAAACACAAAAGCAAACAAAAACATATCTCCTGTCATGTTCTGGGCTTGGAGGCAATAGGAAGCTCAAGGACGATTATGAAAGTGGAGCTCCCAGCTTGTCTCATATACTGCACGTCTCCATTCATAAGCTTCACCAGCTTTCTGCTTATCAGCAAGCTTATCCCTTCCTCTGACGGATTCTCCCTTCTCCCCCAAACATCTGGTTCAGTAACTCTTCAGCTACCCTTACCAGCGTGGGATATCCTGATATATACATATATGCACTCATTTGATTCAGCTGATACAAATCTAAACAAATGAAGACAACAATTGAAGTAAATTCGAATGACCAAATTGCTCCATCTTCCACCACTGCTAGATTGATTTTAGCGTGTCAACAACACAGATATAGAACTTGATCATTCCTACCTGAATTCCACATGTGCGAGCTGGGCAGATTCTCCGAGCTGGTCCTTCCGTACCCGCACATCAACCCCAATATGACCTCCGGATGCAGTAGAGTTCACGGAGATTAGCAGAAAATCTGCAAGAATTTGCTGGAGTCTGAGGCTATCTCCATACAAGTTCTCGGTTACATCATCCTCTTCCCAGCTGTGGATTAGGCGAATCCCCTTCTCGCTACTCTTCAACATCACTTGACTCAACGAAGCAACCAACACATCGTGTAGCATAAACTCAACCATCTCTAGATAGATACCTATTAACAAACGTAATATTCACAGGGAGAAAAGAAGAGGCCGTGAGTTCCACAGTGATGATATAATAAGTAATTAACCTGAGAGCAAAAGCTAACAGATAATAATGAGCAATCAGATCAGTTACCCATCAACAATGGTATCCAGATCAGAATCTTCAAGGATCTTATTGAGCTGGCGTTGGCAACAAGTACCCGTCTGAAGAAGCTTGATCTGTTCTTCTCCGAGCCCCGTGCCTTCAAGCATCTTATGCGAGAAAACAATCCCAGACAGAGGGTTCCTGATCTGCCGTTTCAAGTAGGACAGCGCTTTTAGCCTCTTCAGCGCAATCTGCTCTGTCAGTCTCTGCACATGGAGTGCTTGCTGAAGTTCATGACTAGCGAGATGCAGGAAGCAGAAGATACCCGTCACCACCCCTTCTCTGTCAAGCTTCTTGCTGACGCAGAGGAGGCACTCGACATACCTCCCATCCCGGGTGAAGAACCCAAAAGGAACCTTCTCGGACTCATTCCCGCTCATTGCATTGTTTAGAACAATCCCAAGGTTCACAAAAGCCTCCTGGTTTTTTAGACGGCAGCAACCCCTGGGATTTCCAAAGACCTCCCCTAGGAGCATTTTATCAATCACATCATCACGACGCCACCCTGTTAGAGTCTCCATTGCTGGGTTCCATTCAGAGCACCACCCAAATTCATCTGTGCCGAATATTGGGGGGATCAGTGGGTTTGGGTTCTGGATGACTGCCTTGTAGTCACCTTCTATTCGAGTGAACTTGTCCATGACTGTTTTCTGGCCGGTTATGTCCTGAGCAACAAAACAAACCCCAATAACCTTTCCTTCAACATTCCTGCTTGCGCATGCATTCACCACTAAACTTATGGGGTTCGAATCTTCCACAGAATCATGTTTTTTTATCTCAAAATGGATATTCTTCTCTTCTTGGCCTGGTCAGAGAGAGGAAGAAAGTAGATGAAAAATGAGCTCAGTTAATTTCAACTTATCCCAGCAACAAATTGTAGCATAACGACAGCGGTAGTGCATCTTTCATTTTAACTGCCATATAATATAATCATATAGCTTACTAAAATATAAACTCACAAACACTAACTTCAATTCAACAGGTCACATTTTAACTTGACCACAAAAATATAGTAATAAAACATACCCTTCAATGCAAGGTGCAACATTCTCTTAACTGTGTCAATGGAAGAATCTTCAACGATATCACATATGTGCTTTCCAAGTGCTGAGTCCACCGGGAATCCAGTCAGCTCAGAGATCTTTGAATTCCATCCATTCAAAACCCACCAGCATCAACTGCAAAGATAGGCACATTCGCAGTTTCTATAAGCCTCACCATCTCACTGGTGACCGCTTCCAATTCAGGCAAACTATCAATCTTCAGGTCATTGATCTTCGAATGTACTATGTTTGTGTTCAAATCCATTGCCTCACTATCCTTGAAAGCGTTCCTCAATATAAGTTGCAGAGAATGGATAGCATCCATCTCATAGTCCCTCCAAGGCACACTCCTGTTCCTAACAATATCTAGAAACGCCTTGAAGGATGATCTTGGGTGCATCTTGGAGCCATCATCCTTCTGATCAGGATCATGCTTTGCTCCACCCCACCTAATCTCAGCAGCTGTATGGGATCTGAACCAGAACAGCATATCATTCATGGTTATTCTCACAGCTGCCATCCCACAAACTGTTTCTCCAAGTTCGAGAGCCCCAGGGTATCCTGCATCATACAAGCTATCAGTGCTCAATCCTGTAGAATCCATATGGCACTCCTTCATCCAGTCTGCTAAATCTCGAAGCTGGTAATCAGCTGGGGACATTCCGAGTTTCCAGACCTTGCCCTTGTATACAAGCGCAGCCCCATCACACTTCACAAGGTCCATAATGTTAGGGCTCTGTGAAACTATGCCTAGTGGAGCATCTCGCATCAGCATATCACAAAGGAGAGTTTGTGTCCGGAGAATGTTCTTCTCAAGAATCTGGCTTTCCAATTCCAGCTCCTTGTTTATGTGAATGGCAAAGACTTGAGCTAGAAACTCGCAAGCATAGCGAAGAGGGAATGGCACAAACCTGGGAGTAGTATTATGGCAAACCACCAAACCCCAGAGCTTTTTCCTCTTCTGTGGTGTAGTCGAGTTAGATGATCTGTACTCCTCCTCGTCGTTATCATTGACCACAACAGCCATGACCAAGGAGGCAATTGAGTTCATATTCTCCATATACTGGGCATGGCACCCATGAGGGGCCCTTAAAGTCGACCCGCAAAGAGTTAGATCGATAGACAGGTTACGATCCTGAAACACCTTGACATTCTTGGACCGGCAATCACATATCATTCGCACTTTGTTCTTCATGAATAGAAACCGTGCAGCTTGGGGTATGTCTGTGGCTGGATAATGCAAACCCAAGTATGGATCAAGACCAGCCTTAGTGATCTCTGAGACTACCTCCCCATGATCATCCTCATGAAATTTATAGGCCATGACCCTGTCATACCCTGTCAACTCAAAAACCTCTTGAACCATAGTATCACAAAGCCTCTGTATGCTGCCACTCGACAAAGACTGAAGCTTAGTGATAGCCTTAGCAGCTAGCTTGTATGACTGCAGAGCCCCAGCAGCAGTCATGGGGACATCATAAGGTTTAACCGGCTCAAAATCAACAATCAAACTCCCAGTCACCCTATGAGCAATAGCATAAAAGGGTTTCCCAGAGGTCTTGCAATGAACAAGGATAGGATTCAGTAGGGAAACATCCCCAAACCCCATGGCCTTTTGCAAGGCAGATGCCCCAGGGGAGGTGAATATGGTCCTTATGTCAGTCCCAATGCCAAGAATTGGGTGTTCCCCAACACTTGGCACAGCATGGCTAACCATTGTGAGCATCTCAGGGGCATTCTCACTATAAGCAATGATCTTGAGAGTCTTCTCATCAAGGGCAAGCAAGCAACCAAAAGGTTGAATTATCTTTCCCTTCTGTATTTGGTGGAGATAGGTGGTGGTGGTTTTGTCCGATCTCGGTTGTTGTTTTCCATCAGCAGCTGCACCAGTGAGTCGAACTGAGCTGGAGTAGTCAAAGGAACTAGATGACTCATCGAAATCGGCATGGAGCTTCGCATCAACAATTGTTTGGGCAATGACCCTTGCACTGTTTCTTGAACGGTTCGTTGTGCTAGAGGAGTTACTATGCGGCGGGGAAGACGGCATCCTGAAGTAATCTGGAGAAAGTAGGCAGCACAAGAAAAGATAAAGATGAAAATAAGTAAGATATAGAAATACAGCTATTTGTTCCAGAGAAGACCGCAGACTGAAGTTTAATGGGAACAAGTAAAAGATTGATGCCCATATAACAAATTCATCTGAGTCGCAAAAGCTAAAGATAGTTTCAAGTAATTCGAGAACATAATAATGGCTTCATTAATCGCTTATCAGGACCAGTAAATTAAAAAGGTAAGAACACGGGATGACCGCTGCTGAAACGCCACTTTCATTGAATCATTAAGCTAATCCTTCTGCTACCCCACCTCTAAAGATTCAATCATTAACAGTAACATATGGCCAAGCTAATGAAAATTAACAACAAGACCAAGTGACACTGTTAGACTGCTCAGTAGACAAAGTCATACAGTCGTAGGGAACAAGGTTTAAATTGACTGAAGTCTAATTGGTAAAAGTAAAAGATTGATGCCCGTATAACAAATTCATCTGAAAGGTAAAAGATTTGACAAAAAAAAAAGGTTTGAAGTTATTGGAGAACATCATAATGGCTTCATTAATCGCTTATCAGGACCAGTAAATTAAAAAGGTAAGAACACGGGAGGACCGTTGCTGAAACGCCACTTTCATTGAATCATTAAGCCAATCCTTCTGCTACCCCTCCTCTAAAGATTCAATCATTAACAGTAACATATGGCCAAGCTAATGAAAACTAACCACAAGACCAAATGACACTGTTACACTGTTCAGTAGACAAAGTTATTCAATCGTATGGTACAAGCTTTAAATGGGCTGATTTCTTTATATACACATAGACTTCATTTCAGAGAACTTCAGATGAATCAGGCGACCATGGGAAACAAAAGACCAAACAGTCAATCATCTCGATAGATCAGGCAACTTAAGCAGATTTGCTAGATAATTTAACTGAGAGATAAAATAACACTTGAATCAGAAACCCCACAAATTCGACTTTCATTATCACGAGCAGCATATGATGACAGAACTCTTTATCATGGACAACAACTGATGAAGAAGAAGAAACAAAGAAGGTGAAACTGCTATTACCTTGAGATAGCAATACTTGAGAAAGCTTGGGCAGGGAGGTAGAGGACAGACCAATCAGAACTGAGAATACTCTCAAATCTTCCAACTATGAAAAAGATGGGTGAACCCCGATTCTACCCAGCTAGCCAAAAAAAGCAGCAGAGGAAAAAGAAGCTTGAAGCATCCAATGGGGAAATACAGAGAGGAGCATATGCCAAATTCCCATCTCCTTAAAACCCCCTTTTTATCTCTGAACCCTCATCCCGTGACAGACGGGACCACTCCACTCTGATTTCCACAGCCTTCTTTCGTGGGTATTTGCAGATGCCTTTTCACTCACTCAGGGACAGAGGGAGAAGGAAGTCGGTTTTGTTACCATAGATAGGAAATGACGGCAGTCAGCTCTTACACCAAGAAAGGAGGGTTGGAAAAGAATGGAATAAATAAAATAGATTAATGCCGGCGTATTCCCGAAATGGGTTGGCAATCAATCAACACACTCTTGTCTACCTATCAAAGAGAAAAGAAAATAGTATATTTTATGAAAAATTGAGAATCAAGTGTGAAAAAGGTTGGAATTCGTCCGCCTTAAGGCCGGATCAAGGGGCAGGGCTCAGAAACAGTAGAGAAGGAGAGAGGTGCTGAGCTATGGCGCGCACGGGGAGGGGACGAAGATGCCATATGCTAGTGCAGTGGGTGTACACATACAGCTGCGGTTTTTTATAATTTTTTGGTTTACGGGAAAGGGAAATGAGTTCAGTCTGCAGCGGATAAAGGGCATTGGGAGGGGATTCAGGATCATCAGATAATAATAAAAAGAAGAAGAGGAAATCAAGTGGGATTAAAGAATTCACGAGCGGTGGGGCCACCAGACCGGGCATGCTTCTCCTCCTGATCTTGTCGTCGTCGCCAGCTGCAATCGGCCCTGGCAGGAATCACGAGAGAGAAAGATAGTAGTGAGAGAAAGCATGGGAGAAAGGGAAGAGAGACATCCGACGTGGGATGGGGGAGATGATGGATTTGCCGATAGATTTTAGAGTGGAGAGATAATCGAAGAGGCCCTTGAAGAAGACGACAAGATTACAGGGAAGAGCAGCACGTAATTACAGGATGGACTAGTAATTTGTTTCCTGTAAAGAATCAGGCCACTACCGGTGGTCGGGATTTCAAATTTCATATTATATTTAAATTCAGAAATTATATAATAGTAAAAGAGAAAAAGATAGAAAATTGTTTTGAAATGTTTGAAGAAATTTTGAGAAGTGGAGTAAAAAGGAAGAAGGAAATAATGAAAGTGAAAATGTAGGGATGTTCGACGAGAACATACAAAGGCCTTATTCTGTGGTACTGTTTATATGGTTGTTGTTCTTTATAGTTAAATTAGAGTACAAATGTAGAACAAAATATAATAAAAAAATAGTCACAAACGTGAAAAAGGGATAATATACCCAGGAACGGGGTGTAGTGCCGACAAAACATGGCCGGCACCAATGCATGCAATGTCGACGGCCATCGATTCAATTAGGCGTCGGCAACCACGTCTTCAAACCAACGTTGACGGCCACGCCTTTCAACAATCGTCGACGACCACCTGTTTCAACAGGCGTTGACGTCGACCCTGTTGTGTGGGAGTCAACACTTGCTTCCAAGGGATTCTATCATGTTTTTTTGACATTTTTTACTGACTATTATGTTCTATTATGAGTCTAAATCTATTAAAAATTGTAGACTAAGACGGTTTACAGAATGCCCCTCGTCGAAAAAGCTCAGGGGAGTTGGCCCTTACCCCTCACCAGGGTGTTTCACCCCTGAACCCCGACTCGTCGACCGATACCGGTCAGCAAGATCACCATTTTGGCTAGTGACAAGAAATGACAACATAACAAATTCAAAGCTTATTTGAAATGGTGTCACTATCAAAAATATTTATGGTCAATTTATTTTAACCTAAATGTAACTTAAAAGTACTACAAATACATAGAATTATACCACTGAATGAGCCCGTCGTACGTCCTCATCAACGTTAATGTTATCCCGGTGGTGCTAGTTGCGTTTTTAGAAAATGAGAGTGTTTTGGCCACCACTCCCACTAGGCGTCGACAACCACCCCTTTCAACAGGCGTCGGCGTCGACGATGTCCCTGTTTTGTGGGCATTGACGCTTGCTTCCAAGGGATTCTGTCATGTTTTTTTGACATTTTTTGACATTTTTTTCTATTATAAGTCTTAATCTATTAAAAAGTGTAAACTAAGACGGTTTACAGAATGTCCCTCGTCGAAAAAGCCCGAAGGCGTTGGCCCCTACCCCTCACCAAGGTGTTTCACCCCTGGACCACGACTCGTTGACCGGTACCGGTCAACAAGACCACCATTTTGGCGAGTCACACGAAATGACAACATAACAAATTCAAAGCTTATTTGAAACAGTGTCACTATCAAAAATTCTTATGTTCAATTTATTTTTACCTAAATGTAACTTAAAAGTACTGCAAATACATAAAGTTATATCATTGAATAAGTCTGTCGTACATCCTCGTCAACGTTAATGTTATCCAAGCGGTGCTAGCTGTGTTTTTGGAAAATTAGTGGGTTTTGGCCATTGTTTGTAATATATCACAAGTTTTAAGTGAATATTGTAATTTTTGAAATTATTTATAGAAATTTTTGAAACAAGCGAAATATCATAGAGTTTTTTAATTTCGACTGCGCAAAGTGGAAACTCGACTGATCGTACGAGTTCAGTTTGTAAGTATTAATTGCACTACTATTTTTGTAAGATTGTGATTTTTCCAACATTGGGGCCAAATTGGGAAAAGGGGATGGAAGAGAACGTGTTGGTATGCGTCTTCCCACTATGTCTAGTTTTTAGTGCCTTTTCCCACTACTGCGCTCCGTCATTCTCTCGTTGTCCTTTGTATGGTGTCACTCATAGCATGTTAAACAATCATTGCATGTTGGCTCTACCGAAAATGTTGATTGTCTGCTTTCCTAGCAAATTCCAATGGTTTCCCTGCAAGAATTTTATGGTCTATCGCATCCCGAGTCCTATTCTCTTTTGCTGGAAACTACTTGTTGTGTATGGTCTCCTTGATCTTGCATTGGCTAATAAGATCGGAAAATTTTATTCATCCCTGATGCATCTTGTTCTCGATTTGAAGGGGCTTTGCTGTGGCATAGATCCGACTAGTGAATGCGAGATTCCCCTGTTTTCTTCACTGCCTCTAGATTCCAACTCTATCTGTGGTGGCATCAAGGACAATCTTGCTTGGGCCGCAATGGAGAATCCACCCAACCACCCGATGGATGACCTGACTTCCTGTTGTGCGGATCTCACTCTTACCGCAGACGAGCAAATTACAATCATCGTGGACGACGTGGTCAATGTCACGGTGGTAGGCTCGTTCAGTTGTCGGTTTTTGGGTAAGCTTTTTCCCATCAAACCGGCCAATTCTAGGGCCCTTGAAACTACATTTGATAGGGTTTGGTAGCTCAATAGCAAGCTCAAAGTCTATTCGGCGGGTTTTAATCTCTTCCTCTTTGAATTCGAAACGGAGGATTCAATTCTTGTTGTCTTGTCCCGTGGGCCTTGCACTTTTGATGGCTCCCTTCTGGTCTTCCAAAGCATCATTCAAGCAAAGGCACCTAAGGATCATGACTTCCATCACCTTCCTATTTGAGTTCGAGTCTTTCATGTCCCTTTCGCCCTACACAATAAGGGGTTTTCCCAGAGGCTGGGTTCTCACTTTGGTAGTTTCTTGGAGCACAATGAGGATGAAGGAGATATAGGATGTGAGTTCTTGTGCTTCGCGTCCGCCTTGACCTTGGTGAACCCCTTCTTAGATGCATGAAGATCTCCATCGAGCGAGTGGAGTCGGTTCTTCGAGTTGCATACGAGAAAAAACCTCCGATTTGTTTCAAGTGTGGCTTGTTTACACATGCAACAAAGGATTGTCGGGATCAGGCTGATTGTTCCGTGGCGGTATACCCATATAGGCCTTGGCTGAGAGCATCTGGCTCGTACTGGACACATATCTCTTTCAAATAAGAGTACAGATATTTGGAAATTTTTTCTTGGGCTTGATGAGCCCTATGGTGCATCTTCTAGAGGAGGCACGGAGCCAACGGTTAACGCCCCGTCCAATGATAGCCCGAAAGAGTCAATGGCTAAATCGGATTCTGAGTACCATGAGACAAAAGATGGCTCCCACGACTCCCCGGGTAGGAAGAGAAGACACGTTGAATGATCTTCTAGAGAGTCTCTTGCAAACGATAGAGTAACCTCGCGAAGCTCAAGTTCACAGACTAAAAAAGGAAGAAGAGGAAAATCTACTTCTCCTCCAAGCGAAGAACCTTAGTTAGTTGTCCAACATGTTCATATGCACGAACCACCTTGTCAATCTCAGCCACCTGATTTCACATCAACTCTCGCCACTCAAGGGAGTTGCCGAGGAAAATAAGTCATCGGGGCAATGGTTCATGGAGGAGGCAGACCCCATCAACCATGCATGCCACACCTGCCACTCTCCTGGCTATTCTGTTTCTATGTAATAACAGTCCGGCTTTGTCTGTCTTCGCTTCCTGAGCCTGTTTCATATTATGTCCTTAGAATAAATTTCAGGTGGCTATCTCTTAGTAATTTAATGGTGATGACTATCAATTTGAATGTTAAGCTCCTTCTGTTTTGGGTTCATTGTAGTCGACTTCTGGGTGTGATGAGTATCCCAAACAAAGGCTCATGGGGTTACCTCCCTAGTCAGTTACTGGTTGATTCCACTTTTGTGGGAGTCATTTTCTATATTTTACTTCTTATCTAATAAACATTGGAGCCAAATTTGCCAATTTTCTGGCTTTAGGTTAGGTCATCGAGTCAACTTTTAAAAGCATTTGAATGCGGTGCTTTTCAATTTTCGCCCCACAGAATTTCGTTGGTATCGTAAGAGCACCCACGGTAAGGGTGAATCCACCCAAAATGTTAGTAAGAAAAAAGAAAAATGTTTTATAGTAGAGTGGATTCACCCCATTTTCTCTTTCATTGTTCCTTAACTAAGGATTGTACTATAGTGCTCTGTCATTGGCTTGTTCTATTGCACATGGCAGAACTCCACACCTTTTCTCAGCTTCACTCCTCTCTCTTTCTTCTCCATCCTCTCTACTTTTGCACACGTCTCTCCTCTCTCTTCTCTACAACACACAAGATAAGAGAAGTTTAAGAGTTTTGTTATTGTAGTAGAAACATTTTCTTAACAAATAAAATATATTATTCCAATGACATGACACATAGGAAAATGTGAAGAGAGTATGTACATTTTCCTATGTGCCATGTCATAGGAATAATATATTTTATTTGTTAAGAAAATGTTTCTACTACAATAGCAAAACTCTTAAATGTAGAGAAGAGAGAGAGGAGAGACGTGTGGAAAAGTAGAAATTAGGGAGAAGAAAGAGGGGAGTGAAGGTGAGAAAAGGTGTGGAGTGTTGTCATGTGCAGTAGAACAAGCCAATGACAGAGCACTATAGTACAATCTTTAATTAACGAACAAGGAAAGAAAAAATGGGATGAATCCACTCTGCTGTAGAATATTTTTCTTTTTTCTTACTGACATTTTGGGTGGATTCACCCTTGCCGTGGATGCTCTAATATACCTATTACACTGTTTCTTTTACAAAATAGATAGGGGTAGTCAGAGGCGGACGCAGAGGGGGGCTAGGGGGCTCTAGCCCCCCCGAAAATTTTAAAAATTTGTCAAATTATTCTTATAAATTTTTAAAAAATACAATATAATATAAAGTTTTAAAGAAAATTAGTGTCAAAAAATTTTTTAGCCCCCCTAAATAATTTCTGCGTGTCAAAAAAAATTTTAGCCCCCCTAAACAGGATTTCTAGATCCGCCACTGGGGGTAGTAGGTTTTGATCTGTTATTAGATTGCTTCCTTAACTCTCATCGTTAGGGTATAGACGAAGAGTGGACGGTTTACTATGTGCGGAATCTGAAATGTGTAGGAGTTAATTGCTTGATCTATATGTGTAATAATAATTATTCATCATCAATATAGGATCCTAATTAAAGTCAACTTTAGTACGCATCAAAGAATTGTTTTTGCTTTTAATAATACATCTTTCAAATGTTATAGTATAGTATTAGCAATACGTGTATATTTTAGTAAGATAGATAACATATTTCCTATTAAAATGTTTTTGGTATCCATAAAAATTGCACTTTTGTACTAAAAAAAATATATATTTTACTTATATAGACAACTTACCTGCATCCAAATATAGTCAAGACTACTGTAATTCAAAACTTAGTACATCAAAATTCTTCTTTGTAGGTAGTATAATTGTATCATATTGAAAATAAAACTCCTCCATGCTGTTTCCAGTTCATATCGATGTCATTGTCTATTGCCCAAAGTTGAAAATAAGTCACAGTAAGCTTATCGGACCATGATAATTTTTACTTTTTTTTTTTTTAAGTAGATGGTGCGTCAATTATAAATCTGGGTTAATTAGTTGGTTTAGGTTCAGTTTTGTTTGGTTGAATTTGAATTGTCTATTACTCTGTTCACGTTGGATTGTCTCCGGTGTATTATTCAATTTGTTCGGTCTAAGTTAAATGTATGGAAATTTCAAGTTTTTTTTTTGAAACAAGAGAAATATATTATCATTAGGAACATAGTGCACGTACAAATGGCGGGACTTCTACCAGCTCAGAGGGAGCTGGGCTTTTCTAGCATACAAAGCTAGGTTATGGGCCAAGCTGTTGGCATCCCGGGGGATGCTAAACCAGGCAACATCAACTAAAGGATGTAAACATGAAAGGGCAGTATGAAGACAGGACATAGTTCTATCATCCAATCCCGTAATCTGAAAATCCAAAAGATAGTCAATGACACTTTTACAATCGGAAAGGAAGCGCACAGCAGAAGCCCCGATGCTCTTGGCAAGATGGATTCCTAAGACAATAGCCTGTGCTTCCGCATGCGCAGGCTCAAGATCCGCCCTACCCGCCAAGGTAGCCACCCCAACGACGGCGCCCTGAGAGGTTGCAACAGCTGCAAGGCCATAACGGCCAAACTTGTCTAAACCTGCATCAACATTAACCTCAATCCAAGACGGATGTGCCTCCCGATTGGCAGAGAGCGAAGGGGCAGTAGCTGGAAGATAGGGTGACGAAGCGCTACGGAGGTAGCTATCAACCTGAAACCAACCAGCCTCAAGAGAACATGCCCGGTTATGTGTGAACTGGCAGTGAGCATACCAAAGACGCCAGAGGAGGGTAACAAGAGGAGCAAGGTCAACAAGTGGCGTATGGATCAATTCGGATGATTTTTCATTTTGGTTGATTTTTAGTTTAGATGAATTCGGTTCGGATAAGGGTTGATTCTAATTAGTTCTTATTTATACGTTGTAGTTATCTTTTACTTATAAAGAAAAGTTTTTTGATACATTAAGATTATTAAAAGAAGTTAACTTTTCGCTGGGCTCGCTATGTAATCGTGACTCTAGCCATGTATGTTGTGGCGGGCACTCTTTTTTCTTATTAGGCTTTTTCCCACTAGGAAGATTTTAATGAGGCCTATTTTGTGCCACTATTTTCATTTATATAAAAAGCTTCGGCTCTATTTATCAAAAAAAAAATTTAAAAGAAGTTAACTAACCATGTTATTTTCCTATTTAACTTGTGTAAAGTTAATTATGGGTCTGTTTTTCTTTTAACTTGTAAAGTTAACTATGGGTCCGTTTTTTTAATCATATCAAATATTATATTTATATTACAAATATTGTATTTGGATAAATTTAGTAAGGAAAAGATGGTCTTATCAAAATTGACAACATATAAAAATATGACACTTCTTATATAAGAAATGTTGTATTTCACAACTAGAGTATAAAGAACAAGTATATAATATGAAAAAGTATGTGAGATGAAACTTTTTTTTTGCGAACTATTATGATGCGTGATGATATACAGTAGAAAGAAATAAGCATTATTGTTATTTTGTCGCACGCATAACCAATAATGTTCGACTTTTCTCAGTTCCTATCTTCTGTTATTCTCATTTACTTTTTTTTTTTTAATAAAAAAGAAAGGGCTATCACCTATACTCCCAATAGTTCCATATATATCTCATGGGAAGGAACTAGGAAGGAACTAATTAAATCCGGCGGTGTATGTGTATATCAGCTGAACGGTCAAAAGAGGGAAGTAAGATCTTTGTCAATAAATGCCATGAATTAACCCGTTACTTCCTGAAAAGGGATATCATGTAAATCAAACATCACTTCTTGATATGAAAACATGCATTAGGTACAACTACAAGAATGATCCCTAAAATAGAAAAGCGAAAGGGTATGTATGGAAGGGAAGGTTGGAATAAGGGATGGTGGTGAAATGGAATGGATGGTCAATCTAGTGTGGGAATCATGTGCTTTGCTTGTCCACATCTCTCACCGGCCCACTCGTCCCCCATGTCTTGCGTTATGGGCGTACATGTGGGTGCAGATTTTGTAAATATCCAACATTTATGGTGTATTTTGTCATTTTTCTCAGAGGTGTTTTTATCGTTTTTGATATACCACAGTACATGACATTGAATGTGATTAATGTAAGTTCTTCTGATAATGAACTATCGGAATATTCCTTTCTTTCTTTTTTCTTTTTTTTGTTTAACTACCGACTTTTAGTTTCTACTATCTAATGGTATGGTTGCTGAATTAAGTATTTTGGTGAGTTGTGGACTGTGGGGGGAATGAATGGCAGAAACCAACCATGTAAGTTGTTACCGCAAATATTTAGATAGATCAAACTCAGTACATCCGGAGGTCGAGTTACAGACACAAGAGTCTGAGTTTTGAGCTGATCGAAATATTAAATTGTCAAGTGAAGATCTCGTCGTATCAAACTGACTTTAAATATATTTTGGACGGATTTTATCTTTAATAGATACTTTAGAGAATGTCTCTTCTATGTAGTATCTATGTCGGTTGTTAAGAAATTATCTTTAAAAAGTTTATATCTTTGAAGATAATGTTTTAGATAATGCAAGTGTAAATTGATACCTCTATATATAGCAGTCATTAGGTTAAGAAGTTTACGTTTTTAAAAGAGAGAATAAACTGGTACGTTTGAGAAAAGAATCTCATGAATTATAATTCAATTAGGGTTTTGTGAGACTGAGTTAAATAACACGTTTACTCTATAGATAGTTTGTTCGAGAGTATATTGAATTCAATACGAATTTATAAAAAATGAATTTCTCCTGAAATCATCTAAATATTGTTCTTTCCTTTAACTTGTTTTTAGTGAGTTTGTGACTCTACTTCACGTGAAGTATGGTCTACGAATTTTCATATGTACTTCCAACTGTGATGCCCACATGGTAGAGCAAAGCGACGCAACGAACTGGCAATGATTGCAGTTCAATTTGGTGTGATGGAAAAACGAATTCGGGCCCAAACCAGCCCAGATTTACCCATGCCGCTACAACTGTTGAAATGTAAAATTATGTTTGACCTCAAGTCATGGGTGATTAGAGCACGTTTTACCATTAGGTATGTCATTGTCATGTAATAGCCAACTCAGTCCATCAAAAGCTTAGGCGGTTACCCAGTCACTCCAATTTCAGTGTGTTAAGTGTCAACCCTTAAAATGGGTAACAAAAATGTTCTCCAAGTGAGTCTCCGACTGACCGAGTATAATAAAATAAAAGACATCCAATTGTACTATCTGATTTAAGAAAATTTCAACTAGTGACCTGAAATTGCATTAATAAACTAACAGTCTTCAGGTGGCACAGAGCTCCCTACAATCTTTTACTTAGTATAATAAGGAAGTATCTCTGAAGTAATGATGCAAATAGAATGTGTTGTCAACATTCTTAAAGAAGCATATGTATGAAAAGACTATATGAGCTACTCAAAACCAATGAATATCTAGATGACAAATATGTTCAACCTAAGAGAGGAAATGAATACCAAGGGGCTTTTGAACATAATCAAAGACTAGCCTAAATAATAGGTTCATTTGAAAACTGTTGCTGGGGGCTACGATTCCTACCACTAATCATTATTTTTATACTAATATAAAATTCGGATAAAGCATTTTGTATCCTATCACACAAATGTGTAAAGTATAATTTGTGTGTAATTTAAAACAATTGAGGGATGCTTCCCCTTTCTTCGTGTAATAGCTTGGAATCGTACTGATAGATTAGAAAGAAAAAAAACTTCCAATGGACAAACTCTCATACCGTTTGCTAAGCGGTTTGTGTGTGCTAACTAGTAATTCTAAAGAGAGCGTCATGATCTTGTATCATTCCAGCCATCTTCACTCTAGTTTGTCCATCGAGCAAGAACATCAATCGCAAATCCATCATAAAATGCTCTTTAAAATCCAAATTTTCTCACTGTGGTCTGGTCCGTCTATATTCCAATGCACAAAACAACGATCTCAAATTATACTGAGGTTTTGATTGTCTCCATCTTGTAGGCTTATTTCTCTTAGATTCCTCTTTGGCAGCTATGTAAAATTCAACCAACTTATCACCCAATTTTGAATGTTGACAATTGCGGAGCCGAGACGCCTCGCTGTCAATAAACTGGCCTACAAAGATAATCAAGTCCTTCTCATCCATTTACATCATTAACAAAATACTCTGGCAATCTACATCTCAAACAATAAGGTAAATCTCGCTTCCCATCATCATTGGTAGGATTTATACAGGCAATTATACGACAATTAGTATGCCTCTGTATATAATCAACATATCCTTTCTCCCTCCACAACTCCTATAAGTCTTTGAAGTGTCTCTGCAGAAGCTCATTAAATTCACCTGTTAGGAATATTGTATATTTACCATTCTGTAATCTCCCTTGTAAATATATATAACCTGTGATAATATGAGATACTTACGGTGACTATTATTCTATCTCTAACATGGTAACAGCCTAACACTAAAGATCCTCACCGTGGTCGTTCTCCTCTCAATTCTATCACGTCTTCCATCTTCTTCACCACTGCCGATCGCCTCCACCATCTAATTTCCTCACGTTCATCATCAGTCCATTGCCTCCATCATCTTTTTCATCATCAGTCCTTCGCCACTTCTTAGAATCTTTTCTGTTGCCCGTCAAAGAGAGTAGATCACCTAACCCTCACACCAGTGGCGAACCCAGAAGTCAAACCTTATGCATGGGGTCCAAAAAAATTTTCGATGTTAACATATATTAAAACTTTATTTTAAAAAAAGATCATTGCTAATAATTGAACTTACAACCTCACATATATATAAGAACATGTCTTTACTACTTAATTATTATCAACTTTGAGTATTTTACTCAATTTTATTTTATTAAAACTATACTTTAAAAAAATTACTTTTGTTATTATCAGAAAAGCTATGGGGTCCGTGACCCATTGGACCCCGCCGGGTCCACCCCTGCCTCACACCAAGGTTCTTCTTTTACGCTGCCTCCAATATGTCTGGCGCCTCTGATGACTCGTCCACCACTCCTCCATCTAGATCCGACACGGGCACCTACGCTGATGCCACCGGCATTGTCTTTGCTGGTGCTACAGCTCTCTCTGCTGGTGCTGTTCTGTACAACAGGCTTTTCATGTTGCCTCTATTAAAACATATGTTTTGGTTGTTCTTGTGCAAAGTCCACCAAACTACTCTATCTGGCATCATTTGTTTCTCGTCACCCTCAGGAGATTCAATCTCACTAACCATGTTGATTGCTCTTCTCCATCACTGATGACACTGACGTCTTCTTGATCACACTGTCCTCTCGTGTATATATGGTTGCATTCATGAGAATATTTTCAAACTCATCATCTATTAGGATACATTAGGAGGATCTATATTTCCCTTTTAGTCCTTAAGTTATTTTAAGTTTGTACATATGTTAGATAGAATAGTACCGTTTTGTAACGGTAGGCTAGTCCCTTTTATTTTCGTTTTGACAGATCTCGTACTATGTCATGTTTTTCGCACCCTGTGCTGTAACCCGAGTGGGTTTTCATCAATAGAGAGTCACTGTGTTTCCTTCTTTCTGTTTCTTGCACGGTGAATGTTCTGGGTTAGGTTTAGGGTTTGTAGCTTTCTCAGGCAAGGTTCTTCCGCGTGATGATAACATGGTATCAGAGCAGTGATCCAGTTTCTGCTCTCGTTTCTCCCACCGCCTTCTTGCCTAACCCGACTCTTTTCTTGCGATTTTGTTTTTCATCGCACCAGGAATCTCGAAAAGTTATTACGCCTTCTTCGACTCCCTGATAAATCCCGAGTTTTATCTCTTCCCTACTTCTTTTCGATTTCTGTCTATTTTCTTTCTTTTGATTCCCCGATAAATACTCAAATTCCTCTCGCCCTTTTTCTATCCGATTTCAGTCTACCTTCCCTTCTCCGTTTTCCCGATAAATCTTGAGACTTTCTTCTATGGCGAACGAAACCGCGACCGACAAAGACCCAAGTGATAAAAATACTGGCAAAGGTATCGACGACAAGGAACACGAAAAGAATGACGACCTCAGCAACACTTCCAGCGATGACACTGGTGGAAGCGGCGATGCTTCAGACCCTCTGTATATGGCAAGTTCAGAACAGCCTGGGCACGGTTTGGCCAATAAATTCGGAGGTCAAGGCTTTGCATGCTGGAAGATGCAAATGTCAATAGCACTGGGAGCCAAGAATAAATTGTGTTTTGTCGACGGAACCTTTCCGAAGCCCACCGAATCTGTACAGAAGGCTCGAGCATGGACAAGGTGCGATTCCATGGTGAGAGCATGGATTCTTATGAGTTTGGAAAAGAACATCGCAGACAGCGTTTTATTCGCACCCTCTGCCACAGAGCTCTGGAATCAATTGTGCAGACGGTATGACGAACTGGATGGCACCAGAGTTTATGACCTTGAGCACAGATTAGCCGTTGCCAACCAAGGTAATGAATCGATCTGCGATTATTTTACACGGGTAAAGCGTTTGTGGGATGAAATAGATGCTAGCAATGTTATCCCGGTTTGTATATGCAATTCTTGTACTTGTGGGGCTTCCAATAAGTTCAAAGATTTTGTGAAGCAAAGAAGACTGATCCAGTTCTTGATGGGTCTGCATGAGAAGTTTGCTGTGATACGGGGCAATATTTTGTGCCAATCTCCCCTGCCATCTGTGGAACAAGTATTTTCTTTACTTGTTCAGGAGGAAAGAACCAAACACCTCACCAGTAATCCCTCAACAGAGCCAAACCCTGGTTCCCTCTCCTTCGCACCAGAACAAAACAGAAAACCAGTTCAGAGAGCCCAAAACCCAACTTACAAACGAAACACACTTCACTGCACCTATTGCAATAAGACGGGTCACACTGAAGATCGCTGTTACCAAAAGATTGGTTTTCCCCAAGGATGGAGGAACTCTAGAGGAAGAAGACCAAATGCTAATACTGCCGCTACTCAAGAACTAAGGGAAGAAGAACACCGTGAGATTTCCAGTGATCCTTTTGGAGGGATCTTGTCCTCAGAGCAGATGACCAGACTTTTCGATTACATCAGTAGGGCGCGACCAAACAACAAAAAGTCCCAGAGCACAGAATCTACATCCTCATGTGGATTTGTCGGTACAATTTTTTCTAGTCCTTCTTGTTTGAAAAACACGAAATATTTAAGTTTAAATGCTCAGACAAATCATGATTTTGTTGCTTCAGATTGGATATTAGATTCTGGTGCCTCTGATCACATGTGTGGAAACTTAAGCATGTTTAGTAAATATTGCACTCTTGATAATCCTCACACCGTGGGTATGCCAGATGGGCATCCACAGTATGTGAAAATAATAGGAGAAGTTAGGATCAATTCCTTAATTATTTTGAAGGATGTATTGTATGTTCTTGCCTTCAGATTTAACTTAGTCTCAATTAGCAAGTTGTCACGTGATATGAAGGGAAAATTCATATTTGATTTCAACTCATGTTTTTATCAGGGCTATAAAGACAAAGATGCTATTGAAATTGGAAGATTCAGCAGAGGATTATATGTTTTGAATTTTGATTGTGACAAGAAAGTTTGTAAAGGTTCTGTTCCTTTAGTGTGCAGCAGTGAGCTTAACAGTTTCGGTTCTGATTGTACAGATAGCTTGAACCTTTGGCACCATAGACTAGGTCATGTGCCCAAAGATAAACTTGTAAAGCTGAAATTGGTTGATCAATCTGAAAGAAATAAAGAATTTGTGTGTGAATCATGTTCTAGATCCAAGAGCCATAGGCTCCCCTTCTACTCTAGTTCCAATACCACACATGATGTTTTTGATTTGATACATGCCGATTTATGGGGTCCATATAAGGTGAAAACATATGATGGTTATTCTTATTTTCTCACTTTAGTAGATGATAAGAGTAGAGCCACTTGGACTCATCTGTGTGCCACAAAATCAGAATCTTTCAATATCATCATTCTCTTTTTCAAAATGATTCAAAATCAATTCAATAAAAGGGTCAAGATTCTAAGAACTGATAATGCTTTTGAGCTGGGCAGTTCCAAAGACACCTCTGATTTCTTGAAAAATAATGGCATTTTGCATCAAACAACTTGTGTTCACACTCCACAACAAAATGGCGTGTGGAGCGTAAACATAGACATATTTTAGAGACTGCAAGAGCATTGATGTTCCATTTTAAGCTTCCCTTAAAGTTTTGGGGAGATAGCATCTTGACAGCTACCTACCTTATCAATAGAATGCCCCTCAAAAGTGTCAACAATAAAAGCCCTTATGAAGTTATTTACAATGTTCTGCCTGATTATCATAGGTTGAAATGTTTTGGTTGTTTGTGTTTTGCTAACATTAATAGACAGCAGCATGATAAGTTTGCTTCAAGATCGGTTAAGGGTATTTTCCTAGGATATCCTCAAGGAAAGAAAGGGTACAAACTGTTAGACTTAGACAATAATAAAATCATTTTCAGTAGGGACGACGTTGTTTTCCATGAAAGCATTTATCCTTTCAGAGGAGACCCCGCTTATAATAATGAGAATAATATTGTTACTACTGATCTGTTTTTCTATGAGCCCACTGTTTGTGGAGAGGATACAGAGAATATGCCCAGATACCGTGGGAAAGACCGCCTGGAGCAAATAAATTCTACTGCGCCAAGTGTTCCAGAGGTTATACAACCAGAAAATACTTCGGAAGTAGCAGACACAGATTCAGAGGAACAACCTACCCTGAGGCGCTCCACAAGAGAAAGACAGCAGCCGAGGCATTTGGAAGATTATGTTGTTGGGCATTCTTCCAGTAATAAATCAGATAAGAGATCTACTGACTCTTTTTCCTTGATTCTTAATGATAGAATTACTAGATCTGTCAATTTGGTCTCTGCTGTCAAAAGTGCCTGTCAAGAAAGTTTAGATAATCAGTTTACTAATGAGAACCAAACCATAGCTTCTTCAGAGTTAATCAGAAATGTTTTCTATGCCTATGAGAATAACCAGAATCATGCATGCTGTAGTGCTGTTTCCCACAGAGTTGTAGAACCAACTTTATATACTGATGCTGTCACAGATCCTAACTGGAAAAATGCAATGGCTGGAGAATTTGAGGCTTTAGATAGGAACAGCACTTGGGATATAGTTAGCTTACCTAAAGGGAAGCGAGCTATTAAATGTAAATGGGTTTATAAACTCAAATATCATGCTGATGGTTCCTTAGAAAGATACAAGGCTAGGTTGGTAGCTAAGGGTTTTACCCCAAAATATGGGATAGATTACTTAGAAACATTCTCCCCGGTTGTAAAATTTACAACCATTAAGGCTTTGATTTCAGTCGCTGCTAAAAGAAAATGGGAAATAGGACAGTTAGACATAAACAATGCCTTTTTGCATGGCGATTTGAATGAGGATGTTTTTATGGAAATTCCCGAAGGTCATAAGTTAGAAGGATCAGGACTTGTGTGTAAACTTAGAAAATCCTTGTATGGCCTTAAACAGGCTTCTAGACAATGGCATGAGAAACTTAGTGAGTTTTTAAAATCTCTTGGCTTTAAGCAATCTTTGAATGATTACTCTCTGTTCATAAGAAGTTTTGGTGATAAGACTTGTTTTCTGGTTGTCTATGTTGACGACATTTTAGTTACAGGAGATGATACTGTGTTTATAAGAAATATCAAATCTGAGCTTGATCAAAAATTTAAGATTAAGGACCTGGGAAAACTGAGTCATTTCCTAGGAATGCAGTTTCTGTATGCGCCTGAAGGGATTTTTCTTGTTCAAAAGGCTTATTGTGACAGTCTGATATCAGAATTTAATTGTGCTAATAAGAAAGCTGTTGTAAGTCCGTTAGAATTCAATGTCAAGCTAAGGAAAGGTGAGGGCATTCCCTTAACCAATCCTAGTACCTATAGACGTTTAGTGGGTAAGTTGGGTTTCCTAGCACATAGTAGACCAGATTTATGCTTTGCTATTCAAGTATTAAGTCAATTTTTAGATAGTCCGACTGACCTACATCTTAAAGCAGCATTGCATACTTTGAGTTATGTGAAAGGTACAGCAGGTTATGGACTTTTGTTTAATAACAATGCAGACTTGAATCTGGTAGCTTATTGTGATGCGGATTGGGCTAGTTGTCCTGACACTAGACGTTCTGTTAGTGGTTATTTTATCTGTTTTGGAGGGAGTCCTTTCTTGGAAATCTAAGAAACAAACTTCAGTTGCTTTGTCTTCTGCAGAATCAAAGTACAGGGCCTTACGACAAGTCACTGTGAGTTGAGCTGGTTGACACGGGTGCTGAATGAGCTGGGCGTGAAGGAGATCACTCCTGTTCCTGTGAAGTCCGACAGCCAGTCAGCCATCCATATCGCCCGGAATCCTGTTCTGCATGAAAGAACTAAGCACATAGAGTTGGACATACATTTCGTGAGGCAGAAGCTTCAGGATGGACTGATTTCAGTAGAGTTTGTTTCTTCCAAACACCAGCTTGCGGATCTCTTGACCAAGACTGCGTGGGACTCAGTATCCATTGCTTATTAGGAAAATGGGGTTACAGAACTGTAGTGGTTCCGGTTGTAATGACTGAAGCCGCACTGTTCTTTAGATTCCAAATCATACAATACCTTGTATGATTTGAGGGGGGCTATTAGGATACATTAGGAGGATCTATATTTCCCTTTTAGTCCTTAAGTTTTTTAAGTTTGTACATATGTTAGATAGAATAGTACCGTTTTGTAACGGTAGGCTAGTCCCTTTTATTTTCGTTTTGACAGATCTCGTACTATGTCATGTTTTTCGCACCCTGTGCTGTAACCCGAGTGGGTTTTCATCAATAGAGAGTCACTGTGTTTCCTTCTTTCTGTTTCTTGCACGGTGAATGTTCTGGGTTAGGTTTAGGGTTTGTAGCTTTCTCAGGCAAGGTTCTTCCGTGTGATGATAACATCATCACGCCTGACGCTTCGGCTCGACAGTTTGGGTTTCTATTGAGAATCTTTTTCATGACAATAAGAAAGCCCGGGCTATTCATATGGAATTTGAGTTATGTAGTCTCAAGCAAGGAACTTTCTCTATTAACGACTACTGCATGCAACTCAAAGCACTTGCAGATGGTTTTGCCGATGTCAGCAATCTTATCACCGATGAAAATCTTGTCCTTCAAACCGTTGGTGGTCTCAACAAGAACTTTTCTAATATGGCGACATTGATACAATTTCAGAGACCCTTTCCCACTTTCCAGGAAACAAGAAGTTGTCTTATTTTGGAAGAAACTCATCGACGACATATTGCTCCACCGAAAACTGCTCTTGTCTCCACTGATGTTGTTTCTTCCATACCGCTAAGCTCCGTCGTATCCTCTGATGTTGCGCCGCTTACCAATCAGCCACATGGTCAGTATTGTACCTCTGGTGATCATTTTCGTGGTCGCGCGGTCGTGGCTATGAACGTGGCTATGGCAAGGGTTCTGGTCGTGGTAATCCAACAACATCTACTTCAACTTCTGAGTGGTCAACAACCATGGTTCAACATAGTGGAAGAATAGTTTGTATAAATTGTCATTGTATTTCATCTATTGTTCTGCTGTACATTCCAGGGTTTATATTGCTATCTACTTGTTGATCAAGCAATTCTGTTACAGATATTTTCTCTATTGGGCTAAAGTAGTGATAGCTATAGATTGGGCTTTCTTATGGGCTTTTATCCTCCCGCGAGTCCAGGCTGGTATGGACTAATGGTGCTGGGCTCGAATTTCTTTGAAGCGTGTGACAGGCAGGGGCTTAGTGAGACAGTCAGCCAGTTGTGCCTTTGTCGGGAGAAAAGCGATCTTCAAGCTCCGATTTTTAACCTTCTCGCGGACGAAGAAGAACTCAATTTCAATGTGCTTGGCGCGGCTATGGAGGACCGGTTGGAGGCTATAGGTGGCTTGCTAAACGAAAAGGAGGATTCCTCAAATTGAACGTCTCTGAAAGATATGTTTTGTGTGTAGGAAGATGAAGACAGAGATTGCCTGTGGTGTTAGGAGAATAGCCGAGGAACACACACTCTTGTGTTCTGAAATTTAGTTTGTGGTTTTGGAAGGGGCGGAGGTTAGGAAAACAGCTACAACAAAAAACTTTTAAGTGGAGATAATCAGGATTTTTGGTGTCTAGGTAATAGAAGGGGGTAGACTGGGCTAGAGTTTTTGTTGAGTGCGAGTTAAAAGATATGTAGCAGTAATGAAGGCATAACTCCAATATGACAGAGGAATTGAAGCTTGGGCTAGAAGACATAGGCCCTTATCCACTACCCTTATGATTCTTGTTTCCACTGCCCCATTATGCTGATGAGAGTGGGGACATGTGACTCGGTGATGGATGCCTTGTTCCTGTAAAATTTGTTTTAAGGCCTGAAACTCTCCACCACCGTCTATATTTGTTTGATGGTGGAGGCAAACTGGTTTTTAACAAGAGTAACAAAAACAGGAAAAATGAGTTTCACATCTGATTTTGCTTTTAAAGGAAACAACCAAATGTATTTGGAGAAGTCGTCAACTAGCAACAGAAAATAGGAGTAACCATCAACAGATATATAATGGGCAGGTCCCCATTGTCCATAAAGAGAAAATCAAAACACTTAGATGAAACACTAGAAGAGGGATAGTGGGGTAGAGCATGAGATTTGCCTTGGCAACATGCCTTACAAAGTTCTGGAAAATTTCTTGAGGAAACTGGTAAATTAAAAAAACTTAAAATCTGCTGAGTGGTGGAAAAAGATGGATGGCCTAGCCGTTGGTGCCATGTGGTTGATGGGGCTGACTTTGTGTAGTTGAGAGTGAGCTGAGGATGCCGGAGGAGTGGTAGGTGGAAAAACGTAGACACCATCTTTAACTAGGCCGTGGAGAAGCACTTGGTGGGTTTGATTGTCCTTCAAAACAAAATAATCAGAGTGAAACTCAAAGAAGGCCTTGTTATCTTTGCATAATTTATTTACAGAAACAAGGTTTTTTTGGAGGGAGGGGACATGCATAAGATCTGTGAGAACAAAATTGTGTTTAGAAAAGGATAAGAGACCTGTTCCCTGATATTCAACAGAGAGGGTTGACCCATCCCCCAAATTGACTGTGTCGATGCCGAAGTGCTCCTAAGAAGATATGTTTAGGTTGCTCAAGTCGCCTGAAAAGTGATGGCTAGCTACAGAATCAGGAAGCCAATCAGATGTTAGGTGTTTGTTTGTAGAGTTGATGGTGTAGGAGGTGGGAGGTCTAGGTTGATATGTGTGGTTAAAACAGTGATAACAGTTGGCTGCTATATGACCCCTCTTCCCACAGATCTGACATTCTGGTCTAGAATCAGGCTGACCCGTGAAAAAGGTGGGTTGGGTTGGTCTATAAGAGGGATTTTGAGTGGATCTGCCCCTTCCTCTGTTGGAGGATGATTGTCCTCTGGTATTTGTGTTTTTGTAGCTGGATTTGTGGGTGGTTTGGTTGAGAGAGATAGTATCTTTGGCCTGGTTATGTTGCTGTGAGATCCATGTCTCAGTGGATAGTAAGAACCTATAGAGCTGACTTGGTGTGCAGGGGTCTGGACGGGTGAGTATGTTAGAAACCAGAGAGCAGTATTCACTGGGGAGTCCCTTGAGTAGGAAACTTTGAAGTTCCCGATCAGTCACATTGTGACCTGTGACACGTAGAGTGTCAACAAGGGCACAAGCCCTATCATAATAAGAGCTAATGTCTTCTGTGGATTTCTTCTCTATGGAAGCAAGTTGAAGATGTAATTGACTGAGTCTAGCATTAGATTGAGCAGCATATACCGCATGTAAGTAATCCCACACTTGTTTTGATGCCAACAACTTGACCAACAATTGTTGGACTCACAGAGGTTAGTAGGATAGTTATAACTAGTTGATCCTGTTGGATCCATTTGGTATAATCAGGATTGATAGTTCCAGCAGCCACAGGGGAGGGACAAGGGTGAGTGCCATCGACAAACTTGAATAAATCATTTCCTTTCAGGAAAGGGAGTAGCATACCTTTCCATATTTTGAAATTATCTCGTTGTCACTTAATGATGTTTGTTGCTGCAGAGAGAATGGATTGGGTGCTGGGTGTTGTGGAAACGGTGGAGGTGGGATTCACGGTGGAGATGGGGGGTGGGGGTGTTTGTTGGTTGCCGCCAGATCCAGTGCCGGAAGTGCCAGAGCCTGGCGAGATTGGAGTCGTCATAGATGTTCCGAGGAGAGAAAGAAGGATAAGGATGAAAGAGGTGGTTATTTTTTTGGGAGAAGCGACAGAAAGGAAGCTTCCTCTGATACCATAGTGGAAGAATTAGTTTGTATAAATTGTCATTGTATTTCGTCTATTGTTCTGCTGTACATTCCGGGGTTTATATACTGCTATCTACTGCTTGTTGATCAGGCAATTCTGTTACAGATATTTTCTCTATTGGGCTAAAGTAGTGATAGCTATAGATTGGGCCTCCTTATGGGCTTTTACAACAACAACATTGGTCCGGGTCTTGTGGGCGCCCTCCCCTCATCTATGCACTACAATAATCTTCCGCATCATGCTATGTATACTCAATAGTCCACCAAGGCAACATGGGATCAAGCTCGGCTTGTGCAAGCATCAATGCATTGTCTATGCGAAACTCTTCTCCATCTGACCCGACATGGTACATGGATTCTGGCACCTCTTCGCACATGGCTTCTGGTACTGGTATTCTCTGTCCTAATTTTAATTAAGGTATTTACCTTATTCCAAAATTATTGTGGGCAATGGCACGACTTTACCCGTATCCGCTATTGGTTATTCTTTGCTATCCAACGCTCCATCTTTTCCTAAACAATGTTCTTGTCACTCCCTCCTTGATCAAATATTTTATTTCCGTGCATAAATTTACAATTAAAAATAACTGTTCTATTGAATTTGACCCTTTTGGTTTTTTGGTGAAGGAATTAACCAACAAGAATGTGATCCGTCGGTGCAATAGTCGAGGCGAGCTCTATCCCTTCCTACCACACATACACCAAACCTCACGGTTGTCGGTTGCTCATGCTTTCAATACAATTCAGCAATCATCTATTTTATGGCATCGACGTTTGGGTCACCTTGGAAGTCTCGTTCTTCGTTCTTTCCTCCTCAACAAAATTTTCTTTCAATAAAGATGTCACAATATTATGTCATGCTTGTCAATTAGGAAAACACTCAAAATTGCCTTTTGTTTCGTTTCGTACTGTCACTCTCATCCTTTTGAACTTTAGCACTGTGATCTTTGGACGTCACCTGTTTATAGTTTCATTGGTTACATATAATATCGTGTGATTATTGATGACTTTCCCATTGTGTTTCTTCCTACCCTCTCAAGTATATATTGGACACCACATCCACTATTAAAAATTTCTTTGCTTATGTTTCATCCTAATTCAATATAAAGATAAAAGATTTTCAATGCGATCATGGTCGTGAGTTTAAAAATAGTGAGCTACACTTGTTTTTCACTCAACATGGGGTTCTCTTTCATTTTTTGTGTCCTCACACCTCTCCCCAAAATGGGAAAGCTGAAAGGATGATTCGTACCCTCACAAATGTAATTCGTACCCTTTTTTCTCATACTACATTACCAACTTAGTTTTGGGTGGAATCTTTGGACACTGCCACATATATGCTAAATCTCATACCAACAAAAACACAAAATCTGAGCATGCCTCATGAATCTCTATATGGTTGCGTACTCTCATCTTCGTGTGTTTGGTTGCCTATGTTATCCAAATGTCATTGCCATAACAAAACATAAGCTTAAGCCTCGCACTCGCCCTTGAATTTTTCTCGGCTATGCTGTTTCACAAGGGTTGTCATTGTCTTGATGTGGAAAGCAAGAAGGTAATTATCTTTAGACATGATATTTTTGATGAATTTACTTTTCCATATACTTCTACAAGTATTAATCCTTCCTCTGATCTACATGACTTTATAGACACCCATCACAACCCTCCCATCCACTACGGCCATGTCCATCCCCCTCAATCGGTTCCCATACCTCCACACATTTGTCATCCAATACAACGTCATTGATATCACGGTCCCCTACTCCTACCGCACTTCCATCTCCCCATACCTCCACACATTTACCACCTTCATCTTCATCTCCAACCCAGACGTCCTCTCCTCATGTCATGCCTGATTCCAACTTACTACCTACAAAGTCGACCACAAATACGCACCCTATGCAAACCCGCTCCGAAGATGGCATCATTAAACCCAAAATTGTTTTCAACCTCTACTCAACTCCTTCACCACTTCCAAAAACATATCAAGCTGCCCTTAATTGCCCGCACTGGCATTGGTTTAATTCAATGAAAGAAGAGTATGATGCTTTAATTTAAAATAGGACTTGGGATCTTGTCCCTCGGTTTACAAATACTAATGTGGTTTCAGGAAAATGGTTGTTTCGACACAAGTTTGGGGCGGATGGCAAGCTTACTCAGTACAAATCATGTTAGGTAGCTCGGGGTTTCTCTCAGCAACACAGTGTTTATTTTGATGAGACATTCACCCCAATCGTCAAGCCGACCACGATTCGTACTATTCTTAGTATCAATGTTCATCACAAGTGGCCGATTAATCAGCTAGATGTCAAAAATGCATTTTTACACGGCACTATTGATAACGTGGTTTATTGCCAACAACCGCCTGGCTTTATAAGTGCCTTGTATCCTGATTATGTCTGTAAGCTAAACAATGCTCTTTATGGCTTAAAGCAGGCACCTCGGGCTTGGTATCAATGGTTTGCTACATTTTTTCGTAGCATCGGTTTCACTAGTAGCAAGGCCGACCCTTCTTTGTTCATCTATCGTAATGGTTCTTCCACTGCCTATCTTTTTGTGTATGTCGATGACATCATTCTCACAGCCTCTACATCTGCTCTTATTTGGCTCCTTATTGCCAAGCTCAGTAGTGAATTTCCAATGATAGATCTCGGTCCGCTACATTACTTATTGGGTGTTGCAGTCACAAAGGAGTCCTATGGTTTACATCTGAATCAAGCACAATATGCCAAAGATTTACTGGCTCAGGCAGGTATGACAGATTTTAATGCTAGTCAAACACCAGTAGATACGAGTACCAAACTTCCACAGGATGTGGGTCCAGTTGTTCAAGATCCTTCAAAGTTCACATTTATATAAAAAAATGCAAGATAAACACAAGCTAAGATATACACTAGTTTAGGAAAAGAATCGCGCCGCTTTTCTTCCCTCGAAGAAAACCGTCCACCCAATCTTCGTGAAACCTAAAATCATGCCGTCGTCGACGGCGCCTCCCATCCTTCTGATCTATTTTGTCTGGCTAATGCCCGCGCGCTGCTGCAATGGAGTTCAAGTTCCAGGCTACTCAACCTCACGACGCAGAGCATGTCTGAAAGAAGAAGAGACCCTTACCTGAGGGAGCGACGACCACAGATTTAATCCCAGATACAAATCAGGTTATCGATTGGAAGAAGAGCTCTTTCTGTGAGATTGTATCGGAGAAAAGGATACAAGATGTTATCGACTCCTCGGATGACGAGAGTTCAGACAATGAAGACATGACCCAGGGAGAATCCACGGAGGAGGATGATGTGTTGTGCCAAACTATAACCCTCCCAAAAGAGATCGACAGGATAATTAGAAGAGACTGGAGGAAGGCGGTGATAGTAAAGCTTCTAGGTAAAACTTTTCCTGCACATATCCTTTATAAAAGATTAGTCCAACGCTGGAAGATTTCAGGTAAATTTGATTTTGCACTTATGGGCAATGGGTACTATACGGTTAAATTTGATGACAAAAGGGATCGGGATTATGTTTTAGCGGAAGGTCCCTAGGTTATTTCAGACCACTATCTGTCGGTGAGAAGATTGGTTCAAGGATTTGATGTCAAAACGGATGCCCTCATGTGTATGGACGTCTGGATCAAGTTTCCTGATCTAGGTCAGGAATACCAGAATAATGCGGTTCTTTCGATCATTGGAGCTAGGGTTGGGACTGTTCGAAAGGTTGCGGTTACCAAATCCAAGATTGGGGTTCTCAGTGGTAGGGTGTGTGTTTTAGTAGACGTAACTAAACCTTTGCTAGGCAAGTTCCGCATCAAGAACCACACCTAGTGCATATTGTATGAAGGAGTTCATCTGGTGTGCTTCAATTGTGGTTGCTTTGGTCACCACTTCTCAAAATGCCCAAAGATTGATGACGAAAATGCGCTAGTTAATGAAGGAGGTTTCAAAGTAATTCAAAAGACTACGATGAAATTTCTCCTCAAGAGCATGCGGACTTTGGGCCATGGATGATGGTCAAAAGAAGGAAAAGAACATCGGGGAGGAAAGTTAGCAACAAGAAGGTGGATAAACAAGATAAGGATAATATACCGGTTATACAAGCTCATGAGAATCCATTTTCTGTCCTAGTAAATAAGGACCATGAGGATTACAAATCAGAGGTCAAAGACTCCCTTGAAGATATCAACAAAATGAGTAAGCCTCCTTCAGATCCCCGGATGTACTAGCTACCCAAGCCCGTGGAATAGAGCAACCAAATAAGCTGGCTTCACATGCTGATCCCAGCCCCTGAAGGAAGATGACGGTCCAGATGGTCCCTCATTCTGGTAAGTCGGATGATGAAGTGCAACATGGAGGACCCTCGCAATCCCCTATGCTCTCAGCATTAATCAGGTTATATCTTTCCTGCTCACTATTTACTTTATCAACGCTTATGGAATTTTTACTTAATACATTAGCTTGGATGTTAGAGGTGTTGTGAAGAGATCTTTTCTCCCATGCATTAAGAATCTAATTTCAATGTATAAACCTCATGTCATATTTCTTTGCGAGCCTAGGATTAGTGGGGCTCAAGCGGATGAGATTATTAGGAAAATAGGGTACCCTAATAGTTTCTGTGTAAATGCTTGTGGTTTTAGTGGTGGTCTATGGCTGTTATGGGATAACTATGTGTCTATGAATGTTTTATCTTTAGATAGCCAGTTTATCCATTCTCGTATGAGGTTTGAAAAATTCTCTGTTTTCTCTACTTTTGTTTACGCTAAGCCCGATGACGCTGCTAGAATCTCCCTTTGGGAATCTTTGTCATGTTTGCCCAAGGATGATTATCCCTAGATTCTTATGGGTGATTTTAATTCTATTATGTCTTTATCTGATAAGAAAGGTGGAGTTATATCCCTTAATAGAGATAGTAAAGCTTTCCTGAATTGGTTTGATTCTAATGGTCTTATGGAAATCCTCTCTGAGGGATGCAACTTTTCCTGGTCTAATGTAACTATTTTGAGCATTTTCTTGTTACCAAAGGTGTTGTTTTTTGCCAAGAATAGGCTCTGATCACTCTCCTATCCTCACCCATGTCCAACATAGAGATTCTAGCCCTAAATTTCCTAAACCTTTCAGATTTATCATTGCTTGGTCTTATCATGATGATTTCACCAAGTTGATCCATGATTCCTAGACTCCGGGCCAAAGTTTTCCCCTTAATATTACTTGCTTAGCTAATACCCTAAAATCTTGGAATAAGGAAGTTTTTGGGAATATTTTCTGGAAAAAAAGAGATTACTAGCTAGGATTCCTGGTGCTCAAAAAGCTCTGGAGAAGAATCAAAATCCCCTCTTAAGGAACCTAGAAAAAAACTTAAGTGCTGAGCTAGAGGAAGTTCTGTTAGCTGAGGAATCCCTCTGTTCCAAAAATCTAGGGAAAAATGGTTGTGTTATGAAGATAAGAACACTAGTTACTTCCATGGGAAGCTTTAAAGCTCCTGGGCCGGATGGTTTCTATGCTTGGTTTTACAAAAAGCAGTGGGAGACTATTAAATCTGATGCTTATGAATTTGTCCATAAGGAATTTAACTCTGGCAAACTTGACAAGAGTATTAATGATACCCTGCTTTGTCTCATCCCCAAAACTCCTAATCTAGTCTCTATGAAGCACTTTAGGCCCATTGAACTTTGTAACGTCTCCTATAAGATCATCTCTAAAATCCTAGCTAATAGAATCAAAGCTTTCCTCCCGGATGTTATCTCCCCTTTTCAAACCAGCTTTGTTCCTAACCACCACATTTAAGATAATCATGTTATAATGCAAGAATTTCTCCACTCAATAAGGAAAACCAAGTCTAAGGAGGGATGAGTTGTTATTAATGTTGACCTTGAAAAGGCTTATGATAGATTATCATGGAACTTCATCAAGGATACCCTGTAGTGCCTTAACCTCCCTAGATTAGTTATTGAGATTATCATGTTCTGTGTTGAGTCGGTTAATATGAGAATCCTGTGGAAGGGATGCCAATCTGACTCCTTTTTTCCCTCAAGGGGCATTAGGCATGGGGATCCACTCTCCCCATATCTTTTTGTTCTATGCATGGAGAGACTTTCTCACCTTATATATTGGCATGTAACAAATAAAAGTTGGAAACCAATTAAGCTCTGCCACACAGGCTCGACTATCTCCCACTTATTTTTTGCTGACTATCTGGTTCTATTGGGATCTGCCACTGAGGCCAATGTCCTGGGTTTGAAATATGTTCTGGATATTTTTTGTTCTGTTTCTAGTGAGAAGATAAGTTTGGAAAGATCAAGACTGGTTTTCTCTAAAAATGTCTTGCCTAGGAAAAAATTGAGTATTAGTCAAGCAGTAGGCATCCCCGTGTCTGATAACTTTGGAAAGTATCTGGGTATTAACTTACTTCAGGGCAGAACTACCTCTAATCTGTTTCTGATCTGGTGGAAAGGATCAGGGCAAGAGTTGCAGGATGGAAGGCCAATTCCCTATCCTTTGCTGGCCGCTTAGTATTAGCAAAATCAGTGGTTGAATCTACCCCCACTTTCCATATGATGTCTCAGAAACCCCCTAGTAATACTTGTGCTATAATTAAGAAAATTTGTAGATGTTTTTGTGGGGCCAACGGAAAATGTTAGGAAACTGCACACGATAGTCTGGCCTACTATCTGTAAGCCTAAATCGGAAGGGGGTTTAGGTCTTAGGAATATTAATGTTATGAACAAAGCGTGCCTTGCTAAATTAAGATGGAGATTTCTTCAAAATCAGGGTAGTTTTTGGGTAAATTTCCTTTCTAATATATATAAGAATCCTCAGTCCAGATCTGCCTCCAGTGTTTAGAAAAACATTTGGTCTAGTAAAGAGTTCATTGCCTCTAGTGCTAGATGGAAGTTAGGTGATGGCCAAACTATTTCTTTTTGGCTTGATAAATGGTTGTATGATAAACCTCCGCGGTCCTTTATTCAAAGCAATTTGAGTATTGACTTAGCTACCAAGGTTGCTCAATTCTAGAGGCCTAGAATTGGTTGGAACTTTGACTATTTATCATCTGTGTTACCTCCTAGAATTCTTACTACTCTTTCTAGTAAATTCATCTCGGAGATAGCCAGGGCTGATAGCCTAGTTTGGGCTGACGGTACCAATGGTCAATTCTCTGTGGCTCGGGCATATGCCAAAATGGACCAAACTGGCACTAAAAGAACAATTTGGAGAACTATACTGAATCTGAAAAATCCTGAAAAGATAAAATGCTTCCTATGGCTCACGTCGCATAATGCCCTTAAAACAAAAGCATTACTTTTTAGTTTTGGCCTTATTGCTAAACAAATTTGTAGTGCTTGTGGAGACAGGGAAGATGCTGAACATGTTCTCAGGCACTGCAGAGTTGCAACTACCTGTTTGGAGATCGATCCTGAATAATGCGGTTCTATCTTGTGACTCTCTGTATTTGGATTTCAATGATTGACTTCTCTCTAACTTATGCAACAAACTCTCCTCTACTCGGTTTAATGACATGAAATGGAATCAGATTTTTGCAATTACTTGTCACACGCTATGGCATTGGCGCAATGTTAAATTTCATAATAATCTGAATGAACTGCATCTCCCTTTGACCCTTTTATATTCACGGCTGCAGCGACATCTGATTTATACTCCCTCTCGTTTCACTATAAATTTTGAAACAGTTGTGTGCGACAGAAGCAAGATCTGGGAACCCCCTCCTGCAGAGTTCTTGAAGATTAACACTGATGCATCTCGGTGGAGTTTAGAGGAGGTAGCAGTAGCAGGGGTTGGTAGAGACAGCCAAGGTAACTGGATTTGCGGCTTCTTATGGAACCTAGGGGACACCGAGGTCCTAGAAGTAGAGCTATGGGGTATATTTAATGCTCTTCAGCTGGCACAAAGATATAACTACCAGGGGTTCATTGTTGAAACTGATTCGAAGGAGGCTGTAAAACTCCTAACAGGGGGAAGCCTACCCAATCATCCTTTGGAGAGTCTTGTTACTTGTTGTAGGAATCAGTTGATCTCTCTCAATCAGTGTTCGATTAGTAACATTAGCGTGAGCAAAACTGCTTGGCGGATAGTTTGGCCAATATGGCTCATTTTTCTGATAGGGGTTGTACTGTTATAAACTCACCACCGGCAAGCATTTTGCCCATGCTTAACCGCGAGAAAGCCCCATCCTATGTGGGTACTATTGATTAAGTGAAATAAAAGTTTCCATTTTGATCAAAAAAAAAGAAATACCTTTTGGCTTATTCTATGAATTTACAGAGAGTTTTAACCTTTGTGACTCTTCGGTTGTGACTACGGGGGGATGTTAGGAATATTGTATATTTACCATTATGTACATCTCCCTTGTAACATATATATATCCTGTGATAATAAGAGATATTATTCTATCTCTAACATCACCTATGTTAGAATACTTAATTACCGTAGTTATTTATTTCAGTGCTTACTCACTCCTTGTACATCTATATATACTTTCCTAATACAGCGGTAACCCGTGAGGTTCTTTTGCTAATTATTCTTACATGGTATTAGTCTAACCCACTTCTCTCCTCCCTCGATCCTATTTTCACACCACGCTCCCAACAACTTTTGGTTTTTTGTTGCCCTTCCCCAGTGCATCTCCTCTTTCCCACCATGTCTGACCATGACTCTCAAGAAGACTCCGAGCACACCTTGCTCATCAATCCCACCCGTCATCGCTTGCTCCAGTCCCCACCTCGCATCATGGACTCTTCTCCCCGCATGACCACCGCCGCGCCCAACACTTCTCCCGCTGTTGGAAAAAATACTGTAGCGGTATTAACCTAAGCAAATAATAGGACAAGCGCACCCAAATCGATGTAATATAACAAGTGTCGTATCCACAAGGAAATTGGTTTCTAATCCCTAGCTTCGGTATTATAGTAAAAGAAATAAACAATGGTAAATGGGGGGGGGGGGGGTTAGCCGGAGGCAAGCTTAGTTGTTTGGTTGACACAATAAAAAGCAATCTAAATTGGTTATAGATGGAATGGATGGATGAGTACCCTGGATAGTGGGGAATAAACTCATAAACATAACTAATTCAAACATTGTCTATTAAAGCTAATATCAAGATCCCCCAAATCAAGGACCAATCAATTCTTATTAATTAATAAACCCTCTTCACTCAAAGAAGGTTAAAGTCACTAGATAGCATTGAAAATAAGCTCTTCAATAATAGCCCTAAGTGTTACCCCCTATTCAAGAGTGCAAAAGCTAGGGTTTATCCCTTCTTGGTCAATCCTTAATCTCAAAATCCTATATTGAAAGGAGTCACCATAAATGCAATAGTTGATCAAATTAAAGCTTTAATTTAGCATTGAAGAAGATAAACCCCATCCTATGATACAAATGAAGTTTACTCAACCATTTACAAGAGCAAAACAAGAGAAGAGAAAGAAATAGTCTTGGGAGGAGCTTGGGAGCTTCAATTAAGGTGGAGTCTTCAAGCTTTTCCTTCTCCTATTTTTCTCCTCTTGTCTCCTCTTCTTTTCTCCTCTATTTTTGCACTCTCTCTCCTAGTTTATGTTTGGGAACCGGTTGTGGAAGAATGAGCAAATAAGCCTTAATTTTCCCTTTTTAAAACGCTGTTTATGGGAAGATTCGTTCCGACTGATCAACGTGGGTCGGTCACCTCTAGAAGACGACGACACATGTGCTAAATTAAGTTCAACCAACCCATGTGGGTCGATCGCCTTGGGTTGGTCCATTCTAGAAGGTTTGAGAAGACTTCGACCGACCCACGTGGGTCGTTTCTTGGGTCAATCCCTTCTAGTAGCTTAGGATGAGCCCAACCGATCCACCTGGGTCAGTCGCCTAGGTCGCTCAACTTCTGAAAAGCCCATTTTCCACCGGAAACTTCCCAAAATGTCCCCTCGTTCTTGATCTACTTCTCAAAGTGCTAAAACTTGTCCAAAACATCTCTTTCACCTCAAAAACATGCTCAAATAAGCTTTTACCTAAATTATAACAAAAATGTATAAGTTCGCCTATAATAACAAAATGCTCTATAAAGTGGTGAATAAGGTCATCAATTAAATAGAATGATGTTGAATAAAGACCCTATAATTACAGTATTTCACCACGTATCACACGCTACCATAGCCATTCATCAAGACCTTCATGTAAGTTCAATCACAAATCATGTGCGCATTGAATTAACCCAATCCCCTTAAAACTACGCTATGTGGCGCCACATTTTCCTTAACCCTCGGCAAGTTCAACCTTCTCAACCATGTTGACGACACTCCTCCCTTCACCGACAAAAGATGAGCCTTCCTTGACGTCACGGTGCTCTCGTGAATCTATGCCACTATCCGCCCCGAGATCTTCAATCTCATCGTGCACAATAATGCCACCACCTATGATATATGGAAACCATCGAAAACCTGTTCCAAGACAACTGGAAAGCCTGCGCCATCCAACTAGCGGCTGAGTTCCGCGGTCTTTGCCAGGGATTCATGAATATCAACGAGAACCTTGTTTCTGACGAGAACCTCGTTCTTCAAATGATCAGCTGCTTAAACGACCCTTTTTCCAATATCCCGAGCCTTATCCAACTCTAACGTCTGTTCCCCACTTTCCAAGAAGTCTGGAGCAACCTTAATCTCTAAGAGACTTGCCACAACAACTCCTCTAATACTTCCACTACTTTACTTCCCACTGCACCCCTCCCTACCAACACCACAGTCACACCCACCGCAGCCACCAACCCTTCCTCCGACCTCCCTACCAACCGTAACCCTGTCCTCTCTCCTATCACCACAACAACCGTCGTGGCCATGGTCGCGTGCATGGTTCATACGGACGTGGCTCTCTTCAAAATCAGTTGTGGACTTTTCTAAACGGTCAAACACAGTGGCCTCAGGCTTGGTCCTCCCCCGGTCTTCTCGGTCCCCGTCTACCTTGTCTCATTTGTAAAGCTAAACCCCACCAAACAAAACACCAACCATTGAAGTGTATACTAAAGGTGCAAAGAGTACCATGAGAGCTTCCAATATCCAACAACAATGTCAACATTAAGAACTCTCATGACTTAAAATCTGTATGCCAAGAGTGTGGAGGAGACCACGAGAGCGCTCATTGTCTTGTGATCACGAAAAAGGTTGATCCGCTCAGTATGGAAGAGCTCTAGTCAATGGTACACGTCCTCAACACGAACCAACAAGCTCAGTCAGCTCGAATGGAGCAACGCCTAAGAGTGAGATGACTCATGAGATGGAGTACTCGACCATACAAGACACCAACCAACAGATTGCGTGTCAAGTTTGTGAAGAAACCATGAGAGTTCTCATTGCACCAAAATGGAGGCTGCAATCTCCGGAGTGGAGGCTCTCATGGAATATTTCATCTCATCCATCAAACTTATGAGCCAAGAATTTGAGTCAAAGTTTGCTAAGCAAGACACCTTCAACAAGAATGTTCAAGCTCGATTTGATCATATTTTGCAACAACTTGAGATCAAAACAGTTCATGAGGTGGAGCAGCCTACTGAGGATTTGAGCTGTTCTCCCACTTCTCCCTTGTTCGAATCAGGGAATCCAACGCATTCAACTAACGGCCTGATTTTGAAGACGACTCATCAAAGGAGAGTTTCTACTTTGACCTCATGGAGTTTCCTCCCTCCAAAGTCAACCACCATCATGTCTCCCCTTTTGTGCTTCATCAAGACATTGAGGATGCCTACATCCTCAACTTTGAGAAGGTAGAGTCATCACCTCCCTTTGATTCATTAGAGGAGAATGCCACCATCAGCTTCAAGGAGCCACCTTCCTCTGAACTTGATGTCCATTAAGGCTCTTCCTATATGTCTCACCCTAAAGATGAGGATTTCTACATCCTCGAAACCGAGGAGAAGGAGCCATCAAACTTTGATCTTAATGTGGAATATCAAGGCCTCCCCATCTGTGCTCAAACGATGTAAGGTGGAAGCTCAAAGTCCACCCGCTGAATATGGAGGCCACCTTTCCATTTGATCCGGGACCAAAGCTAGAGTACAAAATCCGCCCTAGAGTTCTCCCTGCACTGCTCAATGAAGTTAAGGATGTCTTCATCCTTAATTTTGAAGGGGAGTCACCACCGCATTATGATCCTCGCACCAATGATCATCAACTGAAAAATCCAGACCGTTCTTCAAAGAAAAATGATGCCCACCCAACCCACCTGTTGAAGCCCGCTTCAACATTCATATTCGATCCCGGAGGATTTCAAGGTGGTATGGTCTAGCCAGAGACCTTAAACATGGGTAACTTCCCAAAAGGCAACCCAGATGAAATTTCTTTCATTTGCTATTATTTTCTTTTAATTTCAAATTCTCCTTTTATTTTGTTTTTTTCTAACTCTTAACCCCTTGTGTATTTTGGTTTCTTTTAGTGTCTTATGCAGATGCAATTTCATGTATGCACCGTAACCACGCTACGCTACTTTGAGGCTAAAGTTCAAGTGTGGGGGAGTTCTAACACTGCAAGCAACAACAATCTCAGAGGAGTACCGGTTTCTTTTATTGTTTAACTCTAATTTCTCTCCTTTAATTTTGGTTCTACTAGAAACTACCTCTGTGGATAGCTCTTGCGCCGAATTGCTTGTTTGTGTCCCTTGTGATTTCTCTTTTGTCTGCTTCTCGAAAAGGTCTTCCGAAACCTTCCTCGGTTTGTCTAGTAAACAATAAGGACATTGTTGCAACTAAGTGTGGGGGAGTGACATTTTTGGTGATTGCGTACTTAAATGCTTATTCCTTATGCTTATCTTGTATTTGTCCGAATCAAAAACTTGGATTCTTGTGATGTGGGTAGTTCTCATTAAGAACAAATACTCTTATGAATTGTGGGATAAATGCTCAAAGTTTTTCTTTTTGATTGCTTTTGACGGGCATTTTTCATTCGGTGTGACCAAGCAATCTGAAATGGTCTGATTTATTTTGCTTAGAGGTTCCTTCTCTCTCTTAGGGATTGCTAATGGGTGCTTCTTTGTGAAAATCCTTTAAATGACTTGTGAAACACCATTGGTAACCAACAAAGAGAGTTGAATGTTCTCAAATGCAAAGACTTGATGCCCAAACTTTGCAACCTCATCTCGTGAAACAAATGCACAATCTATTTTTCCTTTTGTTTTCTTCTCAATGCCCATTCTTGAAATAAGTTAGTCATGGAAAAAGTTCTCCAAGTTTCCTAATCCTTCAAAGCTTTGAAACACTCCAGATCATACCCTGGGTCTCTAGATTTTATTTTTCCCTAAGCACACTGTAGGATCGGGTGGCTAACTCAAACCAACCAAAGGTGTGAGTCTAAGAGTTGGTTTGACTCAATCAGCCTTCGTAAGTGAGAAACACTCTGTGATGCAAAGGCACTCAATCGAATTGATTAAACTAAGGGTGCGGAAGACTCTTGCGGTAATTGAAACGAAACGATGAAAAAGAGAAGGACTCTGTTGAACTCAGCAAGATACACAAATAAGCTATTTCATTTCCTGGTCAAATAAAACAACTTACAAATGTCCACTAAGTAGAAAGGATCTACTTAGCGGTTTTTCACTCACTCACCCAACACACTTTCTAATCAGATCAATGGTAAGTGTAGCGAAACTAGGATCTTCCTAGGCAGAGTCTATCTAAATGCGCTAACTAACTTGGTACGTATTCTCTCTCTCTTTCTAGCTTACAAAGCGATTCTCTTTCTCTCTCTAAGCTCTGAAACAATCATCAATGAAAGCTCACTTGAAACTGACTATTACACAGCTTATTTATACTATCAATACAGCCGGTAGGTCGAAGGAGTTAGTTCCAAAAATACCGGAACTAACTTAGTGGGCAACTTCCAACGGCTTTGAGTAGTCTTCTTACTTGAGCCGCGATCTTCGGGTGTTGAGGGAAGACTTCATGACCGTTGTGGCGTTTAAGGCATTCCCGAGTTGACTCCTTATTATTCGCAACAGCACGGGAGAGTCTGTGAAGTCTTCTTAGTTGTGTGGACTCTATTGAAGCGGCTCACTCTTTGTGTCTGTCTAGGGATGATTGACTCTGTCGAGGTGATATGCTATCTCTGCAACACTCCGATGTCCCAACAGTTTCCCCCTTGTTGCTGATGATAGCAAACCTCCGTGAATCCCGATGGAGTCAATCCTGAAATAGAAACACAAAGGACTAGGGGAACCGACCCTGTCAAAGTTCCCCTTTAATAGCAGCAGTAGTAGTTGAGTTCAAAGACTCCATTTAGGTTCCCCCTAAATCGTAGAGGGACTCCAGGCAAGCAAACATTAAATAGGCAGTGTAATAGGCAGGATAGGACGGAGTATATAAAGCAGTTAAAATACTAGACCACACGGTCCAGCAGCAAAAATCCAAGAGCAGTTTAAAAATGTTGTAAAATCGGGCAGAAACAAAGAGGAAGAACGAAGGAGAAGAAGAGCGATGTGAGGAAACTAGTTTTTAGGGTTTTTGTATTCATAAGTGCGAGAGCCACTCAATACAACCCTAAGACACCCACCATCTAATATATAGACAGTCTCATCTTAAAAAGAAAAAAAACCCAATATGGGCCCAAAGCCCAAACCGTATGCAAACAAGAAATTTGACCTACTAAAAGCTAAGAAATAAACCTAGAAATTAATAAATCAAAAAGTCTTCGGGTTGCAAATAATCCCGGTCACTGCAGTATAGAAAACGTAGCAACCAGGTATCGAATCCGCGGGACTTGAAGAAAGTAAGTCTAGTCCTAAGAAAACTGGAAATTCAGAGGGTTGTTCTTGTTTTGGGAATCAAATAAGAAAGAATAAAATAAATTGAAATAAAACTGATAAAGTTATATGGATGAGTGGAACTCGGGTTCAAGTTATTTTTTCACTAGTCGGATTATGCGAACTTCTACAAATCGATAAGAGATATGGATTGGCTAATTCTTCAATATCTTTCCAGAATTAAATCATAATCTCCGAAAAGCTCATCTAGTAGAACACACAAGGTCTAATCCAGAACCTAGCGAAACACACATAGATGGATGAAGTTTAAAGAATTACGACGCACCTGAGGGAAAATATAATCAATCCGATCTAATTTTCCACAGGCTAACAGATTAAGTTGACCTTCTTGTTAATCACCGATCTGATCATAACAAGATTCATAAGGCTTTTTAAGAAATTCGCGAGATTAATTAAAAAGCACAACATTTGCATTAATCTGAAACAATCCGAAAATAAAATCTCAAATCATAATTGTAGATGTACGTGTAAAACGAACTAGCTACAAATAACCAGCACCCGGAGCAAATCCTTCCTAGCCTAGCATTTTACAAAGAGAGTATAGAGAGATAGAGAAGAATTAATCTGGTGTAGAAGATTCCTCCGTTTGCATCGCTATCCAGATCTGCAATTTACTAGGCTGGAGGTTGAAGATGATGGTGGAGGAGAAGAACTCTCGCGGCTGCTTGCGTTCTCGGCGTGAGAAAAAGAAATAAAAACTAAACCTAAAGCTAAAAATAGAACTGAAGTGATGTTGTGTGGATGAATGGATCTCTCCAAAGTCTTCCATATTTATAAGTCTAATTGAAGACTCTTTGTTTGCTCCTTGATGACTCATTTTAATTTCCTTCGGTTTCGCGAAGTAAATGGAGGCCCTTCAGTTGATTCAGAATTTAAGTTACTCTTTTCAATTTACTTCCGCCATCAATAAGTTATGGAAAACTCTAGAGTTACTATCTTCAACTAACTCCCTTCATCAATAACCTTTGGAGTTACTTTCTTTTATGTTTCCAATCTTCCCCCTTCTTCTTCTCAATCCTTTCACGGCAGTCTCGTAAATATATATATAAATATATCACACCGGACACAACTTTGACAGGGTCCAAATTCTTCGTATGAGCTCCGATTTGTTCCCCGTTTGCGGCATTGGAAAGCTCGTGAGGAGAACTATGCATTTTCACCATCATTTTCTGCTTTAAACATATAAATTGGCATCAGTTCTTGCCCAAAGTAAGAGTCATGAAAAGCATAGGATAAGTGTGAAAAAGCACATAAAAAGGTTGCATAAATAAGAATTTAGCACCAATAAAACCATATCAATTTCACACTTATCAAATCACCCCACACTTAGCCTTTTGCTTGTCCCCAAGCAAAACTCTCAAGCACAAGTAAAACCGAGCTAATGGAACTCAACAGGAAAGGAAGAGCACAAAAGAAAGGAATTGCTAGCTTAACCATTAAAGGGGGCAATTCAAATTATTCAAAACAATTTATTCTTTCCAAAAACATGAAGTCATTCGAAGCTAACAAATGAGAAACGAAACCATAAGAGTCTTGCCTTTAACCTTGAGCCAATCCACCTTTTTCCTTCACAAACCATAGAAACGACAAGGGGCATGAAGTAAGATCATATTCCATACCTTTCAATGTCACATACTCTTGATCCATAAGAGAAATTAATCTGTACTTAGCTTAGCATTTACATAAATATTTCAATTAAAGCGCTTTCAATTTCTTTCACCACAGACTTTTCTCTCCACCCATGTAGCAGCTTTGGGTCAACTATCCCAGATCACAAGGACCTTAGGTAGCTAGGTGATAAAGCACCCTAAAAGACTTAATAACCAAGTGGACGAGGCCTGATTTGGATCAGAATTAAAATTAGCATGCTTAGGATCAGCGGAGTACCTTGCCTTGTTCTTTTCCAACCATTTCAATCCAGTTCATTCCAAGGCTCAAAGCTAAAAGCAAGGTTCAGATGGAGAATATTCTCGTTTGTTTTAGCATTTTCAGAACAAAGACTTCAATTCAGCAATTAAAATCTAGAAAAATTTCAAAATTTTGCACCCCAAGATCAGCTAACCAACTAAACTTCCTCTATGGCTTCCTTCCAAGTTGAGCAACCATAACTTAATTTTAACAAATGCAAGAGAAAAGAGCTCAAAGACACACAAAAAACAAGCACCGAAGGAGCTTACCCCACCCCATACTTAGAGTGAAGCAATGTCCTCATTGCGTAGGAAGAATTAACATTGTGCAAGCAATCCAACAGGGAAACAAAATCACACACAGCAGTTCAGAGGGGAGCGTGTAAAACATAAAAGAGTAGAAAAGTAAAGAATACTCCCCAGAGTCCGCTCAGGGTGTGCAGCAAGGCCAACCCCACACTTGAGTTCAGCTAAGCAACAAAGTAAGCAAGCTGAGAAATATAATCTACAAAGCCAGGAGAACTCAAGTGGAACCATACAAAACCATCAGTAGAAAAATAAGAGTCAAGGCTCTTGCAATAAGCATAACATCAGCGAACACACCACAAACTTAAAAGAAAAGAGCAAAAGAAACAACTAAACTAAGAAAGGGAAAAGAGATACAAACCGGTGGGTTGCCTCCCACCAAGCTGCCCGGAGTTAGAGTCTCTGGCTAGACTTTCACTTCGTCATCCCGGGTCAAAAATAAAAGTTGACAATAGCGTCAACGAGAGAAAGAAGTGGACAACAATCAGTAGTAAACCACCTGGATCAAAACAAAATGTTACCTCGACAGATAAAGGATAAAAATAAATACTCCACAAAACCTGGTGTTTGAGAAAGTATTGACAGTAACGGATCTCAAGCAGAAGACCAGGTGATGATTGTTGTTTTCCTCAAATTGAAGGATGTAAACATCCTTCTTCTGTGGGTGAGGCTCAAAGAGACCGTGGTAATGGCAAAGTGGTGGTGGCTCGCCCCTTTCAAATTTAAGGATGTCAATATCCTTTTCGTTTAGGACCAAGGGTGGTGAGGGAGGGTGACTTGATATTTCAACATGTTGCTCCACTACATTGTTCAAGATTGAATCCTACTGTCAAAGAGTGATTTTGTGTAGGTAGTCTGGTTGATCCTCTAACCACAATTGATATTGTACTTCGAGACAGTCATCGAACTCGTGAGGTCCCCCACAATTTGAGCAATATATATCCTGTGAATAGGATGATTCGTGTTCGAATTGCTCCTCAATTCGCCTCATTTCTTCAATTTTGGGGCAATCTTCGAACTCATGATTTCCCCCACATTGCGAGCAACACAAATCAGAGGAAAACAGATCAAAAGAACCAGAAGACTCTTGCTCCACTGCCCAAACATGAGTCTGTTCCATAGACTGCTCCATCCTTTTGTTGGCTAACTGTCTATAAAGTTCAGATGTCTTATCGTACGATCTTTTCAGTTCAACCAACAACTTGTACAACTCACTTGCCATTGCTTCATCGATTCCCATGTTTTCCATTGCTAGAAATAACTAAGAACAATAAAGTAATAATAAAAATAGAACAAAACAAAAATACTTTAAACCAGGAATATAATAAAATAGAATAGAATTAAAAAAACAAAGAACAAAATAAACTAAAGATAAAATAGACTAGAAGAAAATAAAGATAAAACAAAATAAAATAACTAAAATTAATTAAATAAAAACAAAACAAGGTAAATTATCAAAGGAAATAATAACAAAATAAACTGAGCATGAAATAGCATAAAATTAAAGAAAACAGCTAAAACAAAATTTGATAAAATAAATTAAATATAAACAAAAGTAAGAAACACAAGTAAAATTAGAACTAAGATAAAAATAAGAAAGAAATAAACTATATAAAAAACAAAATAACTAAAACAAAAAAGTAAATAAATTAAAAATATAAACAACACAAAAATTTAAATTATAACTAAATTAAAACAAGGAAAAAGTAAATTACCAAAAAAAAGTTATATTGCTAAAAATAAAATAAACTAAAGGTAAATAATGAAATAACTAAAAATAAAATAAAACTAAGAGATAACAAAAACAAATAGAAATAAAACAAAGCAAAAAAAAAATAGATGACCACCAAAGTTAAGACTAGACAAATGTCAAGTCCCCGGCAACGACGCCAATTTGCAAACAAGAAATTTGACCTACTAAAAGCTAAGAAATAAACCTAGAAATTAATAAATCAAAAAGTCTTCGGGTTGCAAATAATCCCGGTCACTGCAGTATAGAAAACATAGCAACCAGGTATCGAATCCGCGGGACTTGAAGAAAGTAAGTCTAGTCCTAAGAAAACTGGAAATTCAGAGGGTTGTTCTTGTTTTGGGAATCAAATAAGAAAGAAGAAAATAAATTGAAATAAAACTTATAAAGTTATATGGATGAGTGGAACTCCGGGTTCAAGTTATTTTTTCACTAGTCGGATTATGCAAACTTCTACAAATCGATAAGAGATATGGATTGGCTAATTCTTCAATATCTTTCCAGAATTAAATCATAATCTCCGAAAAGCTCATCTAGTAGAACACACAAGGTCTAATCCAGAACCTAGCGAAACACACATAGATGGATGAAGCTTAAAGAATTACGACGCACCTGAGGGAAAATATAATCAATCCGATCTAATTTTCCACAGGCTAACAGATTAATTTAACCTTCTTGTTAATCACCGATCTGATCATAACAAGATTCGTAAGGCTTTTTAAGAAATTCGCGAGATTAATTAAAAAGCACAACATTTGCATTAATCTGAAACAATCCGAAAATAAAATCTCAAATCATAATTGTAGATGTACGTGTATAACCTTTGCATTAATCTGTACCACATCTGAACCTTCAGACATCTTCAACCCGTATAACCTTTGCTTCAGATATAACTTGCTGGACAACGACTTCGACAAATATGTTTTCTCCAGTTTATCCCATATCTCCTTAGAAGTTTTAAGATCAATTACCTGGTAAACCACTTCGTCTGCAAGACACAAATGAATTATCGATGCCGCCTTCTCCTGCATCTCGTCCCAATCTTCCTGTTTCGTGGCTTCTGGTCTAGAATCCCGAAGCGCCTTCTGCATTCCCTGCTACGTAAGCAGATCCTTCACTCGCCGCTGCCAAAGGGCGAAATTCCCAGTTCCATCGAAACATGAGATTTCGAACTTCATAGAATTCGCCATCACAACCAGAGAGCTCTGATACCAATTGTTGTAAAATCGAGCAGAAACAAAGAGGAAGAACGAAGTAGAAGAAGAGCGATGTGAGGAAACTAGTTTTTAGGGTTTTCGTATTCATAAGTGCGAGAGCCACTCAATACAACCCTAAGACACCCACCATCTAATATATAGACAGTCTCATCTCAAAAAGAAAAAAAAACCCGATATGGGCCCGAAGCCCAAACCGTACTATACCGCGGGGGGCTTCGCCCCCCGCACCCCCTAATAGTCCAAGCGGGGGGCTACGCCCCCCAAACCCCCCCGAATGATAGGCCCCCCTGTAATTGTAAGCCCAGCCCACAATAGATTTTAAGTCAATTACAATAAAACACACAACAACAGAGTCACTCGTACACCAGATGGGATTCACCGCTTCCCCCTTTTGCTTTCATCAGAGGGAAGCCCACAGTCACACAGAGTTAGTCAAAATATTCACACACAAACCAGCAAAAAGTGTTTAGAACTTAAAAACAGCCTAAGTCCTAACACTACACACACACACGTCATGGCTAAGGGGTTGGGGTCAGGGTGGATTGGATGTCAATGAGTTGTTCTTGCAAGGCCGCCACAGTCGTCTCTATCCCAGCGAGTCTGTCCATCATCCGCGTTTGGCCCTGAATCAGCTCTGCTGCCTGCGCAAGGAGTCGCTCCACTTTCTCCAGGAGGGGTAGGAGTGAAGCTTGAGGGACTGCCTCTTGAGAAGTGGAAGTTCCCGCCGTCGTTGGAGTTGATGGTGGGGGCAGCAGCTTGATTTGTCGATAGATGTCAGCCGATTCAGATAGCGGAGGTTGATGGTGTCTGCCTCTTCGATGGACTCTGGCGTCGATGCGCCAGTGGTACCTGAAAGAATTTAGAATCCGAGGCAGCCAGAAACATACCCCAGGGAGTGTTTCGGGGTGTCGACAGACTGGGCTAAGTGGTGGAGTACAATGTGGGCCAGATTAATGGAGTGACGATTAATGATGCAGTACATATGGTGAGGTCCAAGCAGTTGACCATGAGATTTCCTTCTTTTCGGGGGACAATGTTTTTGATGACAAGTATGTGTAGGAGTTGGTGTAGAATGGAGAGATCGCCACGGGGTATTGGTGAGCCAATCTTTTTCTTGGAGGAGAAAAATCGGTAGATTTTATTTTGTGGGACCCCGGGGATTTCAGGAAGGACTCCTTTCTCATAGAAGGACAGGCCAGTAGCAGGGACTCCAAGAATTTGAGACAGTTTTTCAAGATTAAAGAAGATTGGTGTGGAATTAACAAAAGATTGGGCTGCACCGTTTCGGATAACCAGATTTTGAAAGAAGTCGACAGACTCTTGGGGATACCACTCCGTTATCTCACAGAAAAGGTGTTTCCACCCTTGAACCTCTAGCATGGTCACTAACTCTCCCAGGTTTGAAGATAGAGCCCATGAGAAATCGAGGAACTTACCCCTAACGATATTCCGTTCTGAGGCAGGGTCCCCGAGCATGTAGCGTTGGTTGAAGGGGTCTATCTTCGCACATCTTCGGTGCGGCTTTGGAGGTTTCTGGTCTCTGGCGGATGTGGCGCCAGTAGAAGCATCGTGACTGGCCGTGGGCAATTCTTGGACTGGAGACGATTCGCCGGAACCAGAGGAGACTGGTTGCGCCTTGACAGAAGAACGGAGAATCCTTTTGGCTGTGTGTCGAGTAGAGGTTTGGGCTTTTCTCTTGCGGGATTTAGGTTTAGGAGATTTAGGAGGTGTTGCAGATTTTGCGGGAGATGCAGGTGGGGTTGGAGTTGGAGATTTGTTGGGTGGGGCTTGTGGTGGATCAGTGGTTTGGGGTTTGGCAGTAGGGTTTTGATCTTGTGGTGTTGGGGATGGTGGCAGGGTTTGGATTGGGGTGACATCCTCAACATCCGTGTCAAGAATGTCAGTTTTTGCGGCGGATGGCGGTGTTTGATGAGGGGATGGATCGCGGGTTGGTGGTGGTGGTGTGTGGAGTGTGTGGGGGACGATGTAGCAGTGGTTTTAGTGGGAGAGTGAGTGGTGGTGGTGGTGGTGAGGGGATGGATTCGGGTTGGCCATGGATTGGAGGTACGCCTGAAGGCGGATGGGATCTTGAAAGATATCGGTCGGGATGTTGATGCCGTTGAGATTGATGCCTGCCATTTGGAAATTGTAGTATACTTGGGTGTAGAGGGAATGTGAAATGGAGAGATGGAGTAGACGGGTGATGGATATAAAGGCTGGAAGTTGCGAGATGGCGTGTGTCAGGTGAGATAAATGCGGCGACGTCAGGGTTTAGCGAGATTAACGGCGAGGATTTAGGCGGGGTGGGTTCGGATAGATGACGTGGGTGGTAGCGCTAGAGTTATAGACATGCTAAGTAATAAACACATTTCACAGATTCAAGTGCAAACAAAGAGACTCGATGAGACATGAGGGAGTACCTGCTGAAGATTGCGGTAGGGGCAAGGAGATGCGACCGTCTAGGTAGACGGAGTCAACCCGATTGCTGATCGCAGTGCTTCGAATCTTGCTGTAGACAGGGGTTTAGTAAAGATATCTGCAAGTTGATCTTCTGTGGGCACAAAGTCAAGTGGATGAGCTTTTTCTCGACACAGTCTTTCAAGAAGTGAAAGCGAATTTCAATGTGTTTGGTTCTTGAGTGTTGGACTGGGTTTTCGATATTTTGATGTGCTTTTGTTGTCACAAAATTGGGATTTGTTCTTGGGTGACATATAGTCTTGAAGTTGTTGTTTCATCCAAAGGAGTTGGGAGCAACAGGCTGCAGCAGAGACATACTCTGCCTCCGCTGTAGAGAGTGCTACGGAGTTCTGTTTTTTGGAGGACCATGAAACAAGGCAAAGACCCAAGAACTGTGCATTACCTGAAATACTCTTTCGATCTTGGAGAGCCAGCCCAATCAGAGTCACTATATCCAGATAAGTAAAGTAGGAGATCGTGGATACCATAGATAGAGTGTACTTGTACCTTTTAGATATCTGAAGATACGCTTGACTGCTTTGAGGTGAGACTGCTTTGGGCTGCTTGGAAGCGAGCACAAGGCAGACTGCGTGAAGAATGTCGGGGCGACTGGCAGAGGTACAAGAGGGACCCTATCATTCCTCTATATTCTGTGGCATTGACACCGACTCCGTCATCATCAGGATGAAGTTTTGCAGATGTACAGCTTGGTGTGGACATACTCTTGGCATTTTTGAGGTTGTACTTGTCAAGGAGTTCCTTGATGTACTTTTGCTGGTGGATCTTAATCCCTCCTTTCTGTTGAATTTGTAATCCTAGGAAAACTTGAGCTCACCTAACTCATTCATGGAAAACTCTTGCTTCATGAGGTTAGCAAAATGGTCACAGAGGATGTTACTTGTAGAGCCATAAATGATATCATCAACATAATCTGTACTAGAAGTAAGTCATGCGATGAGTGAAGAATGAAGAGCGTTTTATCTACGTTACCTCGAGAGAAACCATTTTGCAATAGATATGTAGACAGTCTTTCATACCAGGCACGTGGAGCCTGTTTCAGTCCGTAAAGGGCCTTACATTTGTAGACGTAGTCGGGATGGACGGAGTCTGTGAACCCTGGTGGTTGCTCGACGTAGACTTCTCTATCAATGTAGCCATGGAGGAAGGCTGTCTTGACATCCATTTGATATAATTGGAAACCTTTGAATGCAGCAAACGCAATTAACATGCGAATTGCTTCAACGAGCTACGGGAGAAGGTTTCATCATAGTCAATCCCTTCTTCTTGATTGTAGCCCTGAACGACCAATCGAGCTTTATTCCTGAAAACTTGTCCTGCATCATCAAGTTTATTACGAAAGACCTAACGAGTACCAATTGTTTGTTGATGCGTGGGACGAGGAACTAACTCCCAGACAGCATGTCGCTGGAGAGAATTGAGTTCCTCCTGCATAGCAGTAACCCAATCACTATCAAGGAGTGCTTCTTTGATATTTCTCGGTTCAGTGCTGACAAAAGCACCAAAGGCACAGAGGTTTTGCATGGCTTGGAGGCGTGTTTGAACACCGGAGTTTGGGTCTGTAATGATGTTTTCAGGAGGGTGGGCTGATTTTTGTTGGAACTGTCGATGTGAAGCAGGAGGGGGTGTGTCTCTGTCAGAGGAATCAAAGGTCAAGTTTTGTGGTAAGGTGTCTCCGGGTTATGGTCAGAGTCAGTAGAGTCTGATGTATTGTTTTTGTTTGCCGGAGAATTATTAGGAGTGATGGATTGGGAATCGGGAGTCTTCCTATGGGTACAGTGATGAAGTGTGGATCAGTGAGGAAATCGTCAGGAGCAAAGTCAAGTTGATCAGAAGATGAGCCAACATTGTGGGACTCATCGAACTTGACGTGGGGACTCTCTTCTAAACACTAGTTCTCAGATTGATAACACGATAAGCTTTGCTTTTAGAAGAGTAGCCAAGAAAAATACCTTCATCACTCTTAGGAGAGAACTTACCCAAGTTGTCCTTACCATTGTTGTGGATAAAGCACTTACATCCGAAACGCCTGAGATGAATAAGACTTGGTTTACGTTGACGGAGTAGTTCATAGGGTGTCTTGTGAAGGAATGGATGAATCAGCGCACGATTTAACACATAGCATGCTGTGTTAATAGCTTCTGCCCAGTATGATGGAGTGAGTTGACTGTCAATGAGCATGGTGCGTGCCATTTCTACCAAAGTTCTATTCTTTCGTTCAACTCCTTTTGTTTTCCGGAGTGCGTGCAGATGAGATTTGGTGATCGACTCCGTTGTCCCTGCAAAACTCATCAAACGACTTGTTGCAAAATTCAGTACCCTGGTCCGTTCTCAGGGTTTTCAAAGTGAATGAAAATTTGTTGATAAGCATTTTATGGAGGTTGATGAACTCCGTAAAAGTTTCATCCTTAGTAGATAGAAAAATGACCCAAGTCCACCTTGAATAGTCATCGACTATGACTAGAATGTACCTCTTACCACTTCTACTTTGTGTACGCATGGGACCGACAAGATCCATGTGGAGCAATTCTAACTAGGAGAGCTAGTAGAGAGAGTCGACTTACTTTTGAAGGAGGACCGGGTGTGTTTACCTTTTACGCATGCTTCACAGACAGAGTCTGTGTCGAAGTTTGTGTCGGGTAAACCAATCACCAAGTCCTTGCTTTTGAGTTTTTCAACAGCCTGTGATTTGCGTGACCAAGTCTGGAGTGCCACAGCAATGAGTTTTTGGAATGCACGTTGAGACAGACTTGATCGTCTGGATTAATGGAGTTTAAGCACATTTTGTAGAGATTTCCTTCTCTACGTCCCACAGCTTTTAATGAACCTGTACGCTCATCATAAACCTTACAATCCGAAGAGGAGAAAAGTACCAAATTGAATCTATCACAAATTTGAGAAATACTTAGTAAACTATGTTGGAGTCCAGTGACCAGATGGACTCCATCAATTTTAAATTTTGAGGGGTTACCTACGGAGCCAACTCCCACGATTTCACCCTGGTTGTTGTTTCCAAAAGTAACCTTACCTCCTTGGTAGGATGAAAGCGAATTGAATTGATTTGGATCTCCAGTCATGTGACGAGAGCATCCACTGTCCAAGTACCAGCTGTCTCCATTCGCCTTCACCTACAAAAGAACAGATCATTTGTTAGATTTGGGAACCCAGATGTACTTGGGTTCCCTTTTCGAGCCAGATCTTTTCAATTCTTCTCGTGCTTCAAGTATCAATTTAACACGTTTGACATTAAACGAAAGATCTTTATTCAATTTATCACATGCACTGTCTCGATGTCCAAGACTCCCGCAGTAGCCACAAATTTTGGTTGGTGGAAGATTGACGTATTTCTGTTGTCCTTTCCACCAGGAGTCGAATTTTTCCTTTTCTTGATATCGTTTGGCTCTGTTGTCGGATTTGGACATATTCTTTGGGATGTCGAACTTACCCTTGTGCCACTTGGGCGTGGATTGAGTGGATCAAACTCCAGATTGTAGATTTACAATCTGTTAAGAGAGTTGTTCTACTTTGGAGCGAAGATCATCTCGATCTTGGCTAATTTCTTTGATCTTGGAGTTGGCCCACTCAGGTAGTTCAGAGGAGGTGACTTGTTTGATAAACTTGACTGGCTTAAGGGAGAGAGCGTGCTCCTTTTCTTTCAGTTTTTGAGTGAGGTTTTTGATAGTGGTGTTCAGGGATATATTTTTGGATTCAGAAGCATTTAGATCATTTTGAAGAGAACAACACTTGTCAGTAAAGATGGTGAGGTCTTGTTTGAGAGAGTCGATCAGGGTGAGAGACTCTTTCTGGTCACCCTGGCTAAATTGAGTTCGCTCTAAGGTATCATGAAGTTCCTTTTGAAGGGAATCAACATGACGCCTTGATTCTTGTAGATCTAACCTGAGAGAACAAGAGATGGTTTTGTGTTCCTCAGCTTCATCTCTTAGGGCATACATAAGACCTTTTGAGATTTCGAGTTCCTCAGATAGCTCGGTTATTTTGCTGGTAAGACTTGCTTTGAGGGAGTTGTTCTCGGAGACAATTTTAGCAATTAAAGTCATAAATCCCATAGGAGAAATACGGTAAAGGTCTGTTTCAAGGTGAGAACGAGTTACCTCATTGTCTGGAATTATGGATTCCGTCGTGTCGTGTGCCATGAGACATACCAGGCCGCTGGACTCTGCGTCTGGATCGTCGGAGTCTGAATCACCCCAACCAACAGCTGCCATCAGCGATCTCCCTTGAGATTTTCCATACTGGTTCTTGAGTAAGGGACAGTCCTTCTTGAAGTGACCGGGTTTATTGCAGTTGAAACAAGTGACAGAATTGAAGACTTGTTTGGAGGTGTTTGAGAACGACCGACTCTGTCGATTAGGTTGGTTACGCATGAATTTTCAAGTTCTTGACTATGAAGACAAAGTCTTCCATAGTCTCAGCCTCACTTTCCTCAACAATAATATCCACCAGCTCAGCCTTGGCTTGTCTGATTTGAGTATCAGCGACATAGGCTCCTTCTTGAGTACTGAGTCGAATTAACCTGCAAGGCTTGGTCATTCAAAGTAGTAATCTTACTAGAAGAGGAGAAGATGTATTACCACATTTCTTTCGAACATTCTTCTTGTATTTATCTACGATTGTAGATAGGAACCTAGGTCTTGACAACTCCATTTGGATAAATCCTTGCATGCTTTGGTGGAGATTACCGTTTCTGCCCATTCTTCTCGGAGACTGTCCAGCAGCTTGTGCAAGACACTCTCTCTATCCGGTAAGATGTTAACTTCCTGCATAGTAGTAGTTAGTAAATAGAAACGATCAGCACTTCTTCCAGGGACTCACCAGGCTTTTGTAGAAAATTTTCATAGTCCATTCGGAGTTCTTGAGCTTTGCATTTCTTGAGTTCAGTGACTCCTTCGTGGGTAGCTTGAAGGAGTGTCCATATCTCATTTGCGGACTTACAGTGATTGACTCTCCTTTGTTCTGGGATGGACAGGCAAGTGTATATTGCACATGATGCTTGTCGATTCAGCTCGTACCTTTTGCGATCTGCAGCAGTCCATGTTGATCGATCTGGATTGACTGCAAGATCTCCTCCAGTGACTATCTCCCAAAGCTCAGAGTTGACAGACTCAATGTGTTGCTCGATCTCGTTTTTCCAATGGTCGTAGTTGGTGGAGGTGAGTCTGGGGTGCTCGAAGTGCATTTTGTTGTTTTGATTGGCGAAGAGATCTGCCATTGCTTCGTTGATTGACCGTTAGCCTAAGCAAGGCTCTGATACCACGTAGGATCGGGTGGCTAACTCAAACCAACCAAAGGTGTGAGTCTAAGAGTTGGTTTGACTCAATTAGCCTTCGTAAGTGAGAAACACTCTGTGATGCAGAGGCACTCAATCGAATTGATTAAACTAAGGGCGAAGACTCTTGCGGTAATTGAAACGAAACGATGAAAAGAGAAGGACTCTGTTGAACTCAGCAAGATACACAAATAAGCTATTTCATTTCCTGGTCAAATAAAACAACTTACAAATGTCCACTAAGTAGAAAGGATCTACTTAGCGGTTTTTCACTCACTCACCCAACACACTTTCTAATCAGATCAATGGTAAGCGTAGCGAAACTAGGATCTTCCTAGGCAGAGTCTATCTAAATGCGCTAACTAACTTGGTACGTATTCTCTCTCTCTTTCTCTGGCTTACAAAGCGATTCTCTTTCTCTCTCTAAGCTCTGAAACAATCCTCAATGAAAGCCACTTGAAACTGACTATACACAGCTTATTTATACTATCAATAGCCGGTAGGTCGAAGGAGTTAGTTCCGAAAATACCGGAACTAACTTAGTGGGCAACTTCCAACGGCTTTGAGTAGTCTTCTTACTTGAGCCGCGATCTTCGGGTGTTGAGGGAAGACTTCATGACCGTTGTGGCGTTTAAGGCATTCCCGAGTTGACTCCTTATTATTCGCAACAGCACGGGAGAGTCTGTGAAGTCTTCTTAGTTGTGTGGACTCTATTGAAGCGGCTCACTCTTTGTGTCTGTCTAGGGATGATTGACTCTGTCGAGGTGATAGGCTATCTCTGCAACACTCCGATGTCCCAACACACACCCACACCACCAATAAGTGATGGTTTATACTCCTCAAAGGTTTTAATCACTTTTTACTTCTTCTCTTATCCCACACTTAATGATAGTATTTATTAGTTTTGACCCCTTATATTTTCTTTGGTTCTTGGTTTTGCTTGAGGACAAGCAAAAAGGTAAGTGTGGGGGTGTGATGAGTGTCCAAATGAGCATGTTCGAGAGGTGTATTTCACATGTTTGATCAACACTTTTCATGCTCATTTCTCCACGTTAGCTAGTTTTCCTCTAGTTTTGTGTTTTATTGATGTTTTACACTCATTGCTAAACATGAGGAATAACGTAGCTAGGAGCATAGTAGACGAAGAGAGGAACACGTGGGCGCTAATGGATCTCAAATCGAGGCTAGAACGAATAAGATATGTTATACTGTAAAGCTGTCCAGACATGTGTCCTGGTCTACCGACCTGGACAGCCTATTAGGACAAGGTACTGGAAGGTATCGGGGGTGGTCCACCGAACAGCCTATTAGGACAAGGTATTGGAAGGTATCGGGGGCGGTCCAGGTCTGTGTTCAGGTAAACAGACCTGAATCAAAGTGCCACGTTACCTTCTAGTCATTTTAAGGAGTGGTCCGGGTTTGTTTTCGGGAAAACAACTCGGACCAATGTTTGTGAGACATCCGGACTTACAAGTCTGGATGCATGTCTGGACACACCTAATTCTCCATGTAGAGTGGTTCAGGTAACCTCGACATATACCCGGACCACCAAAAAACATAGTAGATTTATGAGTTTATAACACAGTAAAGAAATAAAGAAGGGGAAGTCAAGCGGAGAGATTACGGGCGAAAGAACAACGCAAAAAAGATGAGTAGAAGAAGAGGAGGAGGAGGAGGAGGAATAACTCACCTCCTTGGAAGCTCCCCTTCACCTCTAATGGATAATTCTTCTCCCTCTACTCATATTTATGCTCTAGTGGATGCTTAACCTTTTTTGTATCTTGAAATGAGGATTTTCCCCCAAATCCTCTAAAACTTCTTTTGTCTTATGCTTTATTTTAGTTCTTGAGCTTAATGAAGATAATTATTGAGTGTTTATAGCTTCTAATCTTGTTCACATTGGATTTGAGGATTTGATTAGGGTTTATTGTTAAATGTTAAATTGGTTAGTTTAATGTTGCCGATTAGTTTAACATTATAATGGGTTTCTATGGATGGGCTTACGAAAGTAGATTCCTATGTCATTGGGGGATAGATCAATGTACTCTAAAATTGTAAATCCCTAGGTTAGACTACATTGCAACTTTGGGGAACTTGAACTTAGTGCTATCAACTGACCTGGGGCTTAGCCGTTGTAGAAGTCCCAGTTAAGTCGGTTAGGATTAGTAGGCCTAGATTAGGTTGCTAACTAATTAAGTGTTCCGGTTGTTTAGCTATAAGTTCTAGGGTCAACAATCGGTAAGTAAAGGGGTTATGAGGGTGCAAAGATCTATCCCGAGATACACCTACCTAGATTAGTTAGTTTAGCTTTATTGATTTCCTTTATTTTTCCATCTATCAAACGAAAAACTCCCGAAAAGTCTCAATTTACATTTATGCACTTTTGTATATATTTTTACACTTTTGTATCCTAGAACCAAAGGTCATGGGTTCAAAACATACCCACTACTGTAACTATAAAAAAACTAAACTTTATGAATATCCTACAGTTCAAGGCGTAATACATAAACTTTGTGAATAAAAATTTGTTATATCTTCAACACTTTTAACTTAATTATATGGCTCTTTAAACCGAGATACAGATTAGAAAGTCATTATCACAAAACTAGAGCATCCCATCCCCATCAATCTATGTATTATAACTCAACTGTAGCCAATTTGGATTCCCAGACAGCAGCAACAGCAGATTACTTAATTGACATCATCATCAGAACCACAATTAGTTCGGGCACTGTCAGTTTGGACTACCCTATCATCGTCGCAGATTAGAGGCAGCAGTAGATCATCAGCTCATCCTCTCAATAAACCGGAGCATATCAAGAAATGCAGCAGCTCAACAGTTTATTTCTTCTTTTCTCATACTCCATCTGACCCTGCTTAACTGTTCCACCATGAGTCCCCCTGTATCCAAACCAATCAAACTATTAGAAAAGTGGATAAGTAATATATGTCAACCAACATTAAACCTAAGATAGAGCATGTATATATACAAAGATAAATATGGTTGAATAGACCAGTTAATTTGCAACAAAGATAATCACCTCACATGATATAAATGCATCTCAACTCTAGGTCGAAACAGCAGCATTAAAATGCAGCATCTCCTCCCAGACCAATTCTCTCAATATAGACACATTCGTCACATTGCCCTTCACTTCAACGTCAATGGGCTCTAGTTCTGGCAGGATAACCATCGGGTCATATATCTCACAAAAATAAGGATGATGCAATGCTTCAGCAATAGTAATCCTCTCAGCTGGGTTAAAAGTGAGAAATCTTCTGAGAAGATCAATAGCCAGCCTCTCAGACTCCGGAAATAGCTGAAATAAGTCAACTCCAGACCCCAGGTCACATGACCGGTCAACAATATATTGCTTGCAATTTTCGGAGTGAATAAACTTCAAATCATCCTTCATATGCCTCCCAACAAGGGAGAGAATCCAGTCTAACTGGTCTTGGCTATCAGCTCCAGGCAAGAAGGGCTTTCGAGCGAGGATCTCCGCAAAGATGCACCCTACTGACCACATATCTGCTGGCTTCCCATAGGGGCAGCCAAGGAGAATCTCTGGAGCTCGGTACCACCTTGAGACAACATAATCAGTGAAATGCCAATCAATTTCTTGGCCTTGGGTTGCATATGTTGTTGTTCTGGCTAGCCCGAAGTCACCAATCTTGATGTTAAAGTTTTTATCTATGAATAGATTGGCTGGCTTGAGGTCTCGGTGAAGAATGTTCCCGTTATGCAGATACTTTAGCCCTAATAGTATCTGCATACAATTGAGTACATATACCACAATAAGGGATAATGTCAATATTGAGTACAATAATATTGTGTATGTATAAAAATACTGTTATGCATATACAAAATAGTCACGTGCATTTGACCATGGTATATATATAGTTTATTATATATCATAACATATGTACATATATTGGATTTATGTATATATACCTGAAGCATAATATGTCTATAGTGATCAACTGTGAGGTGCATGGGCGAACTAATAACCTGCTCAAGGTCAGAATCCATTAACTCGTATACAAGGTAAGCTTCCTTGAAAGTTGACCTATCAACTGGGAGCATGACATCTTTCAAGGTGATTACATTTGGATGATTAAGATGTCTTAGAATCCGTATTTCTCTTAGTGTCCTCAAACCCGCCACTTGACAGAAGAAGCTATCCTGAATCTTCTTAATGGCAACCATTTCACCAGTTTCTTTATCCATGAAGGAGCATACCACTCCATATGACCCACTTCCCAGCAGCTTCATTGGGGAATACTTAGCATCCACTTCAAACAGTGTGTTTGAGATGAGAAAAGAAGTCTTTCGAAATTCTATCATTCCTTCTTTGCAAGGCTTCTTCTCTGCTTGTGCCTCAAATCCAGGAGGAGGATGCATGTTGATCATGAAGGGCTGCAATACTGACACAGGTGGCTGCATGCATGGTGAAAAAAAAAAACAATATAATCAAATCTAAATAAAGAAGTGAGAGCACAAATGTAACCATATTTTGTATAATATTACCTCCAATAATTCTGCAATCTGTTGTATGGTGGAGTTCTCACTATTGATCTGCAACACTAGATTGCTCGATATCTTTTTCTCCAACTCATGTTGATACACCAACTTGCACAGATCCGAATTTTGAATTCTTAGTCCTTCTACTTCCAACTTTAACTTTTCCAGAGCAAAGTCTTCTCCATTCATAGATCTTGTCATCTTCAGGTTCTCAATCATTCAACCATGAGTGCTTCCTTGTGCTGTAAACCAAATGGATGGAATCATCATGAATACCACATATTATACTGCAAGCTAGCAACGAAACAGTAGAAACCCAACTTAATTAAGTTTTTGGATAAGCAACGAATCAGTAGATCTAGTCCTCGTAGTAATATATTTTTCTCCGTTTATTACCTCAAGTGATGATTTCGCAATGTTTGTTAAGCTGACAAGATGGGTTCTGAGTTGGTCAACTTCACTCTCTAACTTCTTCTTTTCTGAGTCACCCCTTGTGACCAAACTTCTCAGTTCTACATTTTGTTGTTTTAATATTTCCACTTCTGAACTCAAACTTTTCAGAGTCATTTCCTTCTTATCATTGTGAGACTTTACTTCCATCAACTCTTCCATTAACCCAGTCTTTAATATGTTTCCTTGTTGAACCTGCAACATTATAATTAATTGTTTAACTCAATATATGTTGTCTATATATCTTCCAACAAAATAACTCACTCAATATATAGGTCATCCTAGCTAGCTAGCTAGTTTGGAATTTACCTGACTGATCAAATCAACTACTAGAAATTCATATCCTTCTTTCAGTGTTTGAACTTGTTTCATTGTCTCTTCATGATCTTTCTTGAGATTGTCATTCACCAGCCTTAATTCGGCAGCTTCGGCTAATGCTCGGGAGGTAACCTTATCTTTGACTTCAAGGGCTGTTTCTGCCTTGGTCGCTCTTGTAGTCCAAATCTTGACCTCTCTCTCAAGTTTATCTACCTCGACTTCTTTTATAGTAGCATATGAACTCAAGCTTTTGTAATGAAGATCTAGCAGTTTATGAAGTTGGGTTTTGTCCTCCAGCTCATGAGATATCACCAGATTTTCCTCTTTCAAATTCTCATAGTCATACATCAATCGCAACATCTGTGTCACAAAACACATTATAATTAAGCCCCGTGTTTAGTAATATTCCAAATTGATGTGATAAGAAACTCAAAATTAGCAAAGTGATCAGTACTACATAATACATACAAATACGTATACATTACAAGTAATGAAACATGATTTTTTTTTAAAAAAAAATTTGGGATATGTGATCGACTGCCATGGCTAAATGAAGGCAGGATATTGTTTATATGTCACTAAATGTAATTTAACAACATGATAATAAGGTAGTACGTGGCTAATTTGATTGAAGCAGTGGTATATTTCAAAACTAAGCAAAGATATATATATATATATAAGAGTGTGGTTAAAATAACGAACAAAAATCTAGTCATCGATGGGACATACCTGTTGTTGCGTTTCCTGCTTCTTGGACTTGGTTAGAGTATGAGAACACTTATAGCCACATAATTTCAAGCTCTTGGAGCACTTCTTTGAAAAGAGTTTAAGCAAACCCCCTTGATGTTGTTTACTATGTCTTTCTGTTGACATAATTGCATTCTGCTCCAACTCCTGCAAAGTGAGGGTAAATTAAAACAGAAAGCTTATATAAACATATCTTAACTAAACTAAGCTTATAGACTTCAAAATATATACTTATAATAAATTAATTCACAGAAATATGCTAGACACTAGCTAACTTTTCACTAATTGAATTCACAAAAAGAATAACAAGACGCTGGTTAAGTACTTAATTCATTTTCATTAATTCTTTAGACAAGTGATCAAGCTTTCTAAGTATGTCCTAATACTCAAAATTACATTACGTATAAATTAAATGGATATTGTACGGGTATAATTAGAAAGGTACAAAGCATTTTTTTTTTTTTGTTACAAACTGTCATAGTTATGAATTAAAGGCAATTTAACAGGGTAAATGCATTTTTTTTTCTACCGAAATTGCCTTTATCAATGATCGGAAGAGAACAATCCATAAACCCCGACAACCACAACTGTTATATCACTATATGCTAAACTGATCCAGCCGGGATTGTATTTTGTTCTATTTTATTCTCAGGTTGATTGAATATAATCGTGATTAAACTGAATTATAGCAAGACTGTACGCTGTTAACATAACAAAAGTAAGAAAAGGGAAATGGAACAATACCTGCTGCTGCCCTAGTTCTAGTTGCTGCAGATCAGATTCAGCCTGTGTATGAGAATCCTTGTGGAAAGAGCCATAGCAAAATTGTAAGCTCTTAAAGCACTTTTTTGGGAAGAGTTTAACCAAGCCCTCTTTACGACGTTGTTTATCAAGCTTCTCCATTTTTTAAATTTCAATATAATTCTCGATCTTCTTCACCGGAATGCCACATCAATACAAGAGAAATGGTGAAAAGATCAGTATATGAAAAGAGAGCGTCAAAGTTTTTGAATACTTGATATAATTGGAAGATATAAGTTCACTTCTTACCTTATATATTATGCAAAGAATGGCCACAGAACCTTGTCCTTAAGTTGTTAGAACTACTGTTTCTGAAAAGATCACTTGCTCTAGCTAGTTCGAGCTTTGAAGATTAAAGAAAAGCTTGGTTATACATCGAGGTGCATGAATCTTATTTATAGAGTTTTGAAATTCAAAAGGATCACATTCATGCGTCTTTCAGAAGTCAAAAAAATCCTTAATTCATTATGGTTTGAATTTGACTAAGAAGGTAAAATTCCATTTTATTGGTTGCACTTAATTTACTTAATTACAAGGGCCAGGGATATAAAGAAGGAAAAAAATAATCTAAAGACTTGATTCTTTGTTTTTTTGGTATTAATACTTACCGAAATCAAATGGCCGATTTTTTTTATCTTTAATTGATAATAAGAGTGTTTACTGAATTCAGTTCTTTTTTACCATCTAGGAGATTTCTATGGAAAATGTAATGAATGTCCCCTTCAATTTTAGGACAGTGAAAATATGAAATTAGTAAGATGGTTTGATGATAATCAACTTTTCCTTACAAAAAAATCAGTTAGCTAGTCTGAAAAGTTTTTTTAACCAAAAGAGGTATTCCAATAGACGGACCAAATGTCTATGCATAGATGAAATGTTAAATGAGAAGTAAATCATAAGAGTGCCCACATATTAAACTCTCGTTGATAAATTGCCTTTTTCCTTAAAACGAATATTTTGTGGATTTAGAGATATTTCACTTGCTTATCAAGACTACTTATCTTATTTAACTGTAGAATCCTCAGAAGTTATGTTCACATTCAGTCGTCCATCCATGGGCTATATATAGCGGAATCAGTCGAAAAAGGACAGATTTTCTATTACTACTTGATTATGAGTTACAAAGACTAAGTGACCAATTTATTTGCCTTAAATGCTCTTAGATAAATTCTTGAACATAAAATAAAAAAAAAGGTACAAGATAAGGCATTGTGAATATGATGGAATGATCAATATGAACACTAATCAAAAGAAAGCAAAGCATTTCAGGAAGGGAAAATATGATAAAACTGTGAGCATCCATATAAGATATGAAACCATATAATTTCTTTTTTGGAAAATGCACAATGTGCCATGGAAAAGTTTCGTAATTTGCGATGTATTTCGATTTTGAAACTCATTTTTCATATGCACGAAAAAAAAAGTTAATTCACAACATACCAGAATGTCGTGAAATGACCTTAAATAATGATAATTTTACTCCATACATTGCATATTATTTTTCAAGTTCTTCTTTATGTTTTTTACCTTCCTTGACTATTTATCAATTTTTTCATTAAAATATTTATAATTATGGTTAGATAAAGATTATATATGATAAATTAAGAATATATATATATGTCAATTTGTAATACCCCTACCATTAATACAAGCTTACTGTCCAATCTCCTTACACGTCAGATACACGCAGCGGATACTTACTTACATTCAACGGGTGATACAATGCCGTTAGTCACCCACGTGCTAACAAGGCTACTACTTCTACATACAGCATCGGTCTGATGGACCGGAATCCCGAGTATTACATTCTACCCTATATATTTCATACACCAATACACGCTACATTCTTCCATTCGATACAATACTTCAAATACCATGCAATATAATCCACATACCGAGTTTACTTCCTTATACAGATACACTACCTCTTCAAGTTCATACGTACTCAGTCTAGTCTACTTACTACCCGTTCCTCACAACTACTTACTTTCTATGTACAAGGGTGTGCCTCCGTCTCTTCCTTGGCCATATTCGCTTCGGTACCTGCACACTAAAAAATGTCCCCCGAAGGGGTCAGCTTTCGCCGAGCATGATAACCGCATACCCCGCGTACTAGTGAGGGTACGCCGACCACTTGTCCAATACATCGTTCGTTTTCATACAAACATACATGCATACATGCTCTTATACACGATACAGACTACTCACACAACGTACATACATACAATTCATTCATACAAGGGATACGATATAAACCAACCAATACATACTTACCTCTTCCCGAATTACACACACACCATCTCATGCACAATATACAATATTGTTAGCTCATTGGTCCACCCGGGTTAATCGGGTGAGATTACTCTTTTACTCGTTACTTCATACATACGCATACATACTCATACATACTTACGGATCCATACTTACTTACTCTTACTCTTACTCAAGTTAGTCGTCGGGACCTCCGGCCCTTGGACTACACCGTCCCACCTCCGGGATTTACTTGACTCACTAATCCGGGATGCTACCCATTTAAGGGATTTAGGCCGCAGACCAGTTTAAGAGTCAGGAATTGCAGCCAACCTCTTGTGACTCCGCATCCTCACGCGTGGCCGAAGCTATTCGGACTTGTACTCATTCCAATTTACTCGCTTAGGTTAGGAGTTAGATAGTTAGGAATTAGCACAATTCAACATCCAAGCCACAATAATACAATACACTATACACATACACGAGGTACAATACATTACACAGTACAGTACGAGGTTCGAATACCATTCATCATCATTCATATGTTTCATGAATTATACAAACTAGTGCTCAAGACATAATATCAAGCACAACATAATCAAGCACAGGTAAGTGTAATATAGTCCGATTCATGCATTTATCTTATTTAGGTGGTCAAATAAGCCCACACAATCGGGGTAACCAGATTAGGATACAGGGCATGAAGAAATCATACCTTTCACCGTTGTACTTGTATCCCATCGTTCCTCCGGTATTCACAATCCAAATCCTATGGTATACATACAACCGAATAATTATCTAACTATCATTAACTTAATTCGGTTACCCTTACGCTTCCTAATTCATACTTACTAGGTCTTCACATTCCTATACTTACATTTTATTTACTTACTTTTAATTACTTAACAATGGTTTACTTACACATATATGCACGTATGTATAGGTGGTATACATATACATACATACATATACTAACCATAGTCTTATAGTTTTTTTTTTGTAAGTTTTGACCCGACCGAACTTGCGACCGACCTTGCAAGTTCGGTCCGAGTCAGTAGGTTACATCGGGTGAAAATTCCAGGGCCGACCGACCTTGCAAGTCCTGTTAGTAATGGTGTGGGTTTTGCAACCGTTTAAGGTTACACAACGCATCAGGTTTATGGCTTTAGAGCCATATTGCTGCAAGCTATGCTCTTTGCAAGCTGCTATACACTTTCCACTCCATGTATACCGTCATAGGTTGGAGGTATTATTGGGCTCCATGGTAAGTCGTGGCATCACGCTTCCGTTCATAGGAGACCTTCTTAGGCAAATGGTGTTAATAAGTGCCTCTCAGTATCTTAGGGCATTTCATGTTAAGTGAAATCCCTTCGGGTCCTAACCGAGTGTTCGTTCTAACTTTCGTGCTTTTATCATGTCGCTGTTGTTCGACTGTTGCAACGCAGACACCCTTCAAGGATTGCTCCTGAGTGTTGTTGAAGCATGCTGTTACATCCGGCTAATGTTGATGGCATGTTGTCCACTGTATCTTCTTGTGGTGTTGTACTTGAGTTTTCCCCTTTTGGGTCATGACGTCTCCCGTCCTTGGGTAGACTGTTTATGCTTGTTCCTAGTGTTTAAGACTAGGTTTGGTATTCCCTTCAATGATGGAGTATACTTGTGGTAATCTCGGGGCTGCTCTTGGGAATTCTGTCCCGTTTGTTGAGCATCGTGGTGTTCACGTTATAGGCGATTGCCTTGCTGTGTTTAGGCTGGGTATACTTCCCAGCTGTCATGTATTTTTGGTGTCCTGAGACATATCCAATGTCTACACTTACTAGCACGTGTTCTTTGCACTTCCTAATTCTTATTCCTCATCTTCAGATGGATTCTCTGAGTTCCTTTATACTTGATCCTCTGAGGGGTCCAGCTGTCCTGGGTTGAACTTACTGATGGTCCGTAGAACGGAGTTGACTACTTCCCGTGTGTCGTACACTACATGTATACATACATGGGGTACCATGTTGATACGTTACCACTTACCCAACTATATGTCGGGCCCACAAACTCCTTCGGAGTGCGATTGTCCCACATCCCGTAACGGGTATACTCGTAGTGTTCGTCACACGCCTAGGTGAAGTATTCTGTTGCCAACTCCTCTTGTATCATCCTATGATACTCACCATAATACTGTTGGTCTGGTTTTAAAATCCAAGGGTTTTTAAAAGAGGGTTGTGGTTTTGAAAAGAAATTTTGGGTTTTAAAACAATGGTTCGGTGTTAAAGAAATCTCTCATGGCATAGCCACGTTTGAGGTCTTGACCAAGTCTAGCCTCTCGCTGACTGGTATGTTCTAAATACAGTGGTCGGGCCGTTAGGCCTTTCCAAGGTTCCATACATCTGGTTGTTAGGATGTGTGATCCTGTGGTTGTTTCGTTACAGTCACCGTACATTACTATGTACTTGTGACATGTTAGTGTTCCTTTACATACCTCTGTCCTTACTGCACTTGCCTTGGCAAGTGCGTGGTATCGGTGATTTTTGGATAATTCTATGCCAATCTCGGTATGGTTTCCATTTGTGTTTGTTAGTTTTCGTTGACGCTTCCCTCGATCTTGTTGATCTATATTTGGTATACTCGCTCCTTTAGGTAGCTTCTTGGTGGTCTAGACATGGCTGCCGTAGATCTGGGTACTCCTCCACTCCTTGGAGGTTCCCGTTCTATTTGGTTTAGTGTCGCTCCTTGTGGCTCGTTCCCACACATTTGTGGTGGTTACTGAGCCTTCCTTGTTTAGGCACTACGCTTGTAGTCCTATTGGTTTATATCTCATGGTTGTCCTTGTAGTTGTCTGAGCTATATTGGCCAGGTGTTGCAACCTTGATGGCATCGTAGTTTTGGAGTTAACCGCTTCCGACTATGTCCTTAGTCGGCTAGCATACCGTTGGTGGTGTTATTCAAGTATTACTATCCCGTAGACTTGTGTCTCGGGTTCCGTTACTGCTCCCTTTTTCATTCCGTTGCACGGTTAGTGCTTCTGTCCTGCTGTTGGCTGACTAGCTAGGTTTCGCGACTGCTAAGCAGGTCGCCCCATGCTGTTGCAAGTTATAGCCTCCTCGTGGTTGGAGTGCTCATTCTACCGCTATTACGTGCGGGGTTGTGGTTCAACCGGGAACTATCTCCGGGACTTCCAGTTCTTGGAATCTTCTACATGTCGGTTCTTGTTTACTGTGTGATTAATTCACCACTGCCAGATCGAGTTTCCCCGAGTATGAGAAGACTTTTCTTCTCTCTGGCGTCCTTTCCCCAGTTACACAGTGGGGTTTGCGGCGGGCGGGACTGGTATTCTAGGTATCCGGTACTCACCGGTAGTTCCTAACTAGCATATCTCTAATGCTAACGCTCAGCCCTTAGCCCTAAGCTTCTAATTCCTAACTCGGTATTTCCTAAGCTCGGTATTTCCAGTCATCAGAGCGATACTTCGCTCTGATACCACTTTTTGTAACACCCCTACCATTAATACACGCTTACTGTCCAATCTCCTTACATGTCAGATACACGCAGCGGATACTTACTTACATTCAACGGGTGATACAATGCCGTTAGTCACCCACGTGACTAACAAGGCTACTACTTCTACATACAGCATCGGTCTGATGGACCGGAATCCCGAGTATTACATATCTACCCTATATATTTCATACACCAATACACGCTACATTCTTCCATTCGATACAATACTTCAAATACCATGCAATATAATCCACATACCGAGTTTACTAAGATCCTTATACAGATACACTACCTCTTCAAGTTCATACGTACTCACTACGAGTCTACTTACTACCCGTTCCTCACAACTACTTACTTTCTATGTACAAGGGTGTGCCTCCGGTCTCTTCCTTGGCCATATTCGCTTCGGTACCTGCACACTAAAAAATGTCTCCCGAAGGGGTCAGCTTTCGCCGAGCATGATAACCGCATACCCCGCGTACTAGTGAGGGTACGCCGACCACTTGGTCAAATACATGCGGTTCGTTTTCATACAAACATACATGCATACATGCTCTTATACACGATACAAGACTACTCACACAACGTACATACATACAATTCAGTTCATACAAGGGATACGATATAAACCAACCAATACATACTTACCTCTTCCCGAATTACACACACACATCTCATGCACAATATACAATATTGTTAGCTTCATTGGTCCACCTGGGTTAATCGGGTGGAGATTACTCTTTTACTCGTTACTTCATACATATGCATACATACTCATACATACTTACGGATCCATACTTACTTACTCTTACTCTTACTCAAGTTAAGTCGTCGGGACCTCCGGCCCTGGGACTACACCGTCCCACCTCCGGGATTTACTTGACTCACTAATCCGGGATGCTACCCATTTAAGGGATTTGGGCCGCAGACCAGTTTAAGAGTCAGAATTGCAGCCAACCTCTTGTGACTCCGCATCCTCACGCGTGGCCGAAGCTATATCGGACTTGTACTCATTCCAATTTACTCGCTTAGGTTAGGAGTTAGATAGTTAGGAATTAGCACAAGTCAACATCCAAGCCACAATAATACAATACACATATACACATATACACATACATACGAGGTACAATACATTACACAAGTACAGTACGAGGTTCGAATACCATTCATCATCATTCATATGTTTCATGAATTATACAAACTAGTGCTCAAGACAATAAATATCAAGCACAACATAAGTCAAGCACAGGTAAGTGCAATATAGTCCGATTCATGCATTTATCTTATTTAGGTGGTCAAATAAGCACACAAATCGGGGTAACCAGATTAGGATACATGGCATGAAGAAATCATACCTTTCACCGTTGTACTTGTATCCCATCGTTCCTCCGGTATTCACAATCCAAATCCTATGGTATACATACAACCGAATAATTAATCTAACTATCATTAACTTAATTCGGTTACCCTTACGCTTCCTAATTCATACTTACTAGGTCTTCACATTCCTATACTTACATTTTATTTACTTACTTTTAATTACTTAACAATGGTTTACTTACACATATATGCACGTATGTATAGGTGGGTATACATATACATACATACATATACTAACCATAGTCTTATTGTTTTTTTTTGTAAGTTTTGACCCGACCGAACTTGCGACCGACCTTGCAAGTTCGGTCCGAGTCAGTAGGTTACATCGGGTGAAAATTCCAGGGCCGACCGACCTTGCAAGTCCGGTCCCAAGGTCGGTCCATTCCAGTAAGTTACTTAACGGAAAAATTTTAGCCCGACCGACCTTGCAAGTCCGGTCGCAAGGTCGGTCCATTCCAGTAGCTTACTCGACGGAAATTTTTTCTGGCCGACCGAACTTGCATGTCCGGTCGCAAGTCCGGTCGATTCCAGTAGGTTACAGACGGGAGAATTTTTCTGGTCCACCGAACTTGCAAGTCCGGTCGCAAGTCCGGTCGATTCCAGAAGCTTTCCCGTCTTTGTAAATCTGGGCTCGACCGAACTTGCAAGTCCGGTCGCAAGTTCGGTCGGGCCCAGTATTTGCATTTTTACTTCTGTTTTCAGTCCCATACTTTACCCATTGTTTCTCCAATCTTTTTACATGTAATCTCACATGTTTAAACACTACCTAGGCCCTTCAAATTGCCTTAGTTCACCCACCAAATGCTTTACTAAATCCATCAATTCACTTACACAATTTCATCACTTCCCTTCCACACCTACAACAGTTTTTCATCCTCCAATGCTACAGATTTTTGCTCCTATTTCCCCCATGCATATTCTCATCTCCTAATGCCATTTCCAAAGCCTACAATGTATTACCTTACCCTCCAATTCATTCCCAAGCCACTACAATACCTATACCCAAGTTTAACACTCTTGTCACCAATTCTTCCACACTAATTCTTCCTAACTTCTCCAATGTATCTCTATACACTTTGTTACCGATTTTGGGTTCTTATTTCCTCCATTACTTCCTCAACTAATGCTACTCCTAGTATCCCAAAATACATCTCCAACAACTACAATATCTATACCCAAGTCCAACACTCTTTTTACCAATTCTTACACACTAATTTTTCCTAACTTCTCCATACATCCTTATACCCTTTTGCTACAGATTTTCACACCTCTTGTTTCTCATACTACAACTACCTCTTCATCACTACCAAACATACCTACCAACTCCAATACACGCCTTGGTCCTCCCATTCACTAAGTCATCCACAAGTATACATTTCCTACCAAAAACTTGCCATAGTTCACCTACAATTCTCACTTATCCACACATACTCATTACTACCAAAATCATTCCTACTCTTGCCACACCCATACAAGGGTCCTACCAGCAATACAAAGCAATCTCAATCATTGCAATACATCAATACCCCTTCCAACATCAATACCAATACTCATATACAATATACTTGGCTCTAAACACTACTAAAAATTTCCTGCACATAAACACTAATTCCCAATCTGTTTTCAATGAGTTTTACACATCTTTTAAAGGCTTAAAACATTCATATTCTCTTACACATTATACTACTAACGCATTACTCTTTTACAATACACATTTTTCATTTCTAAAAATCTGTTACACATACATATACAAGACTACACAAGGGTGAGCATCCTTACCTTGTTTTTCCTTCTAGATTTCCTTTCTTCTTCTTTCTTCTTCCTCCTTCCTTCTCTCTACCGGTTTTGTAATCTCAAACCTCTAACACTACAACCATTCATATATACCATTCAATACTAAAAACTAACCCTAACCATTAATCAAGCTTTAAGGTAGGTTTTAGGGTTTAGAATTTTATATTACCTTCCAAGAGTGCAAATAAGCTTGGAGTGGTTCAAGAACAAAATTTCCAACTCCACCAACAAGCCAAAATCGGCTAGATACACAAGAGAACCAACAAGGGTTTTAGCTTAAATTCGTTTTGCCCATAAGACAAGAAAACGAAGGAGTTTTAAAGAGATTTTTACCTCAAAAGAACAGGGAGAACAAGGTGGCTCTAATGGTGGTCTTGAAGCTCCAAAGGGGGTATACCCATAAAAACGAAAATGGTTGTTTTCGAATTTTGGAAGGATGGAATTGTAGCTCTTGATGAGGGGAATCCAATGGTACACTTTTTATAATTTTTGGAAGGGTTTTGAGGGAGTTACAAAGGAGAGAAGATGGAGTTTGTGAGTGTTTTCTTAAGCCTCCATGGAAATCGCATGAGGTTGAAGAAGAAGAAAAAGAGAGAGTGAGGAGGGGTGTATTCACGTGAGAAGAGGATGAGGGATAGGAGAGAGAATTGCAAAAGTGAGTGTGAGAGTAATAAAGTAGAAAGTAGTAGTTTTTATTACTTTTGTTGTTTTGTGAGTAAGGGGGATTAATAGAATGAGAGAGAGGGGTGTGGGATCGGACACACACAGACCCTTATGGGGTTTTAAAAAATTCTTTTTACATTATTGGACACATAAGTTTGGTCTATTTATATTTCTACCCCACAACTTCCCGTTTTTGACAGTTTTTACTAATCTCTCGTTTTATTGATTTTATTGGTCCTAAAGCTTTACTAATATTTATTAATGGTTATTTAGTTGACCAAAACTGTTACGAGTCTATTTGACCCGCTTAAAGACACGTTTTCCCGGTTACCTCGAAAAACGCGCTTTAAGGTTCGTTAATGGTTTTAATCCGTTTTAAGGATCCGTTTTCTTCGGGAGTTGTTCCCATATATTATTTAGGTCTTATCAAACCTTTAGAATCCCTATAATACTCTAACCGAGGTCTCATACCTCCTATGGTTATTTAACGCTTATTTAGCGTTTTCCGCTTTTAAAGCGTTTCTTTATTTCTTTTGGATTTATTTTTCCTTACCAGTGTTAATCAGGTATCATTATGCCCTTAAATACGTATTAGATTAATCTTAATCCTTATGTTTAAGTTCGGGGTATTTCACAATTAATGAAAAAACTAATTCAATATAAAATAAGGTGGTTGCTTATAATTCTAGTTAGAAAATTATACCCACTATATGACACATTAATTATTTTAATACACTAATTTGCTCTGTTGTTTTTTTTATTACATGTTCAATATGTTAAATAATATAAGAAATATTATTATTAGTTGTTGGTGCTCATAAAACTATAATCTTTATAATTATTAGCGGGTGATTTGGCCGCTTGTCATGTTGTAGCCTTAGGGGTGGTGATTTGTGAGTTATGGGCCGGGGGAGGGGGTAAAGAACATAACATAAACAAAGAGAACAACTGAGACAGAGACACCTGCTGAGATAGTCTGTTGAAACACCGGTTTCTGATCAGCCTGTTGTTGACCACTACTTTTCATCTGTTGATATACCTACTGAGACACTAAAGCTTTACCTTCAACTACTGACACACCATGTAGCTAGCTACAAAAAAAAAAAAAACAGGATTTAGCGTCCGACGCTTTTAGATGCTAAACATCAAAAATCGGACGCTAAATGGGTTTAGCGTCTGATTTTTGATGTTTAGCGTCCGATGAATGTCGGACGCTAAAAACCTGGACGCTAAAAATTTTTTTTGCATCCGCGGACACTAATTTGCGTCCACTTAGCGTCCATTTTTGTTTCGGACGCTATTTAGCGTCTACTTGTTAGCGTCCGAAATTGGACGCTATTTAGCGTCTACTTGTTAGCGTCCGAAATTGGACGCTAAATAGCGTCTGCTAAATGGTCGCAAACAGCTTAATCAGACGCTAACTAGTTGGAGACAAATTGATTACAGATTAGCGTCTAATTTGCGTCTGCAGCAGTGTCTGATGTTAATTTAGACACAATATAGCGTCCGCCAAGTAATCGGACGCTAAATTCGGACACTAATCGAAAATTAGCGTCCGTCAAGTGATCGACACTAAATTCGGACACTAATTACTGTTTTTCTTGTAGTGGCTTAGGTGTGTTGTAAGCTACTGGCGGTGTATCCTCACACATTCATCACCCTTAGGGATGGCAATGGGTGACGGGTATCCGTTTCACCCGATCACCCGACCCGTACAACCGGGTGAAAAACCCAAAGTAACGGGTGAAAAACGGATGACAGGTGAAACGGGTGCGGGTGACGGGTACTCGGGTGACCGGGTGAAAAATATTCACCCGACCCGTTCACCCGACCCATCACCCGTATGTATTTATATTAAATAAAAAAATATACTAATCTCATATTTGTTGAGATAATTTAGAAAAAGTTTGGTTAATACTCCATGTGTTGAGTATGTTATTTATATTAGATGATGTGGCATATATTATTGAACAAATATGAATGATTTTTTTAAAAACAATTATGCTTATATAAAGTGCTAAAAATAAAAAAAAATGCTGAAAAAAATTTAAACGGGTGATGGGTGATGAAGTTGTGGATGACGGGTCGGGTCAGGAAGTAAGTACACTTGATGGCAAGTAAGTACACTTTTATGATTATACTACATATAATTTTAATTGGGAAATTTCATGAAATGTCACTATATTTTTTGCTAATTCATAAAATTCCCCAAAAAAATCACAAATTGCCACCATTTTTGCAAGGTCCATGAAATTTCACTATAGTCATTTACCAGAAGGAAAAAAGAAAAAAAGGACAAAAATGCACCACTAGTTAATAATGTACTTTTGAAATTCTAATATGTCCCTAAGTGTTAAAAAATTAAGAAAAAGTTAAAAATACTATAAAAAATATAGATATCTATAAAAATGTTATAAAATATTATAAAATGTTGAAAAAAAAATAAAAATATATTAAAATATCATAAATATTAAAAAAAGAACATTTTTTAGACTTTTTCAAAAAAACAAATGTTCAGTACCATACAAAAATACAGAGTTTCAACACATAATTTATACCAATGGGTTGTTATTCGCAGTACAAAATTACTAATCACCGCAGTACAATTTTTTTTTAAATCATTTTAAATTTGTAAACATGTAACAAAGTGTGGGTGCAGCTTTTTTTTCATTAATTGACATCCACTTGTGATTTCTTTTTTTTTTGGGAAATACACAACATGTCATGAAAAAGTTTCATAATTTGCGATGTACCACGAAAAAAAGTTAATTCATAACATACCACTATGTCGTGAAATGGCCTTAAATAATTATAATTTTACTCCATACAATACAAATCATTTTTCAAGCTCTTCTTTATGTTTTTTACCTTCTAGACTATTTATCATTTTATTTATTAAATATTTACAATTATGGTTAGATAATGATTATATATTATAAATTATAAATTAAGAATATATATATATGTCAATTTTATAAAAAAAAAACTAATTCAATATAAAATGAGGTGATCGCTTATAATTTTAATTAGAAAATTCTATCCACTATATGACACATTAATTTTTTTACTACACTAATTTGAGCTTTGGTTTTTTATTACTTTTTCATTACGTTCAAATAATGATACAAGAAAAAATTAAAATTAGTTGTTGCTACTCATAAAATTATTATCTCTAGAATTATTAGCGGGTGATTTTGCCGCTTGTCACCCGGGCCGGGGGGTGGAGACACCGGCTGAGACAGCCTGTTGAGGCACCGGTGTCTCAGCCTATTATTGAGCACTACTTTTTATCTGTTGATATACCGGCTGACGCACCAGCTGATACACCTTCACCTGCTGACACACCACGTAGCTCGGGAGCGTTGCAAGCTGCTGGCGGTGTTGATCCTCGCACATTCATCACCCTTGATGGCAAGTAAGTACACTTCTGTGATTATGTAACTTAATATAATTTTAATTGGTAAGTTTCATGAAATGCCACTATATTTTTGGCTAATTCATGAAATGCCAAAAAAAAGTCACAAATTTCCACTATATTTTTGCAAAAGTCAATGAAATGCCACTATAGTCATTTACCAGAAGGAAAAAGGACAAAAATGCACCTACTAGTTGACAATGTACTTTTAAAGTTCACAATATGTTCCTAAGTGTTAAAAAATTCACAAAAAGTTCAACACTATAAAAATATAGATAACTATAAAATTTTTATAAAATATTATAAAAGTTGGAAATTAAAATTAAAATTAAAATATATTAAAATATCTTAATAATTAACGAGTGCATTTATTAGACTTTTTTAAAATATTATTCAGTACCATAAAAAATATAGAGTTTTCAACATATACTTTATGCCAATTTTTTATACCAATTTATACCAATTAAGTTCTATAATTTATACAAATTAAGTACCATGATTTTTACCACACATTTTTAAATGATTTTTTTCAACTAATTTATAATATTTATTCAAAGTAAATTATTTAAATTGTTAAGTAAAATTTAAAAAAAAATATTTGATTTTGCGGACAACTATATGGATAATATTGGTATCTATAAAATACTATGTCATAAATTTATCTAAAAAATAGAATATAAATTAAAAAAAATTTCTGAATATTAGTTAAAAAAAATATAATACAATTTTATTTTGAATAAATAATGTAAATTGGTAGAAAGAAAAAGATAATTTAAAAGTGTGTGGTATAAATTAAGGTACTTAATTGGTAGAAAAATTGGTATATATTATCTGTTTAAAACTCTATATTCTTTTTTATGGTATTGAATAATTTTAAAAAATTAAAAAATATTTATTTATTTTTCAATATTTTACGATATTTTTTATTCAATCGTTATAATATTTTAAAAATTCTATGTTTCTATAATATTTAAAATTTTTATATATTTTTTAACACTTAGGGGCATATTGTGTACTTTAAAATTACTTTGTTAACTGATAGGGGTACTCTCTTTTTTTCCTCTGATCAATGATTATAGTGGCTTTCATGGTCTTTTTCAAAAATGTAGTGGCATTTTGTGACTTTTTTTGGGGGGGGGGGGGGGGCATTTCATGTATTAGCCAAAAAAATACAGTGACATTTCATGAAATTTTTCATTTTAATTGAGTTTATTTATCAAGCATATGCTATTTATCTGACATTTGTCTTCGAAACTATAGGGATCTTGAGCCTATTAATATAGTTGCTCGTGTGCTACTTCCCTGTTTTTAGACCCTGAGGTTTTCCCATGGTTACACGTGGGAGCCATTGGGTCCGGATGGCCATCGATTTTATTTTGAGGAGTTCAAAAATAATAACCCTCAATATCTACCGATTTGTTTATGTTTCTTGTTTTTTTTACACTTAAACCACTTTTTTAATATATGCAGAAGAGCTTTCATTGGGATCCTCGATTTGAGACACAGGTGTACGAGATCTATTGCGAAAAGAGCAAACAAAGGTATTCTGACACATTGTACAAAATGAAGTCAAGAAAAACAAAGAGGAAAGTTAGAGATGACATATGCGAGGAGTGGCAAAGATGATAAGTGGTAAAATAATGTAATTATAAGGTCTATAACCTTTATTTCATGCAACTATTGACCTATATTTCACCACTCTATAGAGCATTTCATCAATACAGGTGAACGTATACAATTATGGGTATAATATAGGTAAAAGCTCACTTGAGCAATGATTTTTAGAGATTCTCAAGGGCCAAGCTTTATTGCCAAGAAGAGTGTGCCAAAGACAATGAGTCAAATGGGGACGATTTCGCTGCAGAAAAACTGTTTCTGGTGAAGACCTACCCTGAGGACCGCCCCTGTAGGGCAGTCGAAAGCTCAAATTCTTCTTCTAGTCTGGACCGCCCCAGGCCAACCGCCCCTGTGGGGCAATCGAGGTTAAGTAATTTACGCATTTTCTTCTCTGGTCCAGACCGCCCCAGGACGACCGCCCCTATGGGTCGGTCTGGTCAAGTCTGCCACATAATTTTCTTTTTGGTTCGGACCGCCCCTGTGGAGCGGCAGGAATGTAATTTTGCTCAGATTTTAGTTTTTTAAATGGGAAACTTTGATACACTCACTAACTTTTCATTCCACAACTCCACACTCAAAAATAGAGAGAACAAGGGCAAAAAAAAGGAGAAAGAAGAGGAAGAAGAGAATAAGGAAGAACTCATCTTCTCCAAAGCTTCCAAGCTTCATTAATGACTTATCCTTACTCTTTTCTAGCTTTTCTCTTCTCTATGTTTGATTAGAACTTCATTGTGCTTTGGGATGGGTTTTTGACCCTAAACCCTTGATTATGCTTGTGAATATTGTTACACCTTAATATAGCTGTTTTTCTCTTGATTATCATTCAATGCTCTTAAATTGATCTCTTGAGTGCATTTGTAGTGAACCCTTTCTATAATTTGGTTTTGAGTTAGGGTTGTGACCAAATTGAGAAAAAACCCTTAATTTATACGTCTAGGATTAGTTGGTAGAATTTGGGGCTTATATTTAGAACTTCCCTAATGATATCTAGTGAGTTTAACCCTAATTGGTTTTGAAGGTTAAAATTAACTAGATAATATTTAACCCATCTTTGGTTTTGAGAGTTTAACCTTAAATGGTGTAAAAGAATTGCAAGTATATTTATGAGGTTTAGGTGATTGCCAAGATCCCAAAGTACTCCTCCACCTAATCCGACAAACTATCATCTTTAGTTTATTTATTGTTCTTTCAATTACTCAATCAACACTCTCAAGCTTGCCGCCGGCTAATCCCCCATTTATTGCTTTTGTTTCAATCACTAATTACCGAGACTATGAAGTTAGGACCAATTTCCTTGTGGATACGACACTTGTTGTACTACATCGATTAGGTGCACTTGTCTATTCCTTACATTTATTTATATACTTTGTTATATAGTTTTTTGCCCAACAACGGGTGACAGATGAGTAAAAAGCAAAAAGCCAAACAAACTCTAGAAACAGACGGAGTGAGCACACACCAGGTGCCAGTATCTCTATCCATGCTTGTGGATCACGCTCCATGAAGGAGCATAAAATGGTTTTGGTAAGTCTCTCGATTCTTTGTTTTGCATTTACCAAAAGACATGCTTAGACATATGATACATAGCGAGTTGTATTTTGATAGTAAAGTGTGCCTGAGACTATGGTATGAATATAGATGTGATTATGTATGTGAATGTGAAGTGTAAACTATTATTGTTGTCTGCTTGTGATATCTTGACTATTGTACATGTGGGAAAATGTAAAAAAATCAGGGGGGGGGGGTATGTCAAAATTTGTATAGAATTTTTATTTTATATCTTATTAAGCACTTTGTTGTTAGACTCAGAAGACGGTGTGGAGGCTGATGCGTACACACTACTCATCCAACACCCATTCGAGCAAGGATGAGCATGGTAACAATGTACCAGTTTGCGTGAAGGTGCAAGACACTGTTGTAGGTATTTTTATACCTTCATTCTAAGTGTTTGTATTACATTTAATTAATTCATATTGAATAATGAATAACATAAGTAATTATCCTTGTGTTGTGATTATGAAGCATAAATATGAATATCTGTTAGATGTTGTCACTCAAGAGTCGGGAACTCCAAGTGATCTATCTGCTCAGGCCACACTCGTTGATCTTAACCATATTTTTTACAAGGTAGTCGAAGGGAAATCGAGAAAGCAGAGGGCTACGGTGTGGGTGAGATAGCTCCACATTATTTCCCTGACTCATTCCACAGCACCGGCACTAGCTCACGTGCTACCGGCTACGACCAGAGTACATATGAGTCGATGAAGTCAGACATCAAGAGGGATCTGCTTGAGAAGTTGGGTGACACTTATAGGGAGCAGATTTGTGCTAAATAGCATGAAGCAATCCATCAGGAGCTACTTACCGATGAGATGTAGGCTACGATACGAGCGTAGATCTCTCATATTTTCCCTCTCAAGGTCCATATGGTGCTCCAAGTGGTAGCTCTAGTATTCTGGACGGATGGGTTCGTGGCCAGATGGTGGCTCAGGTGATACGACCGATGCAGGTGATGAGATGGGGTCGTATCATCTGGGGGATGGACATGTTTAGGAGCACAGACGTAAGTATATTATTGTAATCTGATGTTGAAACTTTATGTTGTGTCGAACATGTATACTCCCGGTTACATTGGTTGTGATATGCCGATGGTGCGGATATTTGATTATTAGTGTGAATTTGGTTAGTAAAAACATTTTATTTTCAGTTGTTGGGACAAGATTATCATTATAGGTGAAAGTAAATACATTACAAGTGAATAAATATGAACTTTTAAAATATTCAAAAAAAAAATTGAAGATGGATTAGCGACAGACATTTTGCCGCTAATATAAGAAATCATAAAATAAAAAATATGTCACAAATTAGCGACAGACAGATTCCGCTTCATTTCATTGCTAATTATTTGGTTGGCGATGGACCCATTTGTCGATCCATCACATATTCAGATTTGTGATGACACGTTTAGTGACAGACAACTTCCGTCGCTAATCTGTTGCTAAAGACAGTTTTGTCTGTCGCTAATTATGTTTTTCTAATAGAGTATGTCATATGTTGTGCAAATACTAATGAAAGTATTTTGTTAACTAATTGGGTAGTGAACCCAGTCAAAGTAGTACAACAAGAGTCGTATCCACAAGGACGTCGCAACTATCTAGCTAATTATAAGCTTAGTAAATGTGCAAGAATATAAACAGAAGTACATAAATGTAAATTAGGGGGTTTTAATTTTTAGTTTGATTAAATGAAAATAAGGAAAAACAATAAAACTAAACTAGGATAGATGTAGCCCGGACTGGATATATGCACCCATCCTCCCCTTACTACCGATAGTTGACCCTTGAACTTATAGCTAAACTACAGGAGCGCTTAAATAATTATGCCAAATCTTGGTATCATCCTAACCAATCTAACCGGGGTTTCTTAGTTAGAGATACCTCAGGTCAGTTGATAACACTAAGCTCAAGTTCCCCCTAAGTTGCAATTTGTCTAACCTTAGCACTTACCAATTATAGAGTATATTTTTTTTTAGTCCCAAACGGTATAGATTTCTACTTCCGTAAACCGGTCTATAGAAATCCACACTATTGCTAAACTAATCGGTCACGTTAATCCAACCAATTTAGCAAATTGACAATTACTTGAGAAAACCCTAACCAAATACCGAAATCTAATGTTAACAAGATTAGAAGTCATAAATACTCAATAATCATTTTCATTAAGCACAAGGACAATAATAAAGCATAACATAAGTTCAAGGTACAACGATGGAGCTTCTAGTGATTTGGGGGAAAATCTTCATCCTAAGCTAGAAGAAAACTACACAACCATTAAAGCACAAAAATGAGATAAGGGAGAAGAATTTGCTAAGGGAGGTTAAAGAAGAGTTTCAATGGAGGTGAGCCTTCTCCTTCTTCTTTCTTTCCGTTCTTCTTCTTCCCTCATTTCTCTTATATTCCCATCGATTTTTGTTGTGTTTCCTCCTCCTCTGTCTCATCTTCTTTTCCCCTTTTAAAAACATGATTTTGGGTAAAGTTTAGCACTTTAGCCCGACTGATCCACGTAGGTCGGTCACCTCGGGGAGAAGACTTCGTCACGTGCGTGAGTTTCAGTCCGACCGACCCACCTGGGCCGGTCTCATGGGTTGGTCGATTCCAGTAGCGACCTACCCACCTGGGGAGGTCTTTTAGGTCGGTTGAATCCAGTAGCTTCTGGAAAAAGTCCGACCTACCCACCTAGATCAGTCTTATGGATACATTGGTCTTCAAAATGCTCAATCTTTTTTGTTTTAGCTTCGATTCTGAATTCATTTATGCCCATGTGATCCTTTCTTCATCTAATTTGCTTCTATCTATGTTATTTCTTCTGTTTAAGCAATAAATGTGTAAAAATGTTAATAAAACACAAAACTAGCTAAAGTGAAGAAATGAATATGAAAATTATAGATAAAACATATGAAATAAAACCCTAGTACATGCTCATTTGGAAACTCATCATCCAACATCACCACTACAAACACAACCCTCACAACATGAAGAATCATCTGTAATTCATTTTGTAGTACCTCCCCAAGTACATCTTGCTGAGCCTCCACATATACGTCCTGCTGACCTCCACAAAGACATCCTACTGAACCTCCTCAACTACCTCCCCCTAAAGCAGAGCATAATTCCACACATGATGTGGTGAAAGTTGAAAAAAATAAGAAAAGGTCAAAAGGGTTGAATCTCATATCTAGTGTGGTGGTGGTGGCTCCCAACCAATCCCACACATTTCATTGGTTACTTCATCTTGTAAACGTCCATGAGATAGGGTTTCCATTCCTTCCCAATTTCAAATCCCTTCTACCAAAGCATCAAAAATTCAACCAGCACAATTATCATATAAATTTGTCTCACATGAAATTTATTAGGCACCCCTTCTTTATCTATCCCTAGGGTAGCTTCAAACCACCATAGTGCTACTGATCAAGCACTTGTACCCATTGCAACTATCAATGATGAAAAGACATCAGAGGTTCAGAATGAGGGAAACAATGATAAGTAGAATGAGGAACGAACCCCATGCTTCTCGGATTACTCATGGAACCACGATTGTGAAAATAAACAGAGTTTAAGTTCATTAGAAGAAAGTGACCCAGATTATGAGGATCATGGCGATGAGGATGAGGTCGATGTAGAGGCATTGGAAAAAAATGAAGGATGGTGATTGTTCTTTTGTACACATGTGACATGTGCCAAGTGCAATCAAAGGGGAGATAACTCAAGGACATGTACAACTCAGACAAATAGATCTGTGGGACAAGGTCAACGCCTAGTTGCTATATCAGAGAGTGGGGACGGAAATGGTGCAAATCAAGATGGCACGCAGCTTAGGCAGGGGAAATCAAAAGGGAGACAAACACTATTGAGAATAAGAAAAAGAAAGAGACCTGGTGGGCAGGTAAGATCATCCAAAAGACTCTAGATGAAAACCAATGAAAAGCGTTAGTTTTTGGAAGGTGTCGTAATAACGCCATTGCATTCTCTTTCGATTCTATTCATCCTCTGTTTGTTTCTCTAGAATATAACTTTGAATGTTCTGTTGATTGGATTGGGTTCTACCTCACGGGATCAACATTGAGAGTTTATTGATGCAAGTTGCTTGTAGGGTTGTTATGTTGTTCTTTTTGTTGGAGAAGTAGATGTGTAATGTTCCTTTGATGAATCACACAATGAGAGTTTATTGTTGGAAGTGGAAGTAGATGTGTAATGTACTGCTCAAAACAAGAAGTAGATGTGTAATGTACAATTGATGACTCAAACAGGTGCGATCGATACCACCAGAGCAGTATATGTGTAATGTTTTTTTGTTGGAGAAGTAGAATGGTTATGTTATTCTTCGACAGAGCATTTGTTCAATCAAAACTGTTGTTAAGTGTAGTTTACGCTAAACAGGTGCAATTGTTGTTGGGTACATTTACTTCTTAGACAGAGCTTTTGTTCAATCGAAATAGGTGTTAAGGGTAGTTTATCCTGAATAGGTGAAATTGATATTGTTTAATTGAAACATGGGCACTTTGTAAGTGGTAGTTATGTTTAGTGTAGTTTATCTCTTAGACAGATGCAATGGCTGCATACCATACTACGATTTAGTATAGCTTGATCGAAACTATTGTAATCAAAAGAGGTGCAATTGCTATTGTTTAAACTACGGTTTAGTATAGTTTAATCGAAACACGTGTAATCGAAGCACTCAGGCGCGGACCCAGAGATTAAAAATTATAAGGTCACTGACAAATAAAAATTTCTATAGTTAAATTTTTATGACATTTGTGAGATCACTAAGACATAAAATATCCGCCCCTGGAAGCAGTTAATCGAAAACAAATGCCACTAAGCTAAACAACTGCCATTTCTTTATGTTACTTATCTTGTATTTGTTCCATTTCTTTATTCCAGGAACAACAAAATGATTAAGCGATCATTCGCCAAATATGAACTATGATAGAAGCAGTATAAGGATAATAGTTATATACCTCATCTTTCTCTTGATCCTTTATATTTTACACTCAGCTTTGTTGAAGTTTTGAGTGAAATATTTCATAGTACCTTCATGGTTCAACTGAAAACAAAGGTTTATCTCAGCTAGGTTAAACAAACAAAAAGAACGCTCCTTTGCTTTTCTTCCCGTTACGCTCCTCCTACGCGCCTCACGCGTCATCTTCCTCCGCCATTCTTTCTCCTCCGAACTGTTGCTCCACCGACGTCTCGCCTGAGCCGCCGTCGTAGGCGCCGCCGCGCCGCCATGGCGAGGTCCCTTCGTCGGTAGGTCCTCCTCCGGCGTCGTCCCTGACCGCTCCTGCGCCGCCTTCGTCTGAATCGTCGCCCGCTTCTGGAACTCCCCCTCCCAAGTCGACCCCTGCGCAGTCCATTGGAGCTTCTCCCTCTGTTGCGGATGTCGCTCCTCCCCCTCCCAAAACTGGAGCGCATCTCTCCGCGTTGTTGCCGGTCCTCCCTGGAGATGTTGCTTCTGCCAAGTCCAACTTCAGTGCGTGCGAGGTCTCTGATTTTTCAAGATCTGGAGCGCACCCCATTGTCTCTAGTGAGACAATCCCCGAGATTAATGTGGATTCTGCGATTGGTAACAACCGGGTGGCCTCTGTTATTAGTGCTACCCAAACTGTGAATTATCCTGCTGTTAGTAGTGGTGGTACTGCTGCTGCCAATTTTCCTGATGGATAGAGCAATCCTGTTGCATCCCAGTCCATTGTGGAATCGGGACTCCCAACCAGTGACCCTCTGATTATTTTTCACAAGAATGGGAGTGTTCAGGGACCGGCTTATAATACCTCCGGAACCTCGGCTCTAGAGTTGTTCGTGGAGCTTTCAGGTCCCCCCTCCCCGGACTTGGCTTTGCAGGACTATCTCAACCGACCTGAACCGTCCGCGCCGACAGCTGTGGACGAGGCCTTGCCGCCTCTCTCCAAGGCCCTAGGTCCCAGAGGGCAATCTATGGGAGGTAAAGGTGGTGACCGCGTTCCGATAGCGAAAAGATCCTCTAAGCCTATTGATCCGGCCAAAGGGAGAAACCCCAGCAAACCAGGTACTAAAACTAACCCCTCCTTTCTTGATATGCTTCTTGCAAAACAAAAGTCAAATTTTGGCATGTCTCTGCGCTCAAATAGTACTGATAATATAGACCATGATAGCCCATTTGTCTCTATTGTGGAGGATGACTTAATGCCTGAAATCGACTATTGGAAGAATGCGTTAGTTGACCATATTTGGGGGAAAAAATTTGGTTTCAATATGGTCAGAGAATTTGTGAAAAGAGCTTGGAGTTTCGTAGCTACCCCTCAAATTCTTCTTCATGATGAAGGATGGTTCCTATTCAGGTTTGATAAGGAGGAGGACCTCCAGCAAGTTCTGGACAAGGGCCCCTGGCTTTTGTACTCGTCCCCTCTTGTTCTTAAAAAATGGTCTCCAGACTTTTCCTTTAATCCTAAAGATCTTAATCGCATCCCCGTCTGGATTCAACTCCCTGGCCTTCATACTAGCCTTTGGTCCCGAACTAGTCTTACGAAGATTTGCGCTAATATTGGCTCACCTCTTCACACTGATCAATCTACAACAGTCAAATCTAGGATTTCCTATGCTAGAGTTCTCGTCGAAGTGGACTTCAACCTCGAGCTGGTTAGAGAAATAGAAATTCATGCTCCCAGCGGGTCCGTGGTTCATAACGTTGTTTACGAATGGGAGCCAATCACCTGCTCTTCCTGCAATCTTCTAGGGCATTCGTCTACTCGCTGCCCAAGTACTGCCCGCCCAGATCCACCCCGAACAGGGCGCTCTCAAGTTTCTAAACCGCACTCCCACCGTTCCTCCCCTTCTCCCCCGACCCTTGTCCTGAGGGGAAGGCCTCAATCAGTGTTAGGCTTCCCCGCCCAAGCTCTGAGGCCCAATTCGCATTCCTCATCTTAGGCTAACCCTACCCTGGAAGGGACCCCTCACATTCCCATTTTTAAGTCTCCTGATCCCCTCGCTTCGAACTCGGCCCAGGCTGCTATCCTTCTCCCTGGCCCTCTCGACCCCTATCCCTCAGGTGGAGTGATTACCCCCCCTCCCCCTAATAATTCTGAGTTAATGATGTCCCCCTCCCTCCAGCTAATGGTCAACCCCATCGTTGAAGAGCCTTGGCAGGAGGTCCCCACTAAAGGAAGGAGCCCCCCTGTGAAGGCTTTGACATCTATTCACGAGGACCTTTCCCTCTAATTGACTAATACATTTGCTATCTTTGATATGGGCAATGCCCTTCCCGCCCCCTCCTCCACCCCTTCTCTATGAATCTGGCTGTTTGGAATGTTAGGGGTTGCAATGACCACCCCAAGCTCCTTGAGATCCAAAAATTTGTGGCTAACAACAAGCTTTGTATGTTTAGCCTCCTCGAAACTCATGTTTCAATCCAGAACCACCAGTCTATCCTAGCTCGTTTCTTTCCCGCTTGGAGCTTTGTCCACAACTATGGGGCGAACCAAAGTGGCCGCATCTGGATCCTCTTCAACCCCTCCATCATCACTCTCAACCCCCTCCATTACACAGATCAAATCCTTACGTGCAAGGCGTCTATCCTAGGCAGTTTTGATTTTACCATCTCGATTGTCTACGGGGGAACAACCCAACCTCAGGTCCCTCCTATGGGACGACATCATTAATCTCACCCACTCAATTATAGGACCTCGGGTTGTGGCTAGGGACTTCAATAATATCCTATACGCTCAAGATAGGATCAGCACGCGTAATCCTCAGCCAAGAGACTACCGTGACTTTGCAGATTGTGTCTCTAGAGCTGAGTTGCAGGACCTTCGCTTCTATGGACGTTTTTTCACCTGGTGGAACAATCAATTTGACCATACACTATTACAAAATAGACCTATCGCAGCGGTTGTTTTGGGTCTATCGCAGCGGTTCTAGAACCGTTGCGATGAGGTGCGCTGCGATAGGGTCTCAACCTATCGCAGCGGTTTTTGAACCGCTGCAGTAGGTTACCTATGGCAGCGGTTCCTAGCTAACAACCGCTGCCGAAGGTGGGCTTCTGGAAAAAAAAACAAGCCTATGGCAGCGGTTCCTAGCTAACAACCGCTGCCATAGGTGGGCTTCTGAAAAAAAAAAACAAGCCTATTGCAGCGGTTGTTAGCTAGGAACCGCTGCCATAGGTATTTTTTTTAAAAAAAAAATTCTGCTTCATCTTCTTCCTCGCGCAGCCATTCACCAGTTCAGAATCGGCGCAAAATATGTTCATTTTTTCGCCAGATCAAGTTGCAAAATTACCGTGAGGCGCACAACATGTTCCTTGTTCTCCAAACATGTTGCAAAATTACCGTGAGATGAGAATACAGGGGCGCAACCCTTGTTCCTCGTCCACCAACCAGATTTGCAAAATTACAGTAAAAGAGGTGTAGATATGAGAAGAGAAAGAGGCACATAGCATATTGTTGGGCAAAATACATACATAGTAATTAAACCTAGCTAAAATGGGCAAGTGCACCCAATTCGTTGCAGTAAAACAAGTGTCGTATCCACAAGGAAATTGGTTTCTAAATCCCGAGCTTCGATAATATAGTTTAGTGCGAATAAGCAGTAAAATGGGGGTTTAGCCAGAGGCAAGCTTTGTTGTTTGTTAACTGAAATGCAACAAAAACAGTAAAGTGTTTGTGTATGGAATGGATGGGGAGAGTACCCTAGGATAGTGGGAATCACCCAACTCACTCAAAGAACTTCAAAACCATAACTCATCATCTCAGTGCCTATTAGAGTTTAGCTCATGAATCCCCAAATCATGGGGAATCCAATTCTTACCTAAATAATCAAACCCCTTAATTAAAGGAGGTTCAAGTCATCAAGTAGCATTAAGCAAGCACTCTTAAACAATAGCTCCAAGCATTCACTTCCAGAATCAAGAAAGCAAAAGTTAAGGTTTACTCCCTTCTAGGTCTAGTTCCAAACTCAAGCTCAAATATTGAATGAAACCACCATAAATGCAATAAGGGATCAGTTTAGTGCATTAATTGATATTGAAGGGAATAAAACAAGAGTACTTAATGAGTTAGGTTTCTAGCATTCAATGAGCAAAATGGGTTCAAACCCTCATCCTAGGATACAAATGGAACTACTCAGACATAGCTAAAGGAAAGAGCAAAGAAAAGGAAGAATCAACCATTAGAGGAGCTTCCAAGCTTCAATGGAGGTAGAAATCTTCACTTCCTTCTTCCTCCTTTCTTCTCTATTTTCGCCTCTCTCTCGTCTGTTTAGGGTTGAAGTCGTGAGTGTTTGATAATCAGATCAGAGTCCCCAGAATCAGCTTTTAAAAACGTAGATCTGGGCAGATCTTCCGTCCGTCCGACCCAGACTGGGTCGGACCCGTGGGTCGGACGGTCTCCGAAGAAGACAGCACGTGAGAAAATTTAAGTATGTCCGACCCATATCCGACCCAGGCTTATGGGTCGGACGATTCCAGTAGCTTGGGTGTCTGGGAGACCAGGTTGTCCGACCCAGAGTGGGTCAGACCTATGGGTCGGACCTGCTCCAGAGATTGGCTCTAACTTCCTCTGGGCCTAGAATCTTCATTGTGGCTCGGAATTGCTCCCCGTTTGCGGCATTGGAAAGCTTGAAGGATGAGGGATCCGTTGATGCATGCTACTAACTCAAAGGAAGCTCAAAAGTATGTTCAAAATGAGCTTTTACCTATCAAGAGATTAAACTCTATTAGTTAACTATTAATCACTAAAACACTCTATTAAGTGGTGAAACAAGTTATGCATCCAATAGAATAAAAGTAAATGAAGCTCTTAAAATAGCATTATTTCACCGCTTATCACATATATGTTCTTGTTCGCCAGTTTGGGTTGCAAAATTACCGCGTGAGAATATTAATGGAGGCGCAGAGCATCTTGTTCTCAGTTAGGGTTACAAAATTACCGAAGTAAAGATAAGTTCGAGCATATTACCATGGGGGAAGAGAAGAAGAATAAATGAGTGAAAGAAGAAGAGAGCGTAGAGCATGCGTACCTTGTTCGCCATCGACCGTGAGTGAAGAGAAGAAGAGAGCGCAGAGTTGTAACTTGTTCGCCGCGGCCAGAAGAAGGAGAGCGCAGAGCATAATTAACGTCAGTTAACAGAGGAGAAACTTTTATATTAAAACAAAAAGTCTATTGTAGCGGTTCCTAGTAACAACCGCTGCAATAGGCTAAAAAAACTGGGAAAGTGAAATTTTTGAAAAAAAAAAGCGGGAATTTTTTTTTTTGAAAAATAGACCTACCTATTGCAGCGGTTCCTAGCTAACAACCGCTGCAATAGGCTTAAAATAAAGCAGGATAGTGAAATTTTTTAAAAGTATAAGCGGGATTTTTTTTTTGAAAAAATCGACCTACCTATTGCAGCGGTTCCTAGCTAACAACCGCTGCAATAGGCTTAAAAAAGCGGGATAGTGAAATTTTTTTAAAAATAAGCGGGATTTTTTTTTGAAAAAATTGACCTACCTACCGCGGCTCCCCTATTACAGCGGTTGTAAGAGGAACCGCTGCAATAGGACGTTTTAAAATTTTCGCGTCACCTACCGCAGCGGTTGTTAGCTAGGAACCGCTGCGGTAGGTGACGCGAAAATTTTAAAACGACCTATTGCAGTGGTTCCTCTTACAACCGCTGCAATAGGGGCGCTGCGGTAGGTTTGTTTTGTACTAGTGATAGGCGCATCCTTGGTAAAATTGATCGAGTCTTAGTCAATGAGGATTGGATTCTGAGGTTCCCCACGAGCTTTGCTACCTTCCTCCCTCCCCTAGTCTCGGATCATAGTCCAATGATCATTACCCTCCCCGCTCCCTCCCCCCGTAGGAGAAGCTTTAAATTCATCAACTTTTGGACCAAGGACCCCTCCTTCCTCCCCCTTGTAAGGGATGCGTGGGATATTCCCTTTAGAGGGAGCCGCATGCACACGATTATTCAGAGACTCCGTCATCTCAGACCCGGACTCATCTCTCTCCATAAAAGAGAGTATGCCTCCATTGGGGATAAAGGTCAAAGCCTCAGAAATTACCTTGCTGACATTCAGAATCACTTGGATCGTGATCCATGGAACCCTACCCTAATCTCCCAAGAGAAATCTATGAGACATAAACTTATTGCTAGGGATTCTCATGAACTTTTGTTCCTTCGCCAGCTCTTCAAAACCCACTGGCTAAAGCTCGCTGATTCTAACTCCTCTTTCTATCATAGAGCCATAAAAGCGAGAAGGAACAAAAACTACATAGTGTCCATTACGAATGATCGGGGGGACATTCTCAATACCCCCACTGACATTGAGAGATGTCTAGTTGACCACTTTCAGCATACTCTTGGCTCTAGAGCCCCCCCTGTAGTTCCCTCTCCAATCTTAACTTGGACAACTGTAGACTGCTTGACCAATCCTCTTGGGCTCCCCTAATCCGGCCGGTGGACAATAGTACTATTAAATCAACTCTCTTTTCGATTGGTGATGATAAAGCCCCGGGTCCAGATGGTTATTCTGCCAAATTCTTTAAAGCAGCCTGGGCCATAATTGGTGACGACGTTTGTGATGCTATAAAAAGTTTCTTCCATAACGGTAGGCTTCTCAAAGAGATTAACGCCACCCTCATCACGCTTATTCCAAAGACGGAGAACGCCTCTTCCCCTGGGGACTACAGACCTATCTCCTGTTGCAACACCCTCTATAAAATCATTAGCAAGATCCTTGCAGAGAGACTCAAGTTTGTCCTCCCCTCGCTTGTGAGTGCTAACCAGGGGCTTTCATCAAAGGCCGTCTCATCTCAAACAATATTCAGCTCTGTTCGTGCATTATGAAGAACTATCAACGAGCCCACATCTCCCCGCGTTGCACTATGAAGATGGACATTAGAAAGGCCTTCGACACTGTTGACTGGATTTTCCTCCAAGACACCCTCTCCTTCCTAAACTTCCCCCCGGAATTTAGGAACTGGATTATGCAATGTGTTACCACCACCTCCTTCTCTATTAACATTAATGGCTCCCCTTCTGCTTCCTTCAAAGGGAAGCGAGGCTTGCGCCAAGGAGACCCCCTTTCTCCCTACCTTTTCACCCTGGTGATGGATATGCTCTCTCGTCTGCTTGACAATCTTCAATGCTCCCCAGGCTTCCACTACCACCCATCTTGCAAATCTCTTCGTATCACCCATCTTTTCTTTGCTGATGATGCCTTACTATTCTGTAGAGGTGATCAAAACTCCATTACTCTTATGCTAAACAAAATTAACCTTTTTTCTGATGCCTCCGGGCTTATGCTTAACCCGTCCAAATCAGACTTATTCCTTGGGGGGTTACCCCCACGCTTACGGACTCGCTTATCCAACTCACGAGTTTTAACCGGGGATCTTTCCCCTTTCGCTATCTGGGCATCCCCATCACCGCTAGAAAGCCTAGGGCGGCTGATTTCAATCCCCTAATGGACATCCGTAAAGCTATCTCTTCTTGGGGCAGTAAATCTCTCTCGTTTGCGGGCAGGCTTGCTCTCATTCAAAGTACTCTCTTTGGTATTGTCGGCTTCTAGGCCTCCTGTATCGCTCTCCCTAAGCATATCATTAAAAGGGTCAACAATTGCCTACGTTCGTTCCTTTGGTCGGGAGAGGCAGAGAGCAGCTCCGCTCCTCCTGTGGCTTGGAACTCCATCACAGATACAAAAAAAATGGGGGTCTTGGGCTGAAAGACATCCACAAATGGAACATGTGCTTCATGCTCAAAACTATTTCAGCCATCACCCATGACCCAGAGCGCCTTTGGATCCAATGGATTCATAAGCTCTTCCTGCCCAATCTTACCTTATGGACGGCTTCTGCTAAAGGGAATGATCCATGGACCTGGAAAGCCATCCTTCATGCCAGGGACTGGTGGATTCAACAATGTGGGTCTTCCAATGATGCCTATTCCCTCTTCCACTCCTATCCCAGACGCCCTAGGGTCAGCTTGTTCTATAATGACATCACATCCCCTACATGGACCTTTCCTTGGTTCAATGTCTGCTGGAACACCTGGTCTGTCCCTAAAGCTAAATTTATCTTATGGGTATCTCTGAAAGGTAGACTTAAAACATGTGATAAGCTCTAATCGTGGGGCATTTGTATTGCTAACAGATGCTGGCTCTGTGAGCGCGCTCAAGAGACTAGCGATCATCTCTTCTTCCATTGCAGGTACTCGAGCAGAGTTTGGTGGAGCACTTGTGACTGGTTGGGAATCCCTACAAACAGGAGAAGCCTCCGTAGCTGCTCAGCCTGGATCAACCGATACTGTAAGAGACGGCGCCCAATTGACCTAGTGAAGAGAGCGGCTGTCGCTAACGTTGCCTATCATCTCTAGATTGAACGATGCAAACGAGCTATGGCCAACCAAGCCAGAGATCCCTCTCTTATTTTTGCTGATATCAAGGCGGCAATGAAAGCTATCATATGGACGAAGATGAACTCAACTAGCACAGATTTCGTCTGGCTTGATAGGGTTCTCTGCTCTTAGGAGAGAATTGTATTTTGATATCCTTTTGTGTATTTCTCTAAGTATGTATCTTGGTAGTTGGCCTTGGGAACCTTGTATCTTCGTTGTTTTTTGTGTAGCGCTTAGGAGGTGTTTCAAAGCACACCCTCCCTAGCTCTGATGGCCCCCTCGTTGTCAGATACATAGGCCCCCTATGTATCTACCTATATTGTAACAGTTTACCATTTATATATTCATAATTTCATTTAAAAAAAAAGAAAACAAAGGTTTATTGATGAACATTAAAGTGGAGCAATTCAAGTCTTCCAATAGCCAAACTGACCTAGAGCAACAACGGTTTTAACAATGCCGCTTCCGCTTCCACTGATCACTTTACAAGCTGGTACTGTGGTACAAAACCCTTCGACACAGGTCCATCTAGAAGTTCAATACTAATATCATTATTAATTTTCAAGAAAAAAAATCATGATATGTATTCAT